>CM022545.1:14298241-14898241 GCA_012273795.1 Dendrolimus punctatus | reverse complement strand
GCGTTAGGTAAACTTCTAGGCGCTAAGAACCTCAGCCAGAAGGCCCAGCTTGCCATACACAACGCGGTGCTGGTACCTACGCTCACGTATGGATGCGAGAGTTGGGTATGGAATAGAGAGCACGAAAGTAGAGTAAACGCGGTCGAGATGCGAGCACTGCGCAAAATCTGCGGAGTGACGCTCGCGGACCGCGTTCGTAATACCGAAGTAAGAAAGAGAGTTGGTCTGAAAGAGAGTGTCGGGGTGAAGGTAAGGAAAGGAATGCTCCGGTGGTTCGGGCATGTGGAAAGAATGTATGATGAAAGAATGACCAAACAGATATACAATGCAAAAGTGGATGGATGCAGAAGTCGCGGAAGGCCACGACACACCTTCCATGATCAAATTGATCGTGTACTAGCAGAAGGTGATGTCAGGAGCCTTAAAAACAGACGAGCGTGCATGACAAGAACTATGAATGTCAAAGAAGCAAGTGAGGTGTGTAAGAATAAGCCTAAATGGCGCTCTGTTGTTCGTGCCTACCCCGCAAGGGACCTGGCGTGAAGTTATGTATGTATGTATGTATGTAATATATCTATTACTCTATATCAATTGTCCAACTTCACCATTTCGTATAATGTAGGATTTAGCACTGAAGGTTGAGAAAACCACCCACAGACAGGTGGTAGGGCATTTGCCCGACTGGTTGGTTACCACCCCTGGTCTAGAGTATGTCGCCATAACAACCTTGAGTTGTGTTCCGGCATTAGTGATAAGGTTCCATTCTCCCTCAAGAGAGCAGCAGTGCATCTGTAGCACCTTTGGTGTTGCAAATGTCCATAGGCGATGGTAACCGCTTTCCATCAAGTGGGTCGTCTGCCTGTCTGCTGAACTCATGCAATAAAAAAAAATGTGTGCGTGACTAGTGTACACACATAAGAAGTGAAACTTCTTTATTACCTTATTTTTCGAAAAATGATCTACTATATGCAACTTTATAGACATTGGTTAAATAAATAAAGCCAAAGAAAGCAAGAAAAAGATGGCGCGTAGCGAAAAAAATGTGACGCATAACCGAAAAATGTGACGGTAATTTTTTTTCCAACGCTGATAAAGAAGTTTCATTTAAAAAAGGAGCATCTGAAAATTTCACCTGTATAATCGTATATTCAAATCGACCGTTAGCTCTTCTATTATGATCAAACAGGAAAGCTAGTTTCATAGAGGAATGTGGCACCATTTTTTTAGGTCACCTATCAGACCAAGATTAATATAGGTTACAATAATAGATGTTAATAATCATCGTAATCATAGTAATCGTCATCTTGACCATTTTGTAGCATAGCAGCGAGGGACATTTCACCACCAGTGTCCATCGGTTCCGCTTCGATTTCATCGTCGTAGTCTTCGATGTTTTCTATAAATAACAATAAAGACAATACATCCATACATATTATCATGCATGTTTCCCATTGGCGTAGGCAGTTGGATCTTTTTGCGACGATCCCAACAAACAACTTTCGCTTAATCTATTTTCATTAATGGCAAAAAATTTGGGGACGAAACTTTCAGAAAGAGACAGGGAGAATTGGGGAAGTATTTTATCCTCGTAGCCTTACTCAAACTGCCATCAATATTCAACCTATAATTAAATTCCTAATAAAAGTTAAATCCAAACATGTATATATACAAGACTTTGATAGTATTGATTACATGTCACTTTCGATATTAATTTTAATTAACACGACGAGAATTAAAAACTTCTAAATTTTTTTACGTCGGTTAAAAATAACAAAAGTTTGTCGCTCCACAAAATCCTATAGTGTGAGTAGACCGACACGAAACTGTCAATTTTTTTCTTCCAATGATATCTATGGGGAAAGATTTCTGAATTTTGGCAAAATTATGTTGTACGGGGATATTACAGGATATGTGGACAGGCAAATTCAATTTGGAACCCTTGATTCAGACTAAGTACCGTCCTAAATAGCCTTCAATTAAAACTGGGCTATATTAAGTTCATAGGCGATGGTAATCGCTTTCCATCAGGTCGACCATCTGCATGTCTGCTGAACTCTTGCAATAATAAAAAATCGAAATATTTCCTGGGACACATATCAGGAGTGAAACTTCAATGGATAAGTGGAAAAACTTTAACTGACAAGTGACAAAATGAATCGCAACTAAAGTAAGTATTAGAACACGTGGCCGTGACGCTTTTTCGTGAGCGAGAAATCGTAAGACCCCATCTATGTAGAAGTTTCACTTCAATAATCATACCTGCGGGGGTAGGTGGGGCCGGTGTGGAGGGGGTCGGTGGTGCCGGACTGGCCACCGCGGCGGGGCTGGCCACCGGCAGCACTGGGGCCTTCTTCTTACGCTTACGGGGCACTGGCGACGCCGCCACCAACGGCACCGACGGTGTTGGCGGTTTTCTGTTGGAACAATATTATACAGCTATTAGAGAGTCAAATGGACATTTGAAAAAACAATAGGGATTCGGGCACATGTTAGAATAAATTCCAGTATTTTTACACATGATATGATAAATATATAATGTATATTTAATTACATTTTCAAACAATAATAAATACTCTATTTGACTCCTTTTACATCTTATGACGTCTGAAGTAGATACGGCCGCACAGATAAATTAGCATCGAGACGTTTTTGCGTTTGTAGTGTTGGAGCACCCCACGACGGCTAGTGCGACGGACCATAGTCCATAGTAAATTGTATACTACATAACTTCGAATAAACCAGCAATATTATATATAGTCCATAATCATTTAACCACCTTATCAGACTTCACGACGGCATCCGCGGCCTGCAACCCAGCCGCAATTTCATTTGATTGCACCTACCTACATGTGTATCAATTTGAAAACTGGCGAACATTTTCATACCACTACTGTACATTCTTTCTAAATATATTTGATCGTTAAATTATTCCTCTTTTTGCATACCTTACACATCAATGTCAATGTCATTAAAAAGTTTTGTCAAACGAAATGACATCTTGATAGTTTTATTTTTATTTTCTTCACATAATACAAATTTTCTTCTAAGATGCTTCATATTCAGAGGCAACAAGTAGGAACATATATTCTCTCTCTTTTCTTCACCTTCTCCCATTTATTTGAGGTCAGCACAATACGTCTTTACCTTCCACACTCCTCTAATCTGACTTACATCTGTGCCATCAATCTTCCAGTTTTATTCTTTTTGTCACGTGACATTCATCCCTCCTAATTACATGCCTATACTACCACCATAGTAATAGTGAAGGAAGTACGACCAAACATACTAATTGCACTTACTCTTCAGTAGTGGTCTCCTTGGTGGGTGTCGCAGGTGGCATAGGCGTACCAGGATTATCCAAACTTTTCAATATATCATAATTGATTTTCAAACTGATTTTCTTTCCGGCCAACATCTTCTCAACTGCCTCGCCGGCAGTCGCCGCATTGATCGCTACCTTCTTCTTGTATGAACCGCGTACTTTCTTCTTTGTCTTGTTCTCTTCCCGTTCTCTCGCTTTCATTTCTTCTTTTACTGCAAAAGGAAATGACATACATACGTACATTATACACCAATCCTAATCTATAAGGATCAATAAAATTGAAGTGTCAGTTTGTAATGCCAAAATAACAGCTTTTTACTAAATGCATATGAAAGTATGGTACTTATATGATAAAAACAATTATTAACATTTTTGTTACTCTATCTGAATATTGCGGCTAGTCTCCGAAACGGGTGGACCGAATTTAATAAGACTTTCACTGACAGATAGATGTTTTAAGGAGTAACTTAGGCTACTTTCTTTAGGGCTCCGCGAAAAAATTATTAATTCAAATATGAGTTGGCTTGTTTATTTATTTGTGATGTTTTCACACCTTGTCTGCGCAATAGATCCTAGTTAATTTTTGCATACATGGTGTCCGTGGTCTAAAATATGACACACGGTACCTTTCATCCCGAAAAAAACTATTCTCGAAGGATAGACGAATATAGCCGAAAACATGGCATCCCTATTGCATTTTGTAGGCGCCACCGTTGCAATTCACTATATCTGATTTTTAATTATTATTATTTATTTAGGTTTATGGCTTGTCAGCTAGGGCCTTTAAGCCAAATCTTAGTTTACAATATAGTTTCTTCATTTTCTTAACCCTATGTGTAGCGCAGCTGAACTGTAGGTTATCAGCTTGTGCTACTCAACGGAGTTCTTGTGACAAGTCAAAGGGCCACATTTGACTATACAGTTCACATTTCTCACAAAACACATGATTACTACTCAAAAACTATCAATATCCTACAACTATTGTTCATTTTAGAGTAATTTTACACATTTTTAGAAAATAAAAACTGCACAGCACAACATCTCCTTTGAGTTCCCCCCGCCAAAAACTCATCTGATTTTTAATTACCTGGCCTAAAATGAGAGCTGCGATCGACCTTTTTTATGTTGCAAGCTTTGAGCAACTTTCCACTGTGAGTTGAATCCTATAGAACTCCTGTAGTATTCTACTCACAGTGTTGAGTTGTTCAGCTCACTTATGAGTCAAAAAAAGTTGACCACACCTGTCATTTTAGTCCAGGTAATTAAAAATCAAAGTATAACAAACACATAGTCATGACAACGACAATGACAGAGATAATTTTAATGCATTGTTGCCACGATTAGTTAGTTCCACCTTCGCTAGATAGCGTTGCGGGTATTTAATATAAGGTACATTGAATTAAAAATTTGTTTCATTCATTATTTTATCATTCATTTCAAACGTAGACGAGGCCGCGGGCATTTATATTCTAGCAGATTTATATATCTGTCAAAAACTCGTTAACTGTATAATATACCTACTTCTTCAACATACATTTGCTGAGAGTAATTTCAGTCTATATCCATTTTCAGAGATGTGCAAGCGACTCTATCTAAGTAGCTCGAGATACTTACTCTTCTGCTCCTTTAAATATCCAGCGTTCATTTTATTCCAGAGTATATTTTTGTGGCGCGACTCCTCCTCGGTCATGATCAATTCGTCGATGTATTCCTCGTCCTTGACGTCCATTATTAATTCATCGGCATTCACCAGGTCTTTGAAGAACTGCGAAACTTTGGGTTCGGGTTTTAGAAACTTGTCATTGTTCTTCCCTTCCGTTTGGCCCAAGCCGATGACTGCTAAATCCGGAGCTGAAATTTTTTAAATCAAATTTTTACATAATATTATCCCCGCAAATTAATAATGCACTGGAATCTAGACAAATTAACATTCGCGTGACGTCATCCGCAACTCGATATGTACGCGTACTCGCCAGTGATGCTAACAGTACTGAGTATTCGGCTACGGTTACGTCACCAAAATGGCGACCAGGTGCAATAGCAATTTGCGGGAATAATACATACATATTATCACGCCTGTTTCCCATAGGGATAAGCAGAGACGATGCATTTCCACTTGTTACAATTTTGACATCTTTTGCTTTATCTACAATTCTACATTCATTTATCTCTTCTTAGATACACGTTTCCTACAGGTGCTTTTTACCTGGCTACTCTATAATTCAGTAGTATACAAAATCTTGCCAATTTTGAGAAACATATCCTTTTAGGTTTTTAGCATGTAGTTTAAATCAAAAGACAGATTACAATTATAAGAATTACTTATGGTGTTCAAATTCGAAAGAATGAAATAAGTACATCATACATACATAGTACTAAATTGTCATATAAAGTTTTACCAGTGTGACCCTTTCTTAGTTTTTCAAATTAAAATATTTACAAAATTAAAAGTGATATATGAAAACCCGTTTATATGGTTTGTTTACGCCTTGACTCACCGTTCACTGAATACAGTATAGGCGTTGGTAAAAAATACATATTATGTGTGTGTTTCTATTACGGCACGTTTAGTTTTTATACTATCTATGCCCGATCATAGACGAGTATCTGATGGAAACTTGGGGAGACCTACGTTCAGCAGTGGACTTTGATTGACTGAAGAAGTCGCTATAGATACGGTAATTTAAGACAGGAATCCATTCGTAATTTAAAAGATATATTATGTTTAATGATATTGATTATGGGAGTTGCATACGTCTTATCATCGCAGCGGGCAACGCACTACTGGCTAACGCATCGTGGGAGCGCACATATTAATAGTTGCTATATCTCGCTCGCACATCATCCGTCCCGTTCACACACTACTATATATTGTACTAGCTGTACTAGTTAATTATATTTGTACTTAAGGTTACCGTTTCCAAATCAGGTCACTTCAGTTCACATCAGCACTCTACAGTCTCTGCCATCTGAAGTATCATCTGACCTCCACCTTCCGCAGCTACATGATATTTCCACATTCTTACAAAACATACCTAGTCCTTTTTCGATCTTCAATTTTCATTGGCCTTCACGGTTTCAGACTTCATCTTCCATCCCTGGCGATCTCCTCGATCAAATTTATAGTTTCCTCTGCTGCAAATTTGGCTGCTTCAGCCTCCTCGATAGTTAATTCTAAAGAGAGATTATTAAGATAATTACTATCTCACACCGTCAGGTACAGCTCATCAACTATGTGCCTTTAATCTAAATTCTAAGCGGACGTTTAGAATTTAGACCAAAGGCACGTTCTGTGGGATTATGTTAAAAGCACCTGCATTTTCACTTTTTTCTCCCGATTTAGGTATGGCCCGTTTTCTCCTCTTAAGATCCCTGTCTAATTGTGCGTCGATTTCCTTTTGGAGAAACGACAATTCCCTCTCTCCATCTTCTTCTTCCATGAGCTGCAAAATTGCAATAAATACTCGGTTTATTTAACACTTCTATGTGAACTACAAGCTTTCACATTTGTTTAGAAACAGTTATGTTATCTGTCTTCTAAAATTGTAAGCATAAAGATGTTTGTAAGCGAAAGAGATTAAACAGTAATAGGGTAGTTGACAATCAAATCAACAGAGATACTTTTATAGATATTTCTTTTTACAGAGTTGCAAATTAGGACGTCGCTTCTATAACGTTTTAATTATAGTTTAGACAGTAATTAATATATTTCTGAGGTGATGTTTTACGTTTGTGACGATAACATGTTATTTGAAAGCCCACTTTGTTATATAAACAGTATTACAAAAATATTGTGATATATGTCAACTACCTCATTCAATAGTTACCTTTTGTAGCCTTTCTTTATCCCGCTTCCGAGCCGCTTTGAAAGCAGGTGGATCTTGTTCCTCCTCCAAGTCTACGGTCATGAACTCGTCTACTGTTAGAGCGCTAGAGGGCGTATCTCCGAATTCGAGAAGGCGCTTACGCAGAGTCGACTCGTGAACTTTGACTATTCGGACCACATCGGATGGTGTTCGGGAGAATTCGTGAAGACGCGCTGCTATCAGGAGAGCTGAAATTTTAAGTCAAGTAGGGACGAAATTGCGGGCATATCTTAATTAATTATATTCAATATAATTAATTATTTCACTATTTGGAATTTTAAAACAGAATAAATTAGTTTATACCTTAAATTGGTAATTAGTAAATCTTCATCATTTCTATTCAGAGCTTAGCGAATTTTTTGGATAAAAGATTAGATTTTTTAAACTTATTTTTCGTGTGGACCAGACAACTTGTTATTCACCTTTAATTTGCTATAAAAGATGATTTGATTTGATTTCTTTTTTTTAAAACCTCGATACAAGCACTTCTCACTGAGATATTATCAGTGGTAAACGGATCATTTTGCCTTTGATTATCAATATCTCAGGCACCGATGACCGCGCGGAAACTTGAAGGTGGGTTTGGAAATCTTTAATAAATTCTCTACAAGAATTAGTCATAAACATCTACAAGAATTACCTAAATTTGAAGAGGCAAGAAAAAGGACTTTTCATAGTTGTTTGGAAAACCAAGTGCCTTTTAAAAAAAAAACACGTATAGGTATGCATTTGACCATTATCTCGCTCGATTTGAGCGGAGCTATGGTCTAAGAGCCTGCACGCTTACCTAGAAGGTACCTATTCACACGAGACTTGAAGACATCCAGGTTGTAGGTTTCGGGAAAAACAGACTCCGGCATTGTGTTCCACTCCTTTGCGGTGCGCATAATGAAGGTGTACTCAAAGCGCTTTGTTCTTATTTTTTTTTTTTTTTTTTTTTTTTTTTTTTTTTTTTTTTTTTTTTTTTTTATGCGCTTTGTTCTTATAGGTGGTATGTCCGCCATATAGCGGTGCCGCATGCCAGTACGTCTGGTTGTCCGATGATGGAAGATACTAATAAAAATATCGAGGAAACCACTAATGTTATGTCATTGCTTGCCTTTTACAGTTCAATATACCCACAAAAACACAACAGAGTTTCAGTTCCATTCAGCCAACCGTCTTTCTAACCCACTCGTTTTATTTTTTGAGCAAATTAAACTCGCAACGTTTTTGCTCTGAAAAGCCCAATCAAATCAAAATAATAACAAGAATCTCAGGTGAAAATACCCTTTTGAATTTAAATAATACCAATACATAATAATTACCACCTAGTAGATTCATTTCAATGCATTCTATGACTGCTTAAGATGATAATTTCACAAATTATACACACATGCATCGCTACTAATGCAATAAACATTCCAAGGTCGAGTAAATTGCTATCACTTTCACCCATCTTTAATATTTTAGTAGTAAAAACTTACGTATAATCGAGTGTGCATTTGTATAGAACCTAATGCAGTTGCTATGAGTGCATAACAAGTTAGATACCTAAATCGCATTGGGTGAGTCGATATTGGAACTCTTTTAAGACATTGTCGCTTGACTTCAGCCTTCATTGAATATGGGCTACTTAATGCACTGTTGCGATGACGTATTCGGGAACCCGATAATTCTTTCGTGAACACTGGTTTTATTACCGTTGGTATGTAAATTATCCCTAATTCATTTAGTAGTTACCTTAATCGTTCAATGTCATTTGGTTGCGCAAATTTAAGTAACCATCTATTGTCAACCAGTAATGTGTTTTGGATTAAAGCTAGACAAGATTGAGAATTCCAATAAACGGTCTGTGTATGTTTATTGAGACACCATGTCTATTCTGCTAATATATAAGTTCGCTGAGTCACAGTCAGTTGAGGTTCACTTGCGATCGAGGCGTCATTACTATCTAACATCGACAGACTGTGCATTTTATGTTACAGTTATAGATAACTATTAATTCTAATTTTAGCAGCGAGCGACAGTGTACGACTCGTGTAAGCGGGACAGACCTAAGAATGCATAGCAAGCAACTGATCTGCCTTATCTGCGCAAACGAAAAATGTCGATCGGAAATATGATATGTGTAAAGCTATATTAATATTTTCTGCATTACGCTTTACGACTTGTTGTGTTTGTAAGAACTGTGAATTACGTGTATGCACTTCTAATAAAGTTTGTTATCTTTTTTTTTATTGCAGGAGTTCAGCAGACAGGCAGACGGCCCACTTGATGGATAGCGGTTACCATCGCCTATGGACATTTGTAACACCAAAGGAGACTGGAGCCTGGTCACTAATGCCGGAACACAACTAAGGGTTGTTATGGCGACATACTTTAGACCAGGGGTGGTAGCCATCCAGTCGGGCAAATGCCCTAACACCTGGCTGTGGGTTGTTTTGTCGCCTCTTACGACAGGCCGCCCGGCCGCAGGAATTTGTATTCTTTCTCCGTTCCTGCACGGATTCTTTTTAATTTGTATCCCACAAACATGTAACAATACTAGTAAAGGGGCACATTTTGCGTCACATCGCTTACTTAATTCGGCCACGATTACGCATACAATGCTCGCAATATATAATTATTGAATCGATACAACCGAATGACGGCACGTGACAATTTCAAGGCATCTTGTTTGGAGACGTTGATGCATTATTTATACGTTAAAATAATTATTTTAAATTACGGTGGGCCAGACGAAGTAGCCTTTGGCAACAGTACCGCTTATTGTATTTATTTCAATTACGTTTAAATAAGTTAAATGTCAGCCAGTCTTTTTTACATAAGTAAATAAAACTAGGCTTCATATTCAAACTAGAAAAAACATTGCAAGCGATTGTTTGTTTGTTGATTGCGAGAAAAAAGGCAACCCCTTTTTTCTTAAGACAGATTCGCGCTATACTCTTACTAGTACTTAATAGGATCTTTTTAGATCATTTGCAGCTCAATCTACTTGTATCACAGATGGAGGTGATCAGTGATTTGTACAGATTCTTAGAATTTATTGTGTTCATTAATAACAGTTTATATTCATCGCAGGTAGTAGGTAGTTGCTAGTGGATATAGTAGTATTTTTTCTTTGTACTTTATTGTAATTCAAATTATTAGTCATAATGTTAGACTGTTCTATAATAAAAAATATAAGATTGCGGTATGAAATATTCATGTACCCTGAACCACAATTATAACGATGATAATTAAGTTTATTTTTATTTGTTCTTGCTTTTGTTTTCCTTAATAAAAAGTTTAATATAAGTAAATGACCAGTGCAGTAGGTATATAGAAGTATTAAAATATTGTGAATACATTTCCATACTAATATATAAAGGGACACTGAACATATAGATCAGAAACGTCTTAGCCGAAATGAGCATGTTGCGATGGATGTGTGGTGTTTTAAGAATGAATAAAACAAGAGCTGAGCATATAATGGAGTCCTTGAAAGTTGCACCCATAGGCAAAAGATTAAAAGGAAGAAGATTCAAAGGATACCAGCAGCATGTAACAAGGAGGAGATATGAAAAGAATATGACCAAAAGCATATTAAACTGGATGATTGATGGACGTAAAGTAAAGATGTGTGAATGATAATACGTTGATTTGTGGTGTGAGGATTTGGAGAATGCGAAAGAAAAGACAAATATAAATCCAAAAATAATTCTGCTGAGTAATAAAAAAAATCACAATTAAACTGTAGAACAGATTTTAATTATTGTAGATTGATAGAGGCAAAGTTTTTATGTATCCTGTATCTTCCCACGAGATCTAAAGATAGGTCTTGACTTGTCTCGAAAAAGACTGCGTGACCGTGTCAATAGCGCGTGTCAGTATTGGTAATGTAGACGTTATTTGTCTCATGGACAACTATCACTATATAATGTTATGATACAACCCAATCCAAATTTCCGTAGAAACGGATGAACGGGTAAAATATGTACCTACGGCGTAACATGTGACAGGTGTGACACGGTGATCTGTGTAATATTACGCCTTAATGACACTTGTCACGGACCGATGCTATCAAAGTTGGTCCAAAGGGTTTATGAAAACTGTATAAACACGTATAAAACACAAATAAAACTGAATGCAACCAGTTCACACTGCACGATTCAATGCAATTCAACACGCGCAAAGTCCGTCACTATATCGCTAATCGAAAGTACTACACACGTCTTATTCGTATCGTCGTCGTCGCTTGACTGCCCCACCCCTCCGTTCGGGCATTGTTTTATACTAAACTGTATAATAGAACAAAGGTTCACGTTCGCCGAGTTAATCACGCACACCTGGCAAGGTTCGACGGCCATAAAACAAGTTCAATAACAATAGCATGTTTTCTGGATTCAAAATTCTAAACACAAAGTAAACAACTGAATTTCTAAATTAAAGACGGCAATAAGCGGCGTTTTACGACATGCAGGTGTGCTTTCTTTATCGGTATGTAATAATATTATAAGCTCAATCCCGCACACTAAATTTCATAATGATAAATTCACTCCAAAGACTGAAAGGAACATCCAAAAATACACCACCTTTGCAATGTAATGTTTAACATATTATCACTTTATCAATACAGACGTGCTAAAAGTGATAAAGCTATTTTTGTACGTTGGTTTTCTTTGGTCTATAACTGACTCTGTAACATAGTGATATGGTATAAAATTACCTGCTCCGCAAATCCCGGACGGTCGTCGTCCAGAATGTATTGAGTCCCTCTTCATCCTCTGCACCAACCGTAGTGCGGTCATGCTGACTTCGTGTTGCTTCTCTCCGAACTGCAGTTGTGACGCGAATCGCAATATGTACAGACATGGATCTGGAACATAAGATACTCTATTTAAATCAATTTATTATGATAAATAGACCACTATAATGAAAATTCTATGTAAGCTGGACTTAAATTCAAATACAAATGGACAGTCCGAATGTAAGCAGGATTTAACAGCAGAATTTGTATACTCTTAATGAACGTATTATTATTAATATTTAACATTTTCAGTAAGTATACCATCATTTATTTATTAAGTTTTTGTTTTTATTGCGACAGGCAGACTTAATAGAAAATGGATACCGTCGCCTATACATGTTTGCAACACTAGGGTTGCCAACCTTTTAGGATGGGTTAAAGGGGATTTGTTTCGGGCGATACAATGATAGGAATGGGATAGAATATAGGGATCACACTGTAGGAATGGGACACAGAAGATCGGATAGAGGAATAAAATGGGGATGGTATATGGAAAATGGGGGAGGGGGAAGAAGTCGGCTGATGCGTCACGTTTCAGCCACCAATTTATTGATGTATAATTTAGTGCAATTGAAGACTATAGTCAATACACGAACGTGCTGCTATGTAAATAAAGATAAATGATATCGCTGTTAGAGCTGCCGATAAGAGTGGGGGGCATTTGTCAAAATCATCAAAAATGTCCAATCAAATAACCGTGTAAATATAATATTTGATATTCATTAGAATAAGGGTCTGCACATCATACAAATATATACAGATACCTTAATTCTGTATATATATATATATATATATATATATATATTAGGGTGGTCGTTAAAAATTAAATTTCTTGCGACGCCCCCTAAAAAGCTTCCTTATAATGAAAAAACACTGGGATTTTTTTATAATTTTTTCAAGTCAAGACAACACGTGCCTCAAGACGATTCAAGTTAATTTTTGGGTAATATCATGTTTTTTTCAGGAAACTTCATCATACTTAGAAGTAATAATTATTTTAAGATTGGAAAAGTTTTGACAATGAAATACCTTCCGTATTATCATTCTCAGTGATGAATTTCAAATTATAGTTTCAGAAAAAGTTTAAAATTCTTCGTGATTCAAGCTTATCTTTCAATTTTTCTTATATTTTTAGTTTTAACTTGAATCGTCTTGAGGCACGTGATGTCTTGACTTGAAAAAATTAAAAAAGAACATCCCAGTGTTTTTTCATTAAAAGGAAGCTTTTTAGGGGGCGTCGCAAGAAATTTAATTTTTAACGACCACCCTAATATATATAGTCTAAGTTGAATTATATACAATGAAGAAATTAATATACTGCAAGAATATAACAACTCGTCGTCTTATTTTGTACTCCCCTCATGGCGATTGAGCCAGTGGTGCGTCACCCAATCCAACAGGGTAACTATCGTCGACGTACTAAACAACATATATAACGCCCATATGAGCTATCGGAACTCTCTAAATAGACACAAGACAATATATATTCCCGAATTTTTCATTACGCGGAGTATTTATTTGAACAACCGATAATTGTATTTTTTATTTTATTTTTAAATAAATAATTATCAACTTCAACAGACACCAGACTGGCAGTACTAAGAGCTTTCATTTTTACATTAAGGTGTAGGAATTCATAAATGCAAACGTGAACTTTAACATAATTATAGGCTTGGAAGAAATTTCTTTCGAATCTTGTTTTCGAAGAAATCATTTTGGAGAAAGTTTTAAAGATAAAAAAACTACATTCATATGAGTGAAACGATGTGTATGTATCGACATGTTGTGTTTTTATAAGGTGAATGGACGCGGCCATCGATTCTGACTTGCAAACGTTACATATAACATCATCAATTCAAGTATCAAATGCTTGCAATTATAGGTCACATGAAATCTGCATATAGCTGCGCAATAGTCAGTTTTGTGTGAAAATCAACTACAGCGCAGGCTTATACTGGACACCATCTAGAGATAGATTTTATCGATAGAGCTCAATTTACATTGTTTTTTTTGCTATTTTATCATTGTTTGAGGAAGGGGGTCTTTAAAATACCACGCTTTGTCATATCAATGCCAATATCGTCTAGGTAAATCTCACGGTTTTAGAGACTAATATCGCAATTTTTTTAAATCTCTCTGTATGCAAAAAATGATGTTTATTTATAGCTGGAGTACAGCTAGCAGGTTGACGGCCCAACTGTGATGGAAAGTGGTTACCATTGCTTATGAATATTTGGAACACTAAAGGTGCTACCAGTGTGCTGCTGGACCTATTGATAGGGCTGGGAACTGGCCACTAATGCCGGAACTCTACTTAAGGTTGTTATGGCGGCATACTCTAAACCAGTCTAGACCTGGTTATAATAATAATAAGAATTTCATTCCCCATAATAGTCCTGTCCTACATATGCCAGGGCTTGTCCTTTGGTGCATTATTATATGGTGTAGACAGGCATAGTCGCCGGTCAGTGTCACGCCACATTTAGAATAAAATTGTCAATTAAAATTAAAATTGTCAATGGGGTCTCTACGTGTTGGCCTCCCCATGGCAAGCCCTCCAAAAGTCCGGATCATTTTATGGCCCGTGGTTTTTAAAGATTATAAAAATCACTTAGCATTGGATGTCAGGGGATGCTAGGCATCCAGTCGGACCATTGCTCTACCTGGTTGTGGGTTGTTTTGTCGCCTCTTACGACAGACCGCCCGGGCACAGGAATTAGTATTCTTCCGGTTGGTGCAATGGACGTGTTTCGTGCGATGAGTAAGAGTTCCATTCCTTCCTTACCTCATCTCCTCTATCCTTTCCTCTTGTCTGATCCTTCTAGCCCCATAATCCTATCGCCTCTATCGCATCCTAATGGCTGGCTCTAATTCTGCTATTTCAATATCTTAATTTTGCGAATATATTCATAGTACGATGCCCACTAGTGCCAACAATTCGTACTTTACTAAATCTACAATATGCTCTTGATATCGTCGCGGCAGAATAATAGTATTAGAAAAAAAATATTCCATCAGCAGAAACGGCGTTAGGCCGAAATGAATATTGAAAAAAGCTACGAAAATATTGAACGTTTGTTACGTGTGATTTCGCTGATAAATATTTATCATTCATTCATTCAAGATAGAGTGTCGTGCCACGGGTACGTCATTGGAATTACCATACATACATACATAACTTTACGCCAGGTCCCTTGCGGGATAGGCACAAACAACAGAGCGCCACACAGGCCCATTCTTACACACCTCACTTGCTTCTTTGACATTCATAGCTCTTGTCATGCACGCTTGTCTGTTCTTAAGGCTCCTAACATCACCTTCTGCTAACACATGATCAATTTGATCATGGAAGGTGTGTCGTGGCCGTCGTAATTGGAATTACCAGAATACTGGAATCAGGCAAACCTACGATTGAGAGGATAGTGTACGGCGATTTTGACGACATAGTTGTAGCAGCCACACACACCATTTTCCATTCAGGTGTGTCATCTGTTTGTTTGCCAGATTCGCAAAAAAATATCATACCAGATCTAAAGAAATATCAAAATCCGGCAGTAGTCAGTGTCAGCAATTTCATAATCATATATAAAACAGTGTCTAGTCCTATGTGCAATCTATACGAATATTTCAATAATATAAAAAGTTATAGTAGCTAATGTGGAGGATACCCATAATATTTTTCCCGCATACATTAAATTAATTATAATGTCAAGCATTTACCTGAAAGTGACACGATTTCTAAAAATAAATGAATAAGGCAAACTACTTCCGAAAAGCAACTTTTAAATTTGCTTAACCTTCTACTCTTTTAAGTACATATCTCCATCTTGTATTTGCCAAGTTAAATACTGTATGTGTTATATTTTATTAACACTTATATGAACATGAAAATTAGTTGGGTGCTTGTAATAATAATGTTACGAGCTACAGGACTCGAATTAAAATGCCGTTGGAATGACTACAGAATTTCTTAATACTATATAATACCAACACGTATAATATGGGTACAAATATAATTAGACGCAATAAGTCCCAATGTAATGCACAATTCAATAACACGCGCAAAGTCCGTCACTAAAATGTACACACGTATTGCCTCGCTCGTGTTATCGCTTTGGCTGCCCCACCCCTCCGTTCGGGCAATGTTTTATACTAAACTCTATAATACCGACAAAGGGGCCGCGTTTACTGAGTTAATCCGGACACCTGGCAAGCTTCGACGCAATTCAATAAAAGCAATGATTAGTTCGACACTAATGAAGGCCATAAAACAAGTACGATAATAATAAGATGTTTAAAATTTTAAACACGAAGTAAAGAAATGAACTCCGAATGCAGGAAAGGCAATAAACTGCGTTATACGACAGCCAGGTGTGCGTTTTTTGTCGGTATGTAACAATAATAACAAATATTCTAATTATAATAATAGCGCAAAAGCGCCCGACTGCTAGACTTGGACCTCCTATTATAGGTGTACGGACAATATACCCGCTTGTCTAAGACGGCTTAGAAGGTTTGACAGATCGGTTTTTTCGATGCAGTGGCATAGCGTAGTGGAGGCGGCAGGGGCGGCCTGCTCCGGGCCGCACTTTTTAGGGGGTGGCAAAATTTCATAATAAAAAATGTAAATATTTGAACCATTTCTACTTTATCGCAACTACAAATTCGGACCGATTGAAAAGAGCACGGATTTTTTCATTACTTATTCTGTGACGAATTCGGAGAATCCCCTTTCTTTGAATGATATTTTGTAGTGACAGCTGGCAACACAAAAGAAAAGAATTCAAAATCAGTTCAGTAGATCCAGAGATTACTCTCTACAACATCACAAACACACAAACTTTATTGCTTTATAATCTAATATATAAAATTCTCGTGTCACAGTTTTCGTTGCCATATCCTCCGAAACGGCTTGACCGATTTCGATGAAATTTTTGGTGCTTCTCCGGTATCTATGAGAATCGGCCAACATCTATTTTTCATCCCCCTAAATGTTAGGGGTAGTCCACCCCTAAATTTTTTTATTTATTTTTTAGACAAAATTTTTAATTTCTATTTTTTTATGATACAACATACAAAAATACATACAACCCTAGATTTTCAACCCTCTACGATCAACCCCTATTTTTTACCGGGCAGGACGACGTCTGCCGGGACAGCTAGTATTAGTATAGATATAGTATGCATTAAATTGAAATATCTAAATAATAAGCTAATAAGGCTGAAAAATTGTCTTCCGCCCCGGGCGGCCGACACCCCCGCTATACTATGATTCGAATCCGTGACCTTTGCGCTTGGAACGAGTGCATTAACCATTATTAACTAGTTCCTGATAGATTATGTAACTATAATATTATGTATTATAATAATATTTATTTTATTAATATCTATTTCAACTGCACACCAACGCTATCTATGCAATTAGATCTTGTCCATCCAAAGGTTGCCTGGAAGAGATTGCTTTTAGCAATAAGGCCACCCATTGTACTACCTTTTAGTAAGTAAGTTTATTGTGTATATTTTCTATATAATATTGTTTTACAATAAAGAGTATTTTGTATTGTATTGTGTTGTATAATATATCCCCCCTCTAAATATCAGTAAATATTTATATGTTAGTTCTGGCTTAGTGGCTAAATTTTTTTTCTGCAGGTTAAGGATTAAATTTCCCACGAGCCACCGTTTAGTAAAATATATAATGTGCTGTTAAGGTAAATTGTTTTAAACTACTATTCATAATTTATATCTACTAAATGAATAGAAAACATCGAATCTTGTGTACAATGTTCAGAAAACATAGATATTATTCTGAGCTAATAACACAATTGATGTCATAAAATCAAGATTTTTGTACCACGTACAATGTCAAAGATATATTTTTTTAGGTTCAGATAAATGCGAAGGTTGCATATTGGCTACTAAATATATTGATAATTAAAATCACCTGGCCGGTAATTAATGAACTAGGAATCAGCATACAAATCATTTATTAATTCAGTGTTTCCGTATGCATACAAAAATAGAATGCACAAACAAACCTCATTTGTGGAAAAATAAAGTTTAAAGAATTGTTCAGTGTCGGTAAAACACAAATTAGAACGTATCAAAAGTTATTTCGTACTAAATTACGTCAATTTAAACATAAAAAGCGCATACATTTTTGTTTTTATTTTACAAACATAACTACTATACAAATTGAGTCACTAAATAAATATGTAAAAACTTTATGTTTCTTTGTTTTCAAAATATAATTAATTCGGTCAACGGACCAGCGATAGAGCGAGGCAACGTAACCAGCCTAATGAGAGAACCTTACCAATTGACTTCGACGACCCAGGTTCAGCATTGTACTTATAGTCTTAAGGGATTATAGATATAATACAATATAAGTTATGTTTCCTATGTTGTACTAGATTATGTTTTAATTAAGGTATTATTGTTAAATAAAATGCTGTTCATTAGTCTCGCTAAAACTGGAGAACGTCTGAACTGATTTGGTTAATCTTGTTTGGTCTTGAATTATTTGTGGAAATCCAGGGAAGGTTTAAAAGGTGAGTAAATATGAAAAAAATTGATTCTGAGGCGTCACGAAGCTTGCCGGGTCAGCTAGTATATCAATAAATTATTTTTGACCTTTACTGCGTTCGTCGCATCAATGCAACCCTTCAACATGTATGGATTGCACCGTACCTGGTCGATTACATTATTGAATGATGTTCCAAACTCTGATAAACCTTATATATTTATCCGTGCAGGAACGGAGAAAGAATACAATTTCCTGCGGCCCGGCGGCCTGTCGTAAGAGGCGACAAAACAACCCACAGCCAGGTGGTAGGGCATTTTCCCGACTGGATGGCTACCACCCCTGGTCTAGACTATGTCGCCATAACAACCTTGTGTTGTGTTCCGGCATTAGTGACCAGGTTCTAGGCTCCCTAAAGAGAGCAGCAGCGCATTCGTAGCACCTTTGGTGTTGCAAATGTCCATAGGCGATGGTAACCGCTGTCCATCAAGTGGGCCGTCTGCCTGTCTGCTGATCTCCTGCAATAAAAAAAAATATATTACAAAAACACATCATATACTAGAAGAATCTAGATTCGTAAAAAAATCGTATCATTAATTCGTAACACAAAATTACGTATGCCGATTGAAAGACCGCTTTCACGAGTTCCGCCAAACTCTTCAAAGCGGAACTGACAATGAGCTAAGTAAGCAAGTTAAGCAACTAACAAACGACCTTCACCTTAACAAGACACGAACTTATTCCGAGTTTCCGACATTGCGAAGGCCTAAATTTTATACGCAAATAACCAGTCGCTTAGATTTTATCTCGTTCAAAAATATTCTTTAATGTTAGGCAAAAAAGTTCGAACTTAATAAATGGTAATCTATTTACGCATTGTATCTTTAGTGCAAATACAATATTTAAATCTATTTAAGGCGAAGAGGCAAAACATTTTGCATTATCGAACCGATTGAACGTATTAATGCTAAGGTCAAATCAAATTTAGTTTAAGCGCTTCTTTTTATAGTATTGTCAAAGTCGCATGGTCTCTTGCGTAATCATGTATGTAAAAGCATTTTTACAAAAACGATGAATTTATTATTGTTTTCGCTACATTTGTTCAAGGCTGGTTTCATATGTCGGTACACTCGATGAGCAGGTTTTCTAACGAATTTTCTCCACCTTACGCACTTTGTAATTGTAACAATATATCTAGGCTTGCCATACTCGTGCTTCTGAGTGATCCGCTCGTCATATTATTACTCACCGATAACGTCTCTGGTGTTGCAAAATCCTGTAGATGACATAATCAGTAAATATATTCCATTAGGTGGGCCCATCAGCTTCACTGTTGAGTATTCTAAAAAAAAAACTGTGGCCCGCGGCACCTCATCTAGTACATCTGTTTATGAACCTATTAAAATGGTTCAGAATGGGTGATCTATGCTAATATTCGCCCTATCACCTCTCAGGTGGATCGCAGCGGTAAAGCTGGTCATCTGGTCACATCGCTCCGCCGCACAGCAGTGGCCGCGTAGCGGTGAGCAGACAGGCTGACTACCAGTTGAGCAGCCGCCTGTGGAGGCAGCAGCTCACCAGAAAAAAGGCCGTAAGGTTCGGACCGGGCCGCGGCGACCGACGAGAAGAGAACAAGTTTCTGGCTGTGGCATAGGCGTGCGGCAGCGGGTGTTAAGGCCTCAGGGCTTGACAGACCTCTAACCTCTACAATGCCATGAAAGGGCGCTGAGGTGACCGTGCGTGTCTCCCAGAGCTGGAGATGTTTTATATCCCCAGCCAGAAGAAGAGGCCCGCCCCAGCAATAGGGATGCCCGCCGGGATTGCGATTGCGGAGAAAGGCTAGCGCTACATCCCGTAACCCCGGCACTCAGGCGAAAGGAGGCACCCATGGAGTTTTAGTAGGTATTCTCGGCGTCAATGGTGCCAAATAACACCGTCGCCAGACGAGGCCCACTGGCTGCGGACGACTTTCCCGAGTAATGCATTTCCAAAAGTTAAAAAAATACTGTACATGCGCGCCCCAGCCAAAATAGAAGCCTATAAACAAATAGCTTAATATTAACAAATGTCCAAAACCGATCCCGATTATATTAAGCACTATTTACTGTGAACGTGTGTGGTTGTGTATTCGCATGTGCCTTATGTATATAGGGTTCCTAACCGTACTATAATGTAAATATTTGCTGGCTAAAGCAGCAAAGCAGTAATAAATACACATGGAAAATACAATAATGAAAAAAATAAAATGTACATGTAAATAATGTAAAATAAATGTGTACTCAATTTTTCACCCGAAATAAAATCAATAATAGTATATTTTTACAGCTTAAAAGCAAAAACACTATTTTTTCTTCCACAAAAAAGGCAACCCTACTTACGTAGCCTATGAATATTTAAGCCAAGAATGTGACTCAGAATTTGAACAGGTCAAGACGCCATTGTTTCTTTTTTTTTTTTGCAGACAAACACACACATTGTATATCCCCAAGTTAAGCAAGTTACGCTTGTGTTATGGGTAATATACAACGGACCACTCTGGGGCCGATCCCAGACACCCAGACCATGGTAAATAACGGAGAAAATACGTTTCCGAAATTTACTATACCGGGAATCGAACCCGGAGCCTCTGGGTTGCAGTGAGGTAGGCCGGCAAAGGCTTAGCCCGCTCAACCACAGAGGCCGTCGTGGTGTGTTATAATTGTGATAGGTTATGTTAAATTTTTTAGCCTCAATAGCCGCTATGATGCCATTTACAGTTCAATTTCACTCGGGTTTCAAATCAAATGTTGTTAAACAAGAAAGAATCAGAAGTTCTCACTATCGCTCCGTTCGATAACGCGCCGGTACGGGTCCGTGGGAGATTTGGTCGGACTGAGATTGAACCGTAAACGACACCATAGTCTGAATCGGCCCTTACTCTTCTCTTCAGAACGCAGAATATTTTATTTTACTAAGCATCTCCACTAATTATAATAAAGAAGTATTTCTTAAATAATGTTAACGCTGTAATTAATAACCATGTTAATAAAAATAATATTTTATTGGAATGGGACTGATGTTTCGTATAATAATTATAAGCAAGCTGGCTTCCAGATATTGTTAACAATCGTTTGCGTCACTATCATAAGACCAAAACTCGATAATTAAAATATGTTAAGCTATGGATATAATCGATATTTGCGAAAACTTGCGAAAGTAATGCTAGGCCCATAAAATGCGAATCATTTTAACACTAACATTTAGCAATTACTCAAGGCAAACGTTAATTTTAGTAAAGATAAGTTATTGATTTAGATAGTATAACAAAACACAGATATAATTTATTATTTAGCAAATCCAGAGATTACGTATAGACATACGTAGATATATGCATAATATGACGCCTACTTCCCATGGGGGTAGACAGAGACTATGGATCTCCACTTACAACGATTCTAACAAGCGATTTTTGCTTCATCTACTTTCATTAAGCTCTTATACATGTACGTTTATTTGACGTCTCGGTCTAGCGGCAACAACTGTACCATTCACAATACTGCCATACAATTGTTTTGTGATTCTACTTTTATCCATTCTCTCTTTATGTCCAACCCACCTTAACATTCCTTTTTCAAATCTTGCTATTACATCTTGTTTCAATCCACTACGTTGCCTGATCACACTGTTCCTTATCATATCATTCAAGCTAACTGCATTTATACTTCTTAAAGCTCTCATTTACTGGACATGGACTGTTTTTGTAATTGTATATTTTGGTGTGCAATAAAGTGTTATCTATCTATCTATCTATCTATCATTTCAACTGCGTTTATCCTACTTTCATGCTTTTTCTGCTATACCCAACAATTTCACTGTCATACATCAGAGTTGGCACCAGCACCCCATTATGGACAGCCAAGCTCGCCTTAACAGACACTTACTGGCTATTCATAAAAGAGTTTAACGCTCCATTCACCTTATCACCTACTATAACTCTCTTTTATATATGCAGTATGTTTATAGATGTTTGCCACGTTAAACCACCATTATTTGAAATGAGTCAGCATTCTGGACTCGCCTTTCATGTTATCGATGGTCCCATATTGACAGACGGTATAGGTACGTTTGATCTCCTCAGGCCCTGACAAGTGGCATTAACCAATGAAAATTTATGGGAATGACATAGTAATGACATGTGTGTAACACTATTCTTTTTCTCCATGGCGTAACAATATATGGAGCGTTTAGCGCTAATGCCTCTTGTCTATAGGGACTCAGAATTCACAACTTTCTGCCTTCTCTATAATGGGGAGTATTCCGAGTTATTCAGAATGGTACTTTTAGTACAGTTACGAGTTGCAGGACTCGAATTAAATTGCAGTTAGAATTACTGTAGAATTTATTAGAACTATACAAACACGTATGTGTGGTATGTAAAAATAAGCCTCAATGGCGCTCTGTTATTCGTGCCTACCCCGCAAGGGACCTGGCGTGATTTTATGTATACAAACACGTATAACACAGGTACAAATATAACAAATAACACGCGCAAAGTCCGTCACAAAATAGATTATCGAATGGAGTACACACTTCTTGCTTCGCTTGTGCTTATCGCTTGGCTGCCGATCTCTCTCGGCCGTGTGGACTGAATTTCTAAAAATCGCACCTGGCAATGACTACCATAAAAGATTACAATACACAATGAGTTGTTTTTCTAATTACAATTTTTAAACACAAAACAATCAAAAGAAGTTCAAATGCCGAAAAGATAATAAAATGTGTTTCTACAGACGCAGGTGTTTTGTCTTTTGTCGGCATTCAGGTCGTAACAATACTATCTCACCGCACGCCAACGACTGGAAGTTTATTTATTTATTTTATTGTAGGTTCTCGTTTGACCATTATCACGTCAGATACTAGGCGTAGATATTATCTAAGGCGGAACACGTTTACCTAGAAGGTACCATTTCACACGGGATTTGAAGACGCCTAGGTTGTAGGTTTCGGGAAAAACAGACTCCTGTTATATGTTCCCCTTTTGCACTTAATAAAAGTGGACACGAAGCGCTTCGTTTGTGCAGGGCAGTATATGTGGTATTCCACTTCATTGAACCGCTTTGATTTGTACGCAACGACTCTAGAAAATTTATTTTGTGAATACTAAGATTCAAATGAGGTGCCAGTTCAGGGTTACCCAGAATAACACGCTACTGGATCTATCTCTAGTTCTTGAGATAATCAGTTATGACACTCAGACACCGGAGTGAGATATAAGAATTCTTTTTTAGATTTAGGTATCACCACTCTAGAAAACAATCAAAACAGGATTTAAATAATAAAATTAACATAGTTGATATTAGAACGCAATCTAAAAGTGGTTCGTAAAACGTAATAAAAAATAGACAACCAGTTGACTAAAGATACTTAACCAGTCTTACCTACGTCTGCAACATTATACCTATTTATTTCTAAAAACTTGAAATTCTTAATACACGATTTCATTACTTATGCATTTTCCACATCAGAGCGTATGTTTATCTATAAATTATATAATATAGGTACCTAGTAATGTCTAAATTGTTTATATTTGTACAATGCATTTCATAATGTGAACTAATCAGGGGGGGGGACTAATTCGGACCGGCAGATTCCAAAAAAAACTTGCAGATATTTTGCCCGTCTGTCAGTGAGAGCATCAGGTGAAAAGTACTGAATGGATTTAAAGACTAGACACAGAGATAGCTTATATCCCGGATCAACACTTAGGATACTATTTAACCCGATAAATTACGTCATTTCCATGGAATAGACGAATATAGCCATAGAGATGGCGATGCAGCCGCGTTTTATTCTGTGCCGCCTCTACAATCCAATAACCAACACATCACCGTCGTCATAGCAACGCGAACGAAGTTTCTTTGACAAATACCAGTTTAAAATAAAAACATTATATTGAATAAGATTATATTATACTGTAAATTAATTAGACTTGAGTAGCTCACGAATGAGAGATAAAAATGAGCTATATCCCATTTAAAAACTTATTCTCTTATTCACTCCGTAACTAAACATACCTCAACGGCTCAATTGGCTCAATCAGCTCAGTTGGCAATTTTTTAATTATGTATCATAAAAATTTATCAAAAAACTAAAAAAATATAATTAGGGGTGAACTACTCTTAACATTTAAAAGCATCATATTTATTTGATTGAATAAAAAAAATATATTGGTCAACATTTATCAGAAGTCTGATTTATGTTTGACAAAAAAAATATCCTTATTTTGACACTGAAACCAAGAGTTTCGGTGTAATTTATAAAATTCGATCAAATTTTGAACAATTGAACTTTGATCTTGAATAACTTTTGAACACGTGGACAAATCAAAAAATGTTATCAGACCTTTTTCGTGGAGCGTTCAATTTTCTATAAAGATTGGAACAGCGATTTATGAGCCTGTTTGGAAAAAAAAATTATCACCCTAATATATATAGATACCTAATATATATATACACCTAATATATAATAATGTAGGAACAATAACATAAAAAACATTTAACACAGCTTAAAAGAAATATCTAAAAGAGTGGGTACGCGTGCGCGTGGGTGTGTGTGTGTGTGTGTGTGTGTGTGTGTGTGTGTGTGTGTGTGTGTGTGTGTGTGTGTGTGCGTGCGTGCGCGTGCGTGCGTGCGTGCGTGCGCGTGCGTGTGTGCGTGCGTGTGAGCGTGCGTGTGTGCGTGCGTGTGAGCGTGCGCGTGTGCGTGCGCGTGTGTGTGTGTGTGTGTGAATGCGTGTTTGACTATGCATATGAAATTGTATTAAAGTATTGTATATTATTATATTATATGCCTATTTTTAGACATTTTTCTACATCATCATAATTTAAGTCTATTAGCCATTTCAATATAAAACTTTTGAAATCACGATTTGTTTTCTTCTTTAATGATTTTATTTCGGGTAATTTGTTGTACATATAAGGAGCTGTAAAGTTAATATGACCTTGGGCAAACTAGTTCTTACTTGAGGTATTGGGCATTTATCGACACGTTTATGCGTAATTTCTAACTGGTACAGATTTCCTGTGATATAATCTAAGCGTTTCATATATAAAAGTTTTCCTGATAGAAAGGACTTTTGCCTTCTTATATACATCCACTGTTGGATGTCGATATGGTAAGTACATCATCACTTTTAGCAAAGCTCTTTGAGCTCGTTCGGGTACAATCATAAGCGATTTAGCCGCATTACCCCATGCACATATGCAATATCTAATTAAGCAACCACAAAGCGCCTGATACGTCTCTATCAGTAGTTTATGATCAGCAATGTTTCGAAGATTTTTAAAGATATAGATTAACTTTCTAATCCTAGACGCAAGAGTATTTAAATGGATGCTCCAATTAAGATTCTCATCAATCATTACACCCATTATATCTAATTGAGGAGACGCGTGACAATATTCGGCAACTGCAATTATTTTGAATATTTTGATTACAAGGATACATATGAACTTTGAGTTCATAATTTAAATCAGGACATGTCAGATGAGATAAGTGGAAACATATGTACTTGGTTTTTGATGTATTTACGGACAATAAACTATTTTCAAGCCATTGTGTGACTTTAGATAGACCCAACTCAGCCCTTTTAAAAGTTTCATTCTATATGATATGAGTTAAAGATCTAAAAGAGTGTTACGGTTCATCGGAGCGAAAGAGATATATCTCTCTTTCCTTTTTAGTGCGCCGTTTTGCACAAGTCTACATTAAATACACCGTTGTAATTATTGGCAAAACATTTAGCGGAATCTGTAGCGTTTTAAGGAAAATTATAAATAGCAATGGATTTGCGTGTTATTTCTGAAGACCTTCTTTGAGGGCCTCAGCCCTCTGTCATAATTTTTCCTGCTAACAATGGAACAACGGAAATAAACGAGTCGATCTCTTCAATCGTAGCTGACGTGATGAATATTAAACAATCAAGCAAAGTAATTCAAAGGTCATATGAAATAAAAACATGAGATAAACAACATATGATAACAAAAAATATGAGATACACAACTTTTGCAGTATATACAGTTGTCGAAAAACATTCTCAATTTTAATTATCCACACACTAATATACAAGATTGCCTAGAACTAGAAAATGATAACGCTGTTTTACTTATCTTGATTGTACTAGTGTAAAAAAAGCTAATTTTAATTTATGCTGATCAGTATCGTTATCCACCAGCTCACAGCTGATGGATAAGCTCAATATCATAGGTGAGAGTATTTTTCAAGTTTTTTATTGCATTAGTTCAGCAGACCGGCAGACGGCCACCTAATGAGGAACGGTTATCATCGCCTATGGACATTTGTGACACCAAAGGTGCAACTTGCACTCTTTCTAATGGAGACCGCAACCCTATCCAGACGGGCAAGTATCCTACCACTTGGCCGTGGGTTGTTTTGTTGCCTCTTACAACAAGCCACCCGGCCCAGAAAATATATTATATATATATATATATTGTTTTTCCATTCCTGCATGGATAAAAGAGTAAGGCACATCGCTTGTGCTGGCTTAGCCATAGTATGGGGGAGGATCGCGCGGTTAATAGAGCCTATCTGGGCCGATCAGATGGTCGCCTCAGATATCGCAGAAGTGACGTAGTGTACATGTATCTGCGCGAGCTTCAAACCGATGACTACTAGGAGACAACGCTAAACAGAAAGAAGTGGAGTATTCTCATTTTGGAGATCAGGACTCATTTTGGGTAGCTGAGCCGCAGCAGTCACTTAATGTCACGTTTTAATTTATTTATTAAAGATAACAAATAAAGCGGTCGAGATGCAAGCACTGCGCAAAATCTGCGGAGTGACGCTCGCGGACCGCGTTCGTAATACCGAAATAAGAAAGAGAGTGTCCGGGTGAAGATAAGGAAAGGAATGCTCCGGTAGTTCGGGCATGTGGAACGAATTTATGATGAAAGAATGACTAAACCGATATACAATGCAAAAGTGGATGGATGCAGAAGTCGCGGAAGGCCAGGACACACCTTCCATGATTAAATTGATCGTGTATTAGCAGAAGGTGATGTCAGGAGCCTTAAGAATAGACGAGCGTGCATGACAAGAGCTATGAATGTCAAAGAAGCAAGTGAGGTGTGTAAGAATAAGCCTGAACGGCGCTCTGTTGTTCATGCTTACCCCGCAAGGGACCTGGCGTGAAGTTATGTATGTATGTATGTATGTAACAAATAACCAGATATATCTTAAATCTAATACTATAATAAATCTGTTCGAGTTCGTACATGGCATTTAAAAATGTGAAAAATCAGGGGGGGATAATTCGGACCAGGAGATTCCGAAAACGCAATTTTTAGATTTTTTGTCTATCTGTCAAAGCATCACGTAAAACTACTGGCACGGATTTAAATGAAACTCGATACAGAGCTAGCTTATATCCCGGATCGTAATTTAGTAAACTTTTTATTCGATAAATGACCTCGTTTCAGTGGGTAGACGAAAATAGCGAGAAAGATGGCGCTGCGATGGCATATTTTTTTGAAATGACTGAACGTGTATGAATAAAACCTGCCAAAGTGCTAGTTTATAACCTGAGTTCACACTTTTTTTAATGAAATTTTATAAGTCAAAATGATTGAGAACATTTTCTTACGTATACAGTAAATACTTATACTGATGCCAGCTATTGATTCGTGGAGAATTCAAGTGTGGCAGGTATTTTAAAAAAGAAACCAATATATAAATTACCCCACGGCTGGGCTGTATGGATAAAAGAATCCTTTTATTGAAAATAAATCAATTTCATGTAGACACAATTACTCTCCGATTCAGAAATTATGTTAATTCAAGAAAAGCGAAAATATGACTTGTACTTCTTTTTATCCGTGCCGGAACGGAGAAAGAATTCAATTTGCGGCGACCAAGCGACCTGTCGCAGAAGGCGACAAAACCACCCACAGCCAGGTGGTAGGATATTTGCCCGTCTGGCTGACTGCCACCCCTGGTCTAGAGTATGCCGCCATAACAACCTTGAGTTGTATTCCGGCATTAATAGACAGGGTCTAGTTCCCCTTTAGAGAGCGGCAGCACATTAGTCGCATCTTTGGTGTTACAAATGTCTATAGGCGATGGTAACCGCTTTTCATCAGGGGCCGTCGGCTTGTCTGCTGAACTCAAGCAATAAAATATAAAAAAATCCTTTTTTGAAATATGTAGATTGATGATAGATACGATGATTAATTTATCTTTTGAGTCTACTTTCAAATCCCTATCGAGATCAAAGACATCTGGACATAAGTGATTGACCTCAAAATGCAAGAATACATCCTATTCAACGGTTAAGCCAACAAACGATTCTGTTGTCACCGTGAATGTCAATGCAACATTCAAGTATAGAACAAAAGCAATCCTAATGCACTAGCATGTTTATGGTCTACTTACGAGCGGCGCGTACGCCACACGAATACCAATTATCATTATACGCCACCCACGTAAATCCCCACCAGGGTCTCAAGAAGTTGTTTAAGTGTACAACAATTTCATATGACACTGTACCACCGACAAATGCGTGGAAGAATGACCGATTTTTAATTTTCTAAACATTACACAGCATTACTCATTCAGCAAGCAAAATATATCAAATGATTGACATTTGTTATATTTTACTTGCTTGCAGCGTCTAAATAAAATAAGGAAAAAAAATTGTGTGTGTGTGCAGTGCAGTTCACACGCAGTAGAAGTGAAACTTCAGAAAATATACTAACAGATAATTCTTCTATAACTTTTATTAGTATCCTTTACGCTACATCCGTCAACATATTATAATTCAAAATAAACTTCTTAAGTTTCACTTTCAATTTTTCACTGTTTTAGTCAAACCTATATACAATAGACCTATATACTATAATCATGGGTCTTATTGACTCTCTAAACTATGCTGCACAATGTAAAACTCGTATCTCATTCTCTCGCAGGCTTAGTCCTATAGATCATCATCATCATTTGTGTTTATCTCTTTTTAATCTCGCTTTTTCATTTCATCGACTTTCTTGTAAGAAGTTTACCTCAAAACTGTCAGCCGTAGGACTCGAATCGGTCGGTCAGGCTAGTTCAATGTTTTATCCCAACCTTAGCGTCCGCCCAATGTACCTGAATAAATTTTCACTTCAATTGTTAATCGTAAGACACATAAAAAAATACCGTTGACGTAATATACATAATTATCGCATATTCACCTCGTGTAACAGCTGGGATAATATTTCCCAGACAACATAATTCTGATACATATAATAATGATGTCACTAGAGATGCAATCAACGGGTCTGTATGACGATTTAACGGGGTAACGGTTAATTATACAAATGGTGATCAAAACACTGTACCCACTCAACAATCTATATATAAGATAATTTTTTGGTTAATATTTTAGTTGCATTGTGTCTTTAGATGTAATATCTACCATCAGATGTCGCTACGTTGTCTAATGGGCAGTTCGTATATCTCACTATTCATTCACTTTTTTTGTAAACGCAGGGGAATTTCTTTTCTTGCGACACATACTCGAGGGAGGCCAACTGTAGCGCCTAGTGCCACCTGCATGGGTGCGTGTGAGAGTCTCGTGTAGTATTGGTGCCTCAAGTCCGAGTAGGGGACAAAGATACACCTTGTGAAAATACCACGGGATCTAGAACAGATTTACCGCGCCGTGAAGTCCTAGGGTGCAAGATTGGTACAACCAGGGAAGCAGTGTTGCACTACTACGTACAGCAGATGTAAAGGTCCACTGTTACCTCCGCATACATTGGCCGACTACCAACTATTCATTTGGTAAGATAAAGGAACTGGGCGTAAGACATCATTAAATAGTGTAATTCATTGTAAAGGTTCTGATTGGAATTTAAGAAAATGATTTTCCTAGGAAAATAAGGTATAGTTGAAAATATACAGAACTATATACTCGTATTAGATTGTGTTAGGTTAAATTTTCTTCACGGTACTGTGATAATTTATAAGTGTTTGCGCGCTGGAGTGTGTGCAACTGCAGTGTGGAAATATTAACAAATATTACCTACACCAAAAAAATTAAATTGAAAGTGTTTTTCCGTGATTTCCAAATAAATACGAATATTTGTCAAAATGTCTAACCGTATACCATGAGCGTATTTAGAATTTTTGTCTGTCTTCTTAAGTTTCAAAATTCTAATGTGACTTAGGAATTAAAACAGAATTATATCATAGTTTTTCTTGATCTAATATCTCAATATCTTGCAGGCTTCGGAACATATAAATATACAATATCATTATTTATCTATAACTTGCTCTCTTTTTTTAAATTAGTTTTAGTATTTAATTTTAGTTTTCTAATATAGTTTAGTTTAATTTTAAAAATAATTATATTATTTAATAATCAATTCAAACTAAATAAATATACATAAAATTCAATAATGACTATTTATTAGTCACGCGGCAACCAAATCTTTATCATAGCTAATAACAAAATGGGTCATAAAATTGATAGAAATAAAACAATGAAACCTTTTTTAAATATCTAACATATCTGCGCAAATTGTCATGACTATAATTATCGTTATTATTAATAGAATATAATTAAACACATTTGAGCTTAAATATTATAATTGAGCAATTTGGTCGCAGTGCAGTCCTAATATGTTATTCAATTGTAGTTCAAAATATGACTCAGGCAAAGACCTTGTAACTCCTGATTTAAAAACGAAAACGAAATATTCAAGATCATTCAGAATGTTGACATCAAACAAACGAACACTTCTTAAAATCTTTAAACATAATAGATGGCAAAGGTTTATTCACTTCAGAGCTATAATAAACAAGGAAGCATAAATTAATAGTAAAATTAAATAATCTATAAAACACAATCAACTACTTGGTAATTTCACAAATTCTATTTCATATTGGAGTTTATTATTTAAGCTCATAGTTTATTTAAAGCTAATTCTTTTGTAAATAAATATATTTAAGGAAATCATATATGCCCTTGTAATGCTAATATTAGCGGATCAACCAAATTGAATTAATTTTGCTAAAACGCACAGAACTGGAAAGACAAGACGCTATTCAAGTTTACTGATATGGATCACTTTTACTAATTCGTCCCGTTCGTGTTCACTTTTTTCAATCTAGCTATTTGAAAAATTATTTCGAGGAATAGTGTCCCTAATCATTTCTGTTTAGTTGAAATCCAAAAAACGTACGATCTTCTTGTATTTTGTAAGAAATGCGTTTGACCTTTATTTACTTAAATCAATCAGGTCTCTGTTTGCTGCTTCAGGTGTAAAAAAATTCTAGCTGTACATTATTTGATTTAATTCTGTAACATGGATTTTCCTAAGACACTTTAAAATTTAACGATAACTATAGAAAATAATATGAACACGAAAATTATAAGCGTACGAAAAAACACTAAAATGATCAGATACGTAATGAGAGTGTAAGATAGTGACATTAAATAGACAGATTACTATGATTATATATAGATAAAACTTACTTTTATTATTTTTGTTTTCTAGGCAAAGAAATCAATGTAAACTTGTCCCTTATGACGTCTTCGGAGAAATTATTTTAAAATCGAATTAATCGAACTAACGTTTAAAATACAAAAATATTCAAATTAGTATCTTAAAATACCCTATTTTACGTAATAAAAATATAAAATCAGAGGGTAATTTTTTGTGAACAATCCCCATTGAAAGACCCTAATGAAGAGTCTGATACCTATCGGCTAAGTCAATTTAAACAAGTAATTATTCGAATACAACACAGAAAACAGAAAAATATAGAAACATATATGAAATGATCTATATATCTTTAATAGGGAACCATTTTAGACAAATAATATAATGATTAGATATATAAACAGCCGATTTGAAAAATATTGCGTTCTGTCAAAATGGCACGACATGAACGTGTCTTATATTAAGTATCGATAGTAAGAAATCGATTAGTGGTGCAATTATAAAACGGTACACAATGATGTCATAGACTTTCCCGATTGAAGTCTTATATCATCTCAGTGGCGGGTATCCCTTGCGATGACCTTCGCAAGATATGAGCTGACGGCAGGGCTGCCACTTTTGTAAGAAAGAAGAAAAAAATCACGCTAAACGACCAAAATAAATAAAATAGCCAGATTACGCAATAAATTTTAATTTTTTACAATGAACTGTCAAAATATGAACTATTATTATTCAGTAGGTAATAATAATAGCATATCGGCTGTTGCGCCATTTTCACTGTATGTAAAATAAAATATATACTTGGAATTTAAAAAAAACAAGCAAGATTTGGCACTGGGATTTATTTAGTTAAAATAGTAGTCAGATTACCCGAAGAAGAAATAGATATAAATATATACTACTCATAAAAACGCCAAGATGGCAGCCCTGGCCGGCACGACGCGTTCGCAACTCGTCGTGATCGGCGGCAGTCATTCGAGCGCATTGGCATGGACGCGGGCGCATTGAATTGTCTGAACTGAAAATTAATTCGCGATCGAAATACCTTTTTGTATCAATACACTTGTGTAAGCGTGTCTTATTCATTAGTATTAATTATCGTGCACGTTGTGACGGTTTTTGCATTTTGAAACCTGTGGATATGTTGCACGGACCCGCTCTGAGCTCCTGACGGGATGAGATGAAGGGAAGGCGTGTTGAGGCGCCGACAAAGCTTCCTGTCATATTGGGGAAACTACTCCTGCGCTGGATCTTCACTAAGGCCGATCTGGTCTTTTTGGTTACTCGGTTTGTTTATTTCATTAATTTATGATAATTTAACTCCTATGCCCCCGATTTTATAGTGGCAAACATGTATCGTTCCGGTATTTTATTAAATACTAGCCGTCACTGCGTTCAGATACGGTTACAAATATTTAAATTCATATCATCTGAACCCCAAGATATTGAACATACAAGAAAAAGTAAGATGAAAATAATTTTTAATGTCTAAAATTTATCGAAGATTATTCGAGACAACTTTCAGTTACGCCGATATAAGACGATTCATTTGTGTCTTTTAATTTGTAATTTGTAAAAATCAAACAATGTGATCTAAATACAAATTTTAATTATTCAGTTTGTTTGAACACCGTTGTCCTTTCAGTTCCGTGCTTTTCATCAACATAATAACATTCAAGACACTCATAATAAAAATAATAATATGCTTCTAAAACATTTCTTCATAAAAACAGTAATTTATTATTTTATATATTGTATAAATAGCAGATTTCACTTTAAAATTGTCTTTAATTTTTAAAATGTAGACAAGCACTTTAATCTTAATTATTGCTAAAAAACTTTTTGAAATGAATACTTACGTTTTCCACAATAGATAAAATATTTTCTTAGATATTGTCAGACATTACACCCATAAGTCACGCTGCAAATCGCTAAACTTTACTTTTAATCCTTTTTTAAATTTATAAACCGGTTTAAATGAAAAATCTCTGAATAGCCCAAAATTGATTGGTTGTTTTAAACTTTTAATTTTGTAACAACGAAAATTATTAATAAAAAAATGAATAATAAACATTTTCTAATTTTTCCAACGGGGTTCTATTCTAAAGCGTTTCAAGAATTTCTCCAAGGAAAAAAATCTTAAATTTATACTTTAATAATTATCACACTTGCAATGTTCATGTTCAAGCAAAAAAATGTTATTAATTAGCTATTGAACAAATAAATGAAAAATTGTTTTAAAAATTTTTTTCAAGCAGATTATTGCTCATTCATCTATTCAGTTAGTGCCTGATTTTTTTTATTTTCATATTTAGTATGTTTAAATAATATTTATTCATTAAAGGGCCGATGTAGGTGTGGCTTGCGTAAGCCAGAGTACCCGTTTTCGGCCGTACTTTCATCCCTCTGGGAAAATTATAAATATTGATCTTACAGTTTCGGGAGTCGAGACTTTTTTTAGGAAATTTCCTCCTCTTTTCGAATCTTTTTTTCAAATTTGAAAAATCTTTATTACTTTTTGAGATATTTGAAACTAAACAAAAAACTAAACCCACCCCTTGTTTTTGGTTAATTATTGATAACTTTTACAATTTTTGCAAACGGAAATTCATTTTTTTCAAAAATCATCTAGATCATTCCGAATCGAATGACACCTCATTTATAATTTTCGGAGACTACTGAAAAAAGTTGGTCCAAAAGGCACTTGTTTACCAGTCTATTTCATAGGTGAAAAAAAATAAGAAAAACTTTATTTTCTTTTAAAAACATACTTTTCTTCGGAGTGGATTTTTTTGCTAAATGAGGATGTTCGTCTAATAATGTAGCCACATCCGAACAACTTTCATTTTGCTTATTAAATTTGATTGTAAAGACGTCAGATAATGTTTTTACAGATAGTTGCAACTTCTCACTGCTCCAATAATCATTCCCTAGTGAAAATATCCTTTCAACAGCAGCGTTAGTGCCTGAACAACATAAGGAAATTTCTATTATTTCTATTATAATTTTAAATATTTAATTAGTATACAAATGAGTACTTTCAGAGTACAGGATTTAAAAAAGTACGGTTTACAAAAAAAGAGTACAAAACTCAGTAAATGAGTACAGTTGGTCACCTTAGTTTACTACTTTAATTAGGTATTAAACATCGCACGCTCAATAATGTAAATTTAAAGGTTAATTAGATTGACTGATTAACGTTTCCGCCCAGAAGGAGTTAAGTAATGAAAGGAAATTATTTTAACGTCATCCATCTGTCAATATCGGGTTCGCATTTCGATATCTTGTTTCTAAGCCAAGTTATACACATTTTATGTATATCGTTGATAATACTTTTATATAAAAACGACCGAACGCTATTTACAACACTAAAGAACGATCTTGCAATCTGGAAATATTGACCTTTCAGTTCTATAGCAAGCTCTATTAAAGTATGTAGTAATTGATAAAAAACAAAAGAATTATAAATTCAAAGAATGCCGTCACAATAACAGCTGATAATAACATTGTTATTAATGTTGGCCGGACTAAAATTTCCAAACGACTGAACATCATGTAGTCAGTCTTAAAACGAGGAAAACATTTGCAAATATGTTTTGGTCAAAATATAATAAGATTCTTATTTCGACTAATAAGAATAGATAATGATATAGATATACACATACATACAGATGTTAGATATACACAAATCTTAACAGTATTTTTAAAGCAGTGCACAAACGCATCCGTTGTATATCTAAGATTCCCAAGCTAAGCCAGTTAAACTTGTGTGTTTGCATAATATACAATGGGTAACTGAGGCTAAGACACCGAAACTAAAGAAAAAAAACGAAAAGATGGTTTATGTTAAAACTGCTGGTTATCGAACCTCAGCGTTTTTTTTAAGGCGGAGGAAATGAATTTCGCACACTACCGGGTCGTTTGCTATATTAGGGATTGGACCAAAGCGATGAGAGGTGAAGCCGCGAATAGCTTTCCATGTGCCCTGCGCTCATGGAAGAAAAAGCGTGAGACTTAGAACGTAGTTACGCCCACGCTGATCCTAGCGCATCAGTGCTTGAGAGGGCCCCGGGAATCAGAGAAAACTCACTTCGTCAACAGGGGTGAAGACTCCTCCGCTCCCTAAATACATGATAGCCCAGTCATATTAGGGCTTTCACCTCGGAATGAAAGATAATAAGCTGCAAATTGGTATGAACCTTTGTTTTGTCATTCTAAATGTTGTCTCAAAAGTCACAATCGTTATCGTGTCCGCGTCTCAAGATATTCAAGGTCAAAGGTCACAAAAATCGGTTTTTCGCGAATATCTGGCTTCCTATCGGTTAAATGAGATTTGCATTTATTATAAAAGTTGTAGGCTATAAAATTCCCTACAACTTTTGTTTAAACTTTTTTTTCATACAACCAACCGTTTTGAAGGTAGAGCGCGAAGAGTGCACATCGTACAGTCATATACGGCCTAATGCAAGGTCAAGCGTGAGTTATGGTTATCAGTACGTTATAAAGTCAATTATTTACTTGGAAATTATAATTATTAAACAATGCCTATTATTTATGTAGTAACTATTAATTATTTATATTTAATTAAAGTAAGTAACTTGATTATTTATATATAATTATTCATATTTAACTATTTAAGTATAAAATATTATTAATTCTGGATTATATATTTTAGTTTTATTTTAAGTTAACACATTATATATCTTTTCTTTAAAACGCGTAAATTTCTCAATACTTATATACCTGGAAATACTTGTCCCTACCCTATGCCCTTTTCTATTCATTGCCGGGACAGATGTTCTATAGTATTCAAGGCCACTCTCTCCACTTTGTATGAGTCCCATACGAACGTTATTACCTCCAGCACCAGTCGAACTACTAAACGTAATATTTTGCAATTGCAAAAATGGTTGTAGTTCCCGCTGTGGATGCAGAAAATCAGGGCTACAATGTTCTTTAGCTTGCGGCCAGTGCAACGGACAAGCTTGCCTCAACGCTTCACTGTATCCAAGTAATCCCGATGAAGAAAATACATATGATCCCGATATTCTGGAAGGTTTGGAGATGAACATGACAGATAATGAGGATGATGACAATGAATCGAACATTTTTGAGCGACAAGAAGAAGAAGACGACGAAGAAGAAGAAGATAATTAGCTTCCATTTCCAATTTCATTACAATTAAAATCAACAAAGATACTTTTGATATTTGAACTCACATTTTGACAAATGTATATTATGCCGTATTTAATAATAAATAAAAATATGTGTAAAATATATACTCTTACTATCATTTTAACTTAAAATAAAACTAAAATATATAATCCAGAATTAATAATATTTTATACTTAAATAGTTAAATATGAATAATTATATATAAATAATCAAGTTACTTACTTTAATTAAATATAAATAATTAATAGTTACTACATAAATAATAGGCATTGTTTAATAATTATAATTTCCAAGTAAATAATTGACTTTATAACGTACTGATAACCATAACTCACGCTTGACCTTGCATTAGGCCGTATATGACTGTACGATGTGCACTCTTCGCGCTCTACCTTCAAAACGGTTGGTTGTATGAAAAAAAAGTTTAAACAAAAGTTGTAGGGAATTTTATAGCCTACAACTTTTATAATAAATGCAAATCTCATTTAACCGATAGGAAGCCAGATATTCGCGAAAAACCGATTTTTGTGACCTTTGACCTTGAATATCTTGAGACGCGGACACGATAACGATTGTGACTTTTGAGACAACATTTAGAATGACAAAACAAAGGTTCATACCAATTTGCAGCTTATTATCTTTCTTTCCGAGGTTGACCCCTTTTTTTACCTAATATGACTGGGCTATGAATCGAATCTCAGAGTTATATTAAACTAAGCCAACACCATTAGACCACAGATGTCGTATTATGAGTATTCTATTAAATTACTTATAACCACACAAGAGAATATAAAATAGAACAATTGATGGTATAAGATGCAACGTTATTGCTAAAAGTAAGATGGAAAGGAGATCTCATTAGGTAGTTAAAAAGTTGGCGTGATGTATACCAATATATATAGGTATAAACATAATAATATGTTGGTTGGACCACTACAGTGATAGACCATAAACGTCTCCACTCAGCTGAGATAAGAAGTTGCGATGGATGTGTGGTGTTACTTGAATGGATAAGATAAGAAGTGATTACCAAAGGGGATCTCAGAAAGTAGCACCCGTGACCGAAAAATTGAAAGAAAGAATACTAAGGTGGTATGGACATATAATGAGGAGGGATGAAATTCACGTGACAAAAAGAATGTTGAACTGCAAAATTGATGAGTACAAACGTAAAGGTACAAGGTACACAAAGAAAGAGGTGGATGGATTGTGTGAAGGATGATATGGATTTGTAGTGTGACTGACGACGTATGTTAGAATAAAGAAGTATAGAAGGAAAAGACAAATTGTACCGACCCCAAATAATTGGGAGAACTGAAAGAAAAGACATAAATATAATAATACGTAGAGTGCGATATTTATACATAGATATGATAATAATGATTTAGATACAATTTATAAAGCAGGACATTCCTTCACGTTCCTGAGTTTTCATAAACAGTTGATACAACTTAATAGGTATCAAGAAACAAAGTAAATATGTGAGCTTTACTATTAAAACATTTTAATTCGTGTTATGGATCAGATATTTACTCAACACAATGCTATCGGCTTGGGACCTCAACAAATATACCACACATTTAGCACAGTGCAATCCATTTTATTAAAGTACAAAAAAGGTTATGTTGTAAATTTCACAAACAACCTTTTGGTCGATCTAGGTATGTCTGGGATCGGCCTTAGAGTTTTTGATTATATATAGACCACTTCATAATGCGCAGATTTATGGAAAAAACTTTTTGCGTGCCCAGAAAACCTAGAAACTTCACATGAGAGCCAATAACTAATAATTGAGGATATCGAAGTTAGCATAAAGTGCAGTAGAGGCAGATCTCAACAAAAGCATCTATTCATTTGTAAATACCAGACAGAATTTTTTATTCATAGCATAAACAAAAGCTTTCGATTATATTTGTATATTTCAAAACTAGCTTCTGCCCGCGACTTCGCCCGCGTGGAATAGTAAAAAAAGTAACTTAAAAAAAACCCGATTTTGAATCATTCTTCACTGGTGCTCCGCTCCTATTGGTCTTAGCGTGATGATAGCTAGCTTATAGCCTTCCTCGATAAATGGGCTATCTAACACAGAAAGAAGAAGTTAACTGAACTGATTGTTATGAAATTAAATTAGTAAATATATGCGTACTTCTGTTAAAGTACTTGAATATAGGATAGGTACTTTTTATCACGGGATGTCAAACAATCTAGCTTTTACAATATAGTGGTCCAAAATTTACGCGAGCGTAGCTGCACGAAATGGTATTATTATGTTTTATTTATTATTACCCTTTCATGGGTCACACACAGATTGTAATGAAATTTGGTGTGGATATTCTTTAGAAACCAGATTATTGTATAGGACCAATAATATAGCAAAGCATCTATTCCGAATTTTTACCTACACGCCATTAGTATGTACGATTACATGCAATTATAAATATTCTCATACCGGTATAAGATATCAGCGAAAATATTTTAAATTAATTAAGCGGCCCATAGTAGGAATGTGATGGAAGTAGTAATCTATTATAAACTATACCAAACCTGAAGAATGTATTTATGAATATTCATTTTCTAATAAATAATGTTTAAGCAAACAAGAACTAGGCGAAAGCAGAACTCTTAAATTAATATAACCTCTCAGCACAACAACGGGAGTATATTGTTATGCGTACCTATAACCATCCTAGCCACAGCCATATTATTAAGGTCTTCGACTAACGCTAAACAACTAAGTTTTTGTGGCAACCCGAAATGTTCTCCAATAAACATACACAATACAAACGTACTTTGCATTAAAACAGGTTGTCTGGAAGAGATCGATTTTAGCGATAAGACCGCTCCGCTCTAGTCTCTAAAACAATCACTATCCTACCAAACAATATATAATGCTGTTATATAAAACTACACAACAAACTTTTTAAAACTCCCGCCAAATGCTCTCCTTCCCAAGCTTTATATGTTGATCGAGTCGATTAATGGCTGGTTCCTATGTTACTATTTATTCACCACCATCTACCACCATACCATTGGTTGATTGACATTACATGTATGGAGCTTATGTTAATTTTAACCGACAGTTGGGAAAATGAACGGTCGGTAAGATATAGGAACCGAACGTCAAACTAAGTGTTAATCGAATTGTTAGGTTAATGGATATTATAAATAACAGGCAATATTTTCATTCCAGTTTCATTTGGTATGCTTGTCATTTGCAAGTCCGATCCTCGATGAATAGCAGCGTCGATTTCTTCGAGAGTTTAATAAACGAAGATGGCCGTTTCGCCGAGCTGAATTGCCAGGAACCAACGCATCGTGGTCACCGGACGCGTTCAAGACAACTATCCCAAGCAACAAATGGTAAATTTTGAACATAATACTTCTCACGGGGTCGCTTTTTATAAATTAAATAATTTCCTGTGCAAAGAACTCAGAGGCCAGGAGTAACCTTAGAGGCTAGCTACTTCGAACGTGTATTCGTGTAAATTTATGAGTTCTTGCCAGAAAAGTCTAATTATGTATGAACTTCTATTTCTCCGAATCAAGCCAATGTCAATTATTCATGAATGTTAAAGTTTTAATATAATCTTCAAGGAAACAGTCGCTAGGCGAAGTGTTGCACCCTCGTAATCGAAGCCGTTTTTAACTTAAGCCAAAACCGCCTTGAGTTTTGCGGTAGGTCTAATAGCACATTTCATTAAACCGTTGAGATTTTCAAAACAAACAATAAGTTTATTTTGAAACAATCTTATAACTATTGTTAATTTTCAAGCAACATTATAATTTTTTGAAAATAAATCTGCATACTAAAACATTATCCTTTAAGTTACCGCGAAAAACTTAAAATAATGCAACTAATAACAAAGAAATTTATTATTTATAAGCTCTAAAATAATAATATAGCTCAGCAGAAGAAGTAAACATTTCAAGAGTGAAGAATTCGATGATTTTATTTTATTGCTTACGAAAACTTCAATTTTGAATAAAATTCACAAAAATATTAATATTTCACTTATTGACAAACCGTAAATTTTTTGGCCGTGCCAACTTTTAAGATTTCTCCATATTACTGAAAAACGCTACCCAATACAATAATAAGATTTAAAGGTGCACTACACTTACATAAAGTTCTCGCAAGAACTCGTTCTCGTGACGAACTCGCGAGAATATGGAGGGCTATTGTAGTTCACAGTATAGTCCTCGCTTCTCGCGCTCAACGGCACGACGACGGACCAAGAAGCTTATTTCTTGCGACGGACGTAGGCATTGTTGCTGCGATATATTTATGGCTAGCGCATTTTTGAATATTAGAATTATTGTAGACTGAATTTTAAAAATCACAAAACTAACTAAGAAAGAATTGTTTTCTATAAATATTCTGTATTAACCTCTTGTTCCTTTTAATGTGGCCATGAACATAATATTAGTTGTCTCGTACAATATTGAAGTTTAAATTTTACAGTTTTAGTTCTAATTGGCACCGACTTCAAAAGTTTAGAATAATTATGTTTAAAACAATAAATAACAATTACACATAACCACGAGTATCATAGTTATAAGCGGAACAACAAGTAAATTATATTTTTGAATTGTTGTAGAAAACAGCCTATTTCGTTTTCAATCACTTTTGTTTATTTAATTACTTATTTTTTGACTTATTGTGTAATGTTAATTGATGGGCACTAGGTGTACCAATAAAATGACATTATACAATAAGGATGCTAAATGAACAACAAAATGGTAGACTATTTAGAACTGAACATAAAATATGAACAAAATATAAACCAGGAATATTAAAAGAAGTATATATGTAAACCACATTTCTATAGCAGAGTATACATATATAGCATTGGCATAATAAATACTTTTAATAACCGAATCTATTCGTCATTTGTTCGTGCTGTTTGTTGTTATATTATGGTTTCATGGTTTATCTTTGATGACCAGCTTGGAAATCTATAGTATCTTACCGCATATTTTTATTGTAAAAAACTTGGAAATTCAGTCACAAAAAATATGAAATATATAATATGTGAAAACGTTTTAAAACAAAGAAAAAGGAAACGATTAAAATGCTAGAGACGTTGAGTATCGATCAATTCGCAATTATTATGATGCTCAAATCATACATTACACAACTGCCTTTGGTAAATTGTACGCTACTGATGATTATATTAATATACTCCGTGATACTGGTACTAAAGTTCTCGTAGTATGGCTAGATTTGATGGGAGGATCTGCTAACTGCTCGAATAAAATCTAAATTATGATAACTTTATTCACAAAACAATTACAAAACGATAAATATTTGTTACTTAACTAACGTTTCTCTTCCAAATTCAGGACCAAATTCCACTAAAATCGCGGAATTCTTGAATCTGAATCTGGCCACCGTAGTTGTCGTGTTTTCGACACATATGTGTCGCGGACAACATCGCGAGAACATGAGAACGGCCTCCACAGTTTTTCACATAGTTCTTGCAAGAATGTGGAGCATCTTTATAATGCTAATAGCAGTCCTAAAGCCTTTTAACTAAAGGACGTGTTTACAGGCCATATCTTACGAAGTTGTCAAACGTGTAAATGTCATACGTCAATTTTTATGTCATATCGAACCGAATAAGACAAAATGGCTGACGTCATTGAGTAGGAAATTCGCGGTTTGAATGTTTAATAAATAAAATAAAAAGAAAATTTAAGTTTTCGTAAACACAATGTCGAATTTGTGTTCTAGAATTGTTTCAAAACCTACGAAAAGACTACAGGACAGTATGTCCGTAGCTCAAACGAACACTTGGATGAATGGTGAGGTTTGAAGTATTGTAAATATTGATTAATTTTGGTGCCAAATTTACCTAATTATTTTGCGACCGTACTGTAACTCGTATTACTAGTATACTTGGCAAACGATCACGGGCTGAAGTATCGTGCTTCTATGTCACGGTCCACTTGTAATTATATAATTAAACAAGTGTGTGTATTCCTTACTGAAAGGGCGTATATTATTGTTGAGTGAAACATTACAGCTGTATTAATGTACAAATTACGTTGCGTTACAGCTGAAAACATAAATAATGGTGGTGGACTCTCACTATCGCCGCCGCATACAATATCTCAACGAGAGACTGGCACACAGGTGTCTCAGTGCTACAGCGGGCCACCATCACCTTCCGGGTGCACGAGTGCAACGCCATCACCCACGGTTTCGCCAGCACCACCGCCTGGTACTGCCACCCTGGACCCCAATTGGCAGGCATCAAAGCCTACTGTGCGGGAAAGAAATGCTGCCATGTTCAATAACCAACTAATGTCTGATATAACATTCATTGTTGGAGGGCCAGGTTAGTTAACAATTTGTTTCTCATAACTGTTTTAAGTCATGATGAAAGTCTATTAATTTTAAAGTATCTTAATAATATTTGTCTTTGTAGGACACACACAAATTATCCCAGCGCATAAGTATGTGTTGGCAACTGCAAGTTCTGTATTTTATGCAATGTTCTATGGAGGTTTAGCAGAATGTAAGCAAGAGATTGAAGTGCCAGATGTTGAACCATCTGCTTTCCTAACATTGTTGAAGTGAGTATACAATAGTGGTACAGATACTATTCAAAAAAATTCAAGTAACTCACATTGTATACATTGTAATTTTTGTAATAAAAATTATAATACATACAGGTTTTACATACTTTGATGTAAACTTCTACTTTCAGGTACATTTATTGTGATGAAATACAACTTGAAGCAGACACAGTATTATCAACACTCTATGTTGCAAAGAAATACATTGTACCCCATTTGGCTAAAGCATGTGTCAATTATTTGGAAACTAGTCTAACAGCAAAGAATGCTTGCCTACTTTTAAGTCAATCAAGATTGTTTGAGGAGCCTGAATTGATGCAAAGATGTTGGGAAGTTATTGATGCACAGGTATGTGAATCTGCAGAGAACCTTGCAACAGTATGTCTTGAACCCTCATCATCCTACAGTAGTCTACTTATGGAATTATCAGAAACATCCAGTAGAATTTTTTCTAGTATTGACAGCAAAGATAGTATGGAAAATATAAATAGCATTTGTAACTAAAAATTACACTTTAGAAGCCTCTAATCTCATAAAGCAAAAATTCTCAAATACATAAAATATTCTAATTACTAATTTGTACATAATTTCTTTTTATTCTTTTATTATTTTCTATGTTAAGTCTTATGTTGTAAATGCTACAAAAAAACTGTGCCACATTTAATATGCCTTTGTATTTTGGTTGTGATTAAGATATAAGTAATACTTAGTACTTTTACTTGCCAAATGTCTTTCGCTATACATTCCTATATATTTTCTGTATCTATCTCTAGTCATAGTTTATTTTGAATTAGGATAACTGCAATACAATTTGTATATTTAACATGCTTGACTCTTACATGTCTGTTTGTGAATGTTATAACTGTATAAACATTGTAATTTTTGTATTATATTTTTTGATGTAAATAAAATATTGTAAAAAATTGTATTGCGGTTTTACTCATCCTTTCTCCATTATTAAAATTATAATATTTCTTTATAGGCTGAAATGGCTCTCACATCTGAGGGATTTGTTGACATTGATGTGTCAACTTTGGAATCTGTATTAGCGAGGGAGACACTTAATTGCAAGGAGATCAATTTATTTGAGTCTGCCTTAGCTTGGGCTCATACTGAGTGCATAAGGAGAGAAATGGAGCCCACACCATCCAATAAGAGGGCAATGCTTGGGAATGCTATTTATCTCATTAGATTCCCTACAATGTCATTAGAAGAATTTGCAAATAGTGCAGCACAACTAGGTATACTGACACCACAGGAAACCATAGATATATTCTTGCACTTCACTGCTGCAAGTAAGCCACAGTTATCCTACCCAATTAAGCCTAGGGCAGGACTAAAAGCGCAGGTAATTTATTTCATAATAAGAACAACAACAAACAATACAATAACAAACTTATGACTATGTAGACACAAATCTCAAAAATTAGTTTTCCAATTAAAATAATATTTTGTTAGATACCCCATCAAGCTTATAAGAGGCATTTCACTAGCAGCAAGGTGGAAATATCTACAGCTAGTAAAAATACAGTATTACAGATGTTTTTAATCTCACTCCTTATTTAGATTTAATATTCCGAAAATATTTAAATCACATGATAAATATCAACTGAGAACAAATTAATTATAACTTCATTAATTTTGTATTTTTAGATATGCCACAGATTCCAGTCATGTGCTTATAGAAGCAATCAATGGAGGTACCGAGGCAGATGTGACTCAATACAGTTTTGTGTGGATAAAAGAATATTTGTTGTCGGATTTGGCCTCTATGGTTCATCAAATGGTGCGGCTGATTATAATGTAAAGATCGAGTTGAAGTTATTAGGAAGAGTGCTAGCTGAGAATAATACAAAATTCTTCTCTGATGGATCGAGCAACACATTTCATGTGTACTTTGAGAATCCAATTCAAGTTGAGCCAGAATGCTTTTACACTGCATCAGCAATACTGGATGGAAGTGAGTTAAGTTATTTTGGACAAGAAGGCTTGAGTGAAGTGTATATGGGCACAGTAACATTCCAATTTCACTGTTCATCCGAGAGTACAAATGGTACTGGTGTACAAGGCGGACAGATTCCAGAACTAATTTATTATGGGCCCACAGTAAGCACTGCTGCCATAATAAACTCAAATAAAAATGAGGACTGACAATTGGGCAGGACTCGTCCCATCAATTACTATTCAGTATAATGAATAGCTAGCTTCTTGAAGAGAATTAATATTTTGTAAATAAAAGTTTACAAGTAAATCTAATTAAGACATTTATCAAAAGTAAAATTTTGTGCCAAAATTCTATGAAGGTTTAATATTAATATTGGGCAGCTGATGGAATATGATCTAACTAATGTTGTAAGGTGACATTTAATTAAGAAATGAATAGTGCAAGTCGGTTTATACCACACCATGCAAAGGTCACTATACTAAAACTAGTTTCTACCAAATGTTTGGACTTTATGTTAGAGTTGAGTATTTAACAAATCGAACAATTGTTAACAATGTTTAGCTTTCATTTCTTATGTAAATTATGAAGATGAAAATTAATGTTGGAATATAAATTATAGTGTTCTTATGTATATTGTTAAATTTCACTAGAATTATGTACCTTAAGAATGTGATATGGGTGTTAAGCTCTCTATAAAGCCTTAAATTTACACTCATACATTGCAACAAACACTAAACGAAATATAACTGCTTTCAATTATATAACCAGATTATTATAGAAATAATACTTTCAAAACGTCTGTCTCAATTGTGATGTGATCATTTGAAATATAGATATTAAATATTATTATGACTGTTGTTTCCCTTTTCCTTAATGTTACCTTACAGAATGCTTAAAACTATGATTCAAAAGGGCATTGGGCGTTTTTGACCCACTTTTTTTTAAACGCACAGAGACCAGACTAATTTTACTTTGATGAATAAAATCCCACGTTTCTAAATATATTTTTTTTTTATGTGACGACCGCAGAAATAGTTATTTAACAGTATGTGTGTAAAGTAACCGCTTGGACCGCCTCGCAGTCGTACGTCATCCGTCGTTTCGATCTGTGCGTTTACACTTGTGTTTCTCTTGTTCTTTGAACTTTGAACAGAAATTGTCTAAAACAATTGCAAAATATTTTCGAAATCGATCCAATAGTTTTTACATAATTAATTACAAAAATGCTTTAAAAATACTATAAAGACAAATTAAAAAAAAAACTCAATTTTCCCAGGGCCTGCAAGAATGCGACCCATACCACTGAGTAGCAGGTACATTTATCTACATATCTAGCCTTATTTCATTTGTGTACGCCGTGGGTCATATGTCCGAGCAAAATGACCTTTAAACAGAATTACAAAAATTGAAATATGACTTAAGTGCAGAGATTGAAAGAGAAGAACTAGAAAGAGCTTCTAACTTTCCTTCCGTCGAAGACGCCTTCCCATAAGCCGTAGCACTATTTTTTTAATAAAATTCTTTGTGGATAGCATTAAGTTAGTAGCACTTCTAGGGTTGCAAATATTCATAGGCAACTGTGACAAAAAATAAATGGAATACTAAAAGTTCACCTGAAATCCATTTAGTAGCTAAATAGAGACCAATGACTTGACGACCTATTCCTACACTTAAATGACTATACCTGACCAAATACACTAATGGCTCATTAAAGATTTCTTAGGCAAGGGAGCAAGCGTAAATTACTAATTACTTACAAGTGCACATAAAATTACGTAAGATTAATGCTTGAGTTTTGTTTTTCTGTATTATAATATGGATAATGAATACCAGGAAGAACAATTTCAGAGTTTTAGTATTGTCTTGTTAGTAATTTCACCTTGTTTGCTGGTATCGGTTCCTTGTAACTTTAAGACTATAAATATAAAACTAAGGAAAGTTATTTAAGTAACATGCCTACGATTATATTTTAAAATATCGCCACCATGACCATGATGACAAGCAATAATCCGCCGACGTTGGCTCTATCCGTACTTACCCTAAAACTTTCAAATTTTGGCTGTCTCAATAAACCAAATGGTCTATTGAGACAGATGTGCAAGTAAGAACTTGTGGATCAGTGAACTGTTTCGTCCATCTTTCCTGTCAGTAAATAAACTTTCGGAAACAATGAAAGTTGTCAAGCCATAAATATGCGTACTTAGTCGCGTGTCTATCACCTGCTTAACTCACTCAAAACTAAGCAACTCAAAATGAGTCTTTGCCACCGAAACGAGAATGCTACCTTATTCTGTTCTGTGCAGTTTCTTATTAATTATGGGCTTGAAACTCACACACGTCAGTTTCGACTCCGTTTTTCCACCGGTATTTGGGTTGAACGACCATATTAATTTAAAAATAATAAAACATCAAAGAGAGAGGAGAATGACATGTGGTGCCTGGTGACACATGATTTAGGAACTTTTCAGAATTATTCTTTTATTAAATCAGTACCTATTACTCATAATGTACATCTGTTATCTTTTTTGATTGATTGATCGTGTACTAGCAGAAGGTGATGTCAGGAGCCTTAAGAACAGGCGAGCGTGCATGACAAGAACTATGAATGTCAAAGAAGCAAGTGAGGTGTGTAAGAATAAGCCTAAATGGCGCTCTGTTGTTCGTGCCTACCCCGCAAGGGACCTGGCGTGAAGTTATGTATGTATGTATCTTTTTATTATATATTATATTTTATTATAAATATTCCATATATTTAAGCATACCAGGAGCCCAATTTTGCTATTATTATATCATCAAAATCACTGAACATAGTCTCAACCTCATGTTTGCCATTGGTATTCTGCAAATTCCAACTGCCTACATGTAGCAGAACACTAATCTTTATAAATATTTATGAACGAAAACTCATGAAATCAATGTTTAAAACTTTTGGTAGCTTTTCAATATTCATACCAGCAAACATCATTTCTGCTAATGATAATAGCAATTTTTTTCTACCATTATTCTGCCACGATAATGAGGTAAAGATATTGTGGATTTAGTAGAATCCTTTTTGGCGCCATTGCAATGGAATCACACATATTTTTCCTATGTTAAAACACTTAAATAGAAGAATTGGGCCCCAGGATAAATAACCAACATTTGTGAGGGAATAATATTAAAGATAAAAATAATAATACTTACCAGTAGGAGGTATAACTATACACAAGGCTTTGGACAACTTGAAATATGTTTTGCCAAGCTGGAAGCAGCACACAGGGACAGCATCCCCGACATCTATTAACAGATCTGTTACATTTAGTTAAGGAAATTAAATTACCTAATATAATAATAGTACTGCAGTCATCAGTAACAAATGTAGATTGGTCATTAGAAGTAGAACTAAAGCAGAGTGGACCCTATTATTTTTCAAATTGCATTATTTTACTAGTGCTATACCAATTTTTATCATAAATAATACTCATGTGCAAACCAATGTCTGAGATCTTTACTAGCTTGTTCCTATATCTTACTATACATTCAAGTGCCTTACCATCAGTTTAATTTTGACATTACTTGTATCATGCTTACATCCAATTTTAACCATAGAAAGGCAAATGAATGGTTGGTAAGATATAGGAATGGGCAATAAAAAAAACTTTACAAGAATGGATATTATTTCAATTTTACCAATTATCAACACAAATGTTGGTTTTCTTATAAGCTCCCTCCTGCGGTTTTCCCAGAGCGCTACAATATGGGGCTCTTCAAAAAGGGTGTAAACAGATTTTTAAAGTCTCAACGAGGTAGGCAACGCATCAGCTTCCTTAGTGTTGCAGATGTCCATGGGCGACAGTAGCTACTTGCATCAAGTGGACCCGTCTGCCAGTTTGCCTATACACAAAAAAATAAAATAAAATAAGCCTATTATTTAAAAAGGATACGAGCTGTGCCCTCAGTTCGACATGTCATGTACACACAAGCAGCTTGTGTGTGACTTGCAGGTCTTCCAATTGTTAAATGTCTTGATAACGCCATCTTGTAGAAGTTGCAGGCAATATCCACACACTGCTGATTGAGTCTCAATTGCTGACAGAGGGCAGTTATACCTTCCCTTGCCTTTCTCAGTGTCACTTCTCTAGATTCTTGACCAATACCAACATTGAAAGCTGTAAATACATATTATTTATGTGAATATTATGTCAAATTTTGTAACATATATGCTTTAAACATGTAATGGTAACATGGTAATCTATGAAAGATATGTTTTGACAAAACCCATTTTTTTAAATTTCTATTTTTGGTTGTAGTCCTTTACCATCAAATAAATTTAATTTCTTGTCTTTAATAAGTAATGATTACTTAAACTTTACCATTTTGAACCTAGTTATTATAGAAAGAATAGCATAAAAATACTTGTATGCAATTTAAAAGTTTATTAAATGATGATGATGAATTAAATGATAGCTATATTTAGAGCACCTTGCCAATCAGCAAAAAAATTATGATTAACTTACCAAGAATTAGCAAGAAAATAGAACAGAGTGGTTAATGCAGAACAAATGGAATGGATATTATTTTTGAATCAAGAAATAATCAATTGAATAGTTTGAAGTATTTTATGACATGGTTTGGTAAATAATATTTTCTAATTTAAGGGGTATTAACCTTGCTCTTTTGATCAGTGGTAATCATCACTGATAAAATATAAATTTATTATTTACTACCTAACCTTTATTACCTTGAATATCCAAACAAAAAATTACCCCTTTATAATATTAATAATAATTAGTATTTATTACATGATGTTACAACAAGAATTTTAAGACACCAAATTGCAACACAAGTAATAGCATTCACAAAAAATGTATATAAATATAGATATTTGATATAACAATTGTAGTTAAACTCATAATCAACTTGTGCAATGAAGTCATCAAAGAATTGAATGTTAAAATATTATTAACACAACTGATACTTAATCTAACTTCATTCATACTTCTTCCAAAACCAGTAGCACCACCCTTGGACTCTGCAGATACAAATTGGCCGATGGCTGACGAGCCTCCATGAGTGTTTTGCTGGAATTCTACTTCGGACACTATAATATTATCCTCCAACACCGTTCCGCAATTTGTACAGACTGCATCTCCGCGAGCTGGATCTACTTCTATCTCCGATGATCCGCAATGTTTACACTTTTTCCCAGACATTTTCCTTACAAAAGTATTGGCGTAAACAATTCGATTTTAGGTTACATACAATTCTGTGCAACATACGGTTATTTAAATAAAGATAGTACGTTTACAAGCGCTCTAGTTTACGGGGAACGTAATAGTACACCGCAGGAACAATAAATTTAATATTTGAAAAGTTGATTTTTTTTTCTTATATCCTGATATTTTACATAGCTGTAAATTTTAAATCACAATGTTTTGAAATTTTGAGTCTGACAGCACCGTATCTACAGCACAGCTGTTATAAAATGACAGCTTGACAGTACTAACGTCTTTTTGGTTTTTTAATGCATTTACGGCTTGACATCTAAGTCTTTAAGACAGAACGTCTTTTTGATATTTTGAGAAAAGTTTGCCATTCTAACAAAATCTTGTAAATTAATAGATTTATTTATAATAAATACATTTAATAACATTAACAAAACCAAGAAATTTATATTTAAATACTCATAATAATAATTTTACATTTGTGTTAATATAGTCAATAAAGTTGATAATACGGTAAAAAATACATTTAAAAATGCCCTAAAGCTGCAAAGTTAATTTTAATACATTATTTTTGTTAGGCATGTTTAAGACAAAAGTGTGAATTTCAGTAGTAATGGCGAACTGTTGGGTTATTCCAAAATCGAGTGACGTCACTGAAACGAGCTAACGCTATTGGTGGGACATAGCGTCACTTATATTTTTGGACAATGAGATCACCTTTCAATTGTATTTCTGTATCAAATATTTAAAAAGTCGAGCCCCGTATTGTAAAAATAGGCGCATATGACGTTTTGAAAATAGTTTAATGAGAAATTCTTGGGAGAAGGGCATCCCCAAAACGAGGACGACGTCATCGTTTGAGTGCAAAACTGCAATGATGAGTCATCATTGTTGTGTTCAAGTTCGTGGATAATCTTTTTAGGCGGTTTGCTTTATTTTGTTTTCGTCGCTGTCACTAATGAACTGTCAGAAGAAACTTCGCAACATTTTTTAGATACTACGCGGAACTGGAAATATTTGAACTTTGAAATTGTAGAACACTTCAAATAAAAGTTGTCATTGATTGTGCAATAACTTTTGTGGTGTTTGTTTAATGGACATAGTGATTTTGGACTCATGACGATGAAGTTAGAGATTAGTGACTCCCATTCCAACCAATCTGACTTCTCCTGCGACAGCCAGTCTTCGCAGGGGTCTTCTACAAATGAATTTATACCGTCTGTGCCAACATCTAGGCCATTGCTCACGGTAAGTACGGTCCTGGATGTGATTTTTTTAACATATATCCCAGTGTAGGTGGTGGTCGACTATGACATAACATTCTTAAGGAATGAAAATTTGAATGCTTTACGTACCAACACTATCCTGTAAAGTAACCATGTCAAACACTTATCTTATTAGGTCTAACATAATAGTCTTCATGTTAATTTTATTTCATAAACAAATACTAGGAGTTCCAGTAACACCTTATCTTGCTAGTATTATCAGAACTCAATTCCTGGTAAGATATGATTAGTTTCCTCATATCTGATAATTGAACATCTTTGTTAATGTACATTACCATTGCTAAGCTTTAAAGGAAATTTCTAGGAATTAAAACACTTAATATATTACTTGGTATTTGAAGGTAATAAAAGCTTTCAAGGCTGTGCTTTGACCTAAAGTGGCATGAGATGAGAGTTAATTTGGGTTTAGAGGAATACATATGCCTTTTATATAGCCACTGGAACCATTATTTGGGGCAGGAAACAAATTTTTAGGGTCCACAAGCAAGTTTTGAATGAATGATGGGAAAAACAGAAATTACTTAGATAAAGAAGGTTTTTACCTGTGTGCAGAAAGAAGGTTTGCCAACAGACTCATGATATCGTAAGTCGATGGTCAGTAGGGTTGACTAAAAAGGTGACATAAATATTTATGTTTATTATATATACTATACATAAGTATAGTATATATATATACAATTATAGTAAGTAATACTGTAGAATAATAGTAAGTAGTCATCCAAGTAATACAATAATAGTAAGTAATCATCAGCAAAGCTGCATGTGGGCTTATATGTCACTTTTGTTGATAACAAAGCATGATAATGTGTATTTAAGAGTACACTTAATAATTAAAAAAATAAACATAAACTGTTCTTGAGTTCAGGAAACTAGTTTTAATTCGTTATTATAATTTTTAAAGTTAATAGTAATAAATGAGTTCTGTCACTTTTTTACTTTATGACTTGTCAATCATTGGTTTTTTGTAGCAATGTTACATAATTCAATTTAAAAAGATCCCTTTTTAGAATTAATAACTGCCATTAAATTTGTTTATAAACTTAAGTGAACTGTATAAACATCATGTTTTATTTAGGGAAATCCTCTATCTGATTTTTGGGTTTGATACAGATATTAAACAGGAAATAAATTAATGGTGATTTGTGTTTAGGGATCTACTTACTATTTATTTACAGCTAATAAGATTGTGAGGGTGGTTAAAAGTCACAACCTGTGATTTGAGTGGTACATTAGGTTAGACTGTAGACCAAAGTGTACGAGACATTAGGTTAGACTGTAAAACAAAGTGTATGACCCCAGCAAGTGTTAGGAACGATTTGTAACCATTAATTGAATAATTATTAATGAACAAATGGTGACCAGTCTGTTCTGTTGCTTTGGAAATGAAAATTAGAAATGGGTTGGGGATTTTTTATGTGGGTTGAGTTTTCACGGGTTGAATTGGGAATAACCCTAATTCAACCTCATAATATAGGAGCAATAAAAAAATCACTATTGTCTCCAGCTAATGGAGATGCAGGTTCTTTTTCATTTAAAAACCTTACAGTGGCCCTGAAGAGAGGTATTTGGTAAAAATATTGTACTATTAATTATGGATGAACAGTTAATGGTTTAGTGTTCATAATACTTCACAAGGGTATATATTTATGTTATTAAAAATTAAGCAAAGGTGTTTTTGTGTTTTAGAATGTTATAAAAATAATCATGAAAGCTCAGGTGAGAGCTTCAGTTCATTTATGTCGCTGTATGTATGCTACCTTCGTAGCCTTCATAAAGTAAATAATAAAATTTAGATATACTCTGAAGAGTGAAATAAGCAATCTTCAAAGAATTACAGACATTAACAGTTGACATTTAAATCTAAACCAACTGAAAGTATTTGCTCTGTATTGGTATGGGTGCAACACAGACTAAGCAAATCAGGAAGCACAGAAAAAATAGGCATTCTGTAAGCTTTTGACACTTCATGTACTGGGCATACCAATTCCACACCATATAACAATGTATTTGTTCTTTATCTTAAGACTTGTGTACTGAATTGAATAAAAAAATAGCTTTAAATAAGTTCGTACATATTGTTATGAGTTACGGGACTCGAATTAAAATGCCGTTGGAATTATTATAGAGTTTATTTAGAACTATACAAACACATATAACACAGGTACAAATATAACCGAACACAACAAATCCAAATCGTAATGCAGAAAGTCGTATTTCAAATAAACGCGCAAAGTGCGTCATTAACCGATTCCTTATTTACACACGTCTCGTTTTGTTCGTGGTTCTCGCTCGACTGCCTCCCGCCTCCATCAGGTCATTGTTTTATACTTCACACTTCTAAGTCGGCTTAATTCGCCACACCTGGCTGTTTTAATCACAAAAATTAAACATAAAGTAGACAAAGAAGACTGTCATAAAAGAGTTTCAATGTTATTAGCTCAATCGCTGACGAGTAATAAATGTGTTTCTACAGACGCAGGTGTGAATTTGCTTTTGTCGGCACCGCAGTCGTAACAATATTTTCAACCACAATATTTAAAAAAGCCTGTGGAATACAGACTTGCGGAAATTTAGGTGAGCACCCTCTGTTTAAGTATATCCTTTTTACTAAACGTGATGTTCTCATAACTCAATATTGTTTCAGTAAAATTGATAAGCATTTGTTATCATAATCTTTTGATAAAGCAAAATAATCTAAGTGCTAAGTATGTGAGTCATCATTCTATAAAGTTTGCTGCTGTCATACTTTGCAAACAATTCTATTTTTGATAAGATTCTTTAAATTATTTCCAAGTTATATATAGTCTATTTTTCTATAGAAACAATAATAATAATTAAAGACTAGAATCATGAAGTCATAACTTGGGTAGTACATTGGTTCAACACATACACATTGTATATTGCCAAGTAAGTTATGCTTGTGTTGTGGTATGATCTACTTGGATAATCTGAGAGGCTCAGACCAGGGGTAAATAATGAGAAATTCGATTATGAAAGGACAATGCCCATTATGGGTCCACCCTAAAATTGGATGAACCTGGCAAATGTCTTTCTGAAATATTATATTACTTTTTATATTATTTATAGTAAAGTCACAGTATTCTTTGTAACTTTGCTGTAAATTATAATTACATAAAAATATTTTAATTATCAACTATCAATTTCCATAGTTAATAGCTTTGACATTTTATTGACTGCCATCTTGTATTTTTAGTTCAATATTCAATAACTCCAAATATTGTTTTGCCTGTTAAGTTAAACTCAGTTATGTACCTCCTGCTACAAATAAAACACACACACACCCACACGATTTATAGAGTAACATCTATAATACTGTGATCTTAAAAATTAAACTTATTTATATTTTATTATTTTACAATTAAAATAGATTAAATTTATGAAAGTGGGAGACAGTGAAACAGTGTCAGTTAATGACCAGCGCCATCTAGTTTTGAACGTTATATAGTTGAATATGGGTTTTTTTTTTAAATATTGCTCTAGGAAAATAAAGATTTCTTTAAACTGAAGTGGTAGAGTGATGTGCCCGTCGCACATCACTCTATCTTTCCATCCAATCGTTGCATTGCATCATCACTTATGTCTAATGTATTATAAACGACACAGGCCGTATATTGTTGTCAATGCAACGATGATTGGATCGACCAAAACGGCAATGTGGAACGAGCATAATTTATTTACGAAATTAATTTTCAGTCTATATAAGGTATACCGATCAACAGGAAAATTGCACTCAGTTGTTATTATGAAAATCCTTATTTTGTGTCATTTACGTAAACTCGAAGGATAAATCTAAAACTATCTATTACTCACGCTCTGGTTATCGCTTATTTACTAAGAATTTAATTTATGAATGAACATGTTTTTCCAATAAATTGTTACAATTATAGTAAAAACAAGGAATACAATTCTATATGTAATTAATTGCATTACAAAATGTTGATCTGTATGCCAATTTTGTTTGTTTTCTGTGCTATTATTTTCCTCTATACATTTTCCAAATACATTGACAGTCGGTATAGATTTCCTTCTTGAAAATTGTATATACAATTATACATCTCGACTAGTAAACATGTTTTTGGAAGTTCCATTCTACATGTAATAAATCGATAAATGTGGGACTTGACTGAATAATTCGTACACTAGTTCAAAACCACTTCATCTTTTTTGATATATGGCACTAAGGCCCGAATTTTCAATCACCAAACAATAGTTTTTCAAAGAATGAAGTTTATCATAAAAAAATATAAAAATTATGCATGGATAAAACAGTTGAATGGTTTCACTTTTGAATTCTCTTGGTTATAATTTATTCGACTAATAAATGTTATCTGATGATTGTAAAGTCGGCCCTAAATATTAGTCAATAAAACATATTGAGAGTATTATGGTGATATCAAAGTATTCTATCATCTATCTAGTATACGGAGGAGTGAAAATCATTTGAGAATAATGCTGATATTAGACACATCAACCAAATAGCAAAGCAAACCAAATAGAAGGAATTTGACATTGAATGATTCAAATGTTTATATAAATTAACTGGTAAATGCAGCCAAATTAAAGGACAAAAATGAACCAACCGCCTAATATCAGCGTAAGTGATCGTCAACCCTTTCTCTTAGTTTGACGTTAACATTTGACAGTGACGTTTGACAGTCGTGGGTGTGTGTGAGTGTTTTAAAATCTAATGATATCAATTTTCATCAAAATCGGCTCCGAGACTGACTGTTTATTGCTACATCCCAAAATTTCAAATTGTGGAACGTACTCATAATACGTGTCCCATTCAGGGGAGGAGGGGGTCTTCAAAATACCGCCCTTGGTCACAGGGCAGGGGGGAACTTATGTTTTCGTCGCTTAGTGAATATCTTCTAGAATCTATGGAAATCGCGCGATTTTTCGAGCTATACCTATTCAAATATAGCGCGCAGCGTTTTAGTCTTTTTAAACTCACAGGTGGCAATACTGATGCATCCTTGACGTCAAGTGTACCGTATTAATAAAGACAAAATTAATATTATTGTTTCTAAAAAAAATTTATAACATATTGTACAAAATGGGTCACGTATTATTGGCACGTTCCTTTGGTGTCATAAGGGTCATTTAAAAAAAAATACTTAGGTATAGTCCACGTAAAAAATGTGATTGGTATTCATGCCTTGCTCCTAATCTGGATAGGTTATAAAGCTTGCCGAAGACCATATCCTACTATTTCATACTAAAGATTTATTAATCGTGTTATCAATACAGCAACACGTGTAGTGCAATGTTACATAAATACGCTGCAGTTTAAAATAATAATATTGTTTTGAACAATGGTGTTTTCCTAGTTTAATAATAATAAATAATTACTTAAATAAAGTAATAAGATTGCTATGGAACTATTAATGGCCCGTTCCCTTATAACTTATCAACCGTTCAATAGTAAGACAAGTGATGGCCAGCTCCTTCCTATATCATACTATAATTCACTTGCCGTACTATCTGTTGAATTTTGACATTACTTGTATGGAGCTTATGACAATTTTTAATCGATAGTAAAGCAAAGAAACAGTCGATGATATAGGAAGCGGTCACTAGTGGGTACAGGTACACCTTGAAACAGTCTACGCGAAAACGGGTTTGGTCTGGATATTTTTATTGTTGAATATTGAACATTTTATAGTGACTAAATATTTTTACACATTACAACATTATTGATAACATTACGTATAAACATTGTTAACTAAATGTGTTTTCGAAGAGATAATAACATTTCACGCATTCCAATACGTCGTCAGCCATTCATACTCTACCGCTGGACTTGGACTGTCGTAGTTTACACCACATATCGCGGTCTCCCATTTTACTGATCTAGTGCCTACCTAACACTTTACTCAGGTTGTCGGTCCATCGTCCTACGCTACGCTTAACTAGTCCAAATACACATAGCCACAAGCGTATGTTGCGTGCAAGTCAATCATGTCTGTGGGTTATTCGTTTCGCGTGTAAAACCTTCTTTCTGAAAGTTATATCGCCAAGATAAGCAGGTTACGCTTGTGTTATTGGTAATACATATACAATGAAGACCTCTGTGGCCGATATCAGTCACCCAGACCAAGGTAGAATATTAGAAAGATAGTTTACGAAATTTACCATGCCAGGAATCATACCCGTGCCTCTGTCCCAGAAAGCTGGGCTGAGGTACTTATCAACTTAATCCCCTGGACAGTATTCAACGTCGAGCCGTTCGCGTTGTTGATGATCCCATAATCACAGATGTTCTAGATACGCTTGGCCTTAAAAAAGCCAAAGAGAAGCAGTCTCTCCTGCTTCTCTTCTGTTTAGAATGGTGCCTTCGTCCTCTTTCTACCATCGCACCGCTCGCCATCGATTGGAGTTCAACCTCACTTCTTGAGCCGCTTCGTCATGTACGCAACGATTCTGTAGAACGTTTCTCTTGCGTACCTGGGGATTGGTATGAGCTCCCAGACGAGCTTTTCCCACAGCGCTACAATATGGAGTTTTCAAAAGGGTGTCATAAAATTTCTTCGAGCGCACGCTTGGCTACATCTTGATGGCAACTCCATAGCGACGTAACTTTCCACAGGTACCGTAGCTGTTTTCTGTATCAGTAATAAAAAGCTAGGCGGCAAGCGACATATATACTCTACTAGAGCTATCAATTAGTGTGTATATTTATTTATAAATTATTTCTACAGTTTTTAAGCAAGCAATTATAGGATTGGTATGGTTGATTTCAGACAGACTGCTAATAAAATGTACGCATATATTGATTCATCGAATTCACGTAGTATTATAGTAAAACCATTCCATTCAAATAACAACCCTCTGGGAAAATCCCCTCTTTGTTTCTCAGTAAACAAAATACCTATTTTCCAGTCAGGTGATCATCGTGTCACTTCACGATATAGGTACTAAGTTCTTATTTGAGTGTGTGTATGTTTCGTAAGTAGTTATTGTTTTTTTTTGGTTCTCTGATTCGAAGTATTTTCTTAAGTTCTCGCGACTAGTACATATAATAAAACTACGTTTTGAAGACAAAATTATCAAGTGTCATTAAGTATTGTTAAAGTTTTATTTAGCCTACCACCAACTTGTGATCACGTGACCACGGCTACTGAGAAGTGGCCAAACGTCATAATATGGGGGCTGGTCATATGTTTAATGAGTGGTAAGATGCAGACGCTGGCATAGTTTATAATTTTTACCATTACGTATAACAGCGTGTTTTTACTTAACTGTAGGCTGTGTAGGTATAAAATTACATATTAGAAAAGCCCAGCTTCGGCAGGTCACGTACGCCACGACTACCTGTGGGTATTCTTTTTGCGGTTATGAAATAAATTAAAACAACAACAATATATATAATAGATTATATATTAATTACATTGCAAAGCAGCACACATTTCCTCTGGTTCATAAATTGCGGTAATTTTGTAGCATTTATTCGCATTATATTCATATGACGTTAGTTGGAACACTAGGTAGGGAGCAGCATTGGTTCTGGGCCAGATCGAAAGGGGACAAGAGGGAGCGAATGCACCGGTGAAACAGATTAGGTAAAAGACAGCCATTTGCATCGTTATCCAGATTTTTCTAAATATTTCCTTACAGGGCAACAAAAGAATACAAGAAACATTGTGACTGCACATCAAGATAACTGATAGGTGAAATTCGCCAATCTGTCCTGACAAGCTTTGGTGGTCTAACCCTTAGATGGATGTTCTAATCTCAATAGAAAAGAAAGCAAAAATCTTTACTTCCTACAATTACCTACATTTATAGATTCGATTCTTTTTTCATAATTTTGAGGGCCCAGTCACTGACGAATGATGGCCCGCTCTATCTATTAGATCATTAGCTTTTTTTCTATAGTTCCCTGTTTTGTTTGAATGTCTTCATTTCACCAATTGGGTTCCACCTCATTCCCGTTTAGTTTCGATATTGTTAGCGTGAATAATTTTGGTCTTTCTGTCTATTTTATGACTGTTTGTTTTTCAGTCATTCATTACACTTAGTTCATAGAAAATATGAGAAAAATTTAAAGAAATTGTTCAACATGTTTTCCATATTATCTACCATAAATAAAACAATATTTTTTTAAAAGTTGTAATTAGTTTTTTTAATTGTAAGAAAGGCAAGATAAAGATGTATATTAATACAAGAAATAATGTAACCTAAGAAATAAAAAAAAAAATTAAGCACTATTTTAAACAGTTTCATAATTAAATAAAGATATCTCCCCCCTTTATTTATTTTTAAGATAAGGATTAAAAGTTAATAAAATAGAAGACGAGCTCCAATTTAGCCCAGAATGGAGGACAAGCTGTAATAATCATGACATCACTTCGAACATGAAATACACAAGGCAAATGTTTTTCAATTTACGAAATTCAATATTTTAATGTAATGGAAAGTACGCATGGAAATAATTAAATATTCAAATTGATTTGTTAGTGAAGTATTGAATTGTGGAAGAAGTTCAAAACAAGGTTATACAGTGTAACACTAGCAGGAAAACATTGTCGGGGAGGCGATGACCGCGCGCGGTGACGTCAATAATTCGAGGAAAACTCGCGGGTCTCGGGCCCACGCGAGACCGACTCTACGACACAACAGAACGGCGCCACCGAATGTATAATTCAATCAATTAATTTAATACCATGTATTTATTCAGTGATATTACTTGTATAAACACGTTAGAAACGACAAATTCTTAAAGCTTGTATTTATTCCGGCAATAAACCGGAACCCTTATGTAATCGTCATGTGACAGTTAATGTTCCCAGAAACTAACTAACAGAGCTCAATAACTATTTTCTACTAAAATTGGTTTAACAGAATCCGATGACTTTAGTTTCGATTAAATAGGTTTTAGGATTTCGAAGATAAATGACAAAATAGTGAACGTTCTTTGTCTTTATAGAACCCTTTAATGTGCACATACCGTATCCATTACCGGCCGGTTCATTGAATTTGTTATTATACTAGGGATTTTAATGTGTCTTAACTCGCTTAATTTTCGTATGTCTAACTAACTAACTGCTGCGGCTCACCGACCCAAAATGAGTCCTGGCCTCTGAAACGAGAATACTCCTTCCTATTCAGCGCTGTCTCTTGCCACTCATCGCCATGAAGCTCGCGCAGATCAGCCTCCGCTACGTCCCTCCCTCCAGCGATATCTGGGCCTATGTTTGTGTAGTAAATATTAATTACATAATTATCCTCTCTCCGCGGTAATCATTTTCAAGGCGTTGAAGAAAGATCAATTTACCAAACAATTTTACTTTGACATTTCAAATTATATAGCCAGACATCTTTCTTGAATTCTCTCGTGTAACCTTCGATGTCGTATTTTCCTGCAGAAACCAATTTATAGTGATTGTCAAATCATGGGAAAACCTTCTAAATTGACCTGCGTATTTTAGGGTGATAAAATTTATATGCTCCTTTAATTAAAGAAATAAAACTTTGAAAGATAACAGTAAGATCGGCTGTTATTGAATTTAAGTTCAATATTTATGCATTCGCGGCTACGCGTGAAAAACCCTCAGTAGTACCTCTATGTTACTTCCGTAAAAGTCAGTGCTCGGCAAAATAGCGATAAATATTTTCCGAGTACTGATTTTTACATCAATCACAAATTCCAAAATTGAAAGATCACATTGTAAAGTTATACCAATGTTTAAGGCACGATTGTAATGAAACGGTTCATCTGATGGAAAAAAATAATTAGACCTTTTTTGTAGACTAATTAATTTCAAAAAATGTATTGTATCTGAGTCAATTTCGTTAAGTCAATGATTTGTGAGACAAAAACTTGTCTCAGAACTCCCAAATCATATAATATTATATGAAAATTTTAGAGCCAGGCTTGTTTGCTGAAGAGTTTCTTGCGCCGCTTCTTCTCTTCAAGCCATAACATGTTGCGAAGTTCTGGTAAATTAGATTAGGCCCCCATAGAGTAAATAATAACCATAAACAAAATTAAAACTAAATAATTAAAAATGACAAATGAATGAATGAATGAAATGAGAAATGAAAAGAAAATGACTAGAGTAGGACAAGTGCAGTTAATTTTTCTATGGAAACTAGCATGCTTATGTGCCAATTTACAAGGCTTACACGATTTTTTGTTGTGACTAGACCTGTTATCTTTTTTTAAAGATTTTTTGACTGAGATTGAATTTAGGTCTAATGTTTGATGTTTTCCATTTTCTAATAGAAAAATATACCTAATATTTAAGCCATATCTCAACTTATTTATTTGACCCAAAAGTCCCCGTCTCTTTTAGCCATGTCTCGATTAGCTTTAACACAGAAAATTCTTTAAAAAAGTTTTCCTGTAGAAAGTCAAATTTTCTACTTATTTCACCGACGTTAAAGTATTATATTGATCGAATCTTCTACGAATATGATATAACAACGTGGAACAAAATACGTAGTTCTCAGAAGGCGTTGGCGACGTCGCATTGCCCGAAGACCTTGAGCGGTAACACGTCGACTTGGCTCAAGGCGACAAACGTAAAAGAAAAAGTAAATCTACTTCAATAATACTGTACCAACTCGGAGCTCTCGGTTACAAATTTTAATAAAAACAAAAATATTTAATCAAGGTGATTATCGAACCTGACGTCGCTGCCTCACATAATCGTATATCTTATGTATGGCTTTTACGTCATCTTATCTATTAGTAAGCTTTACTAGTTAAAATTTGACAAAAACTTCATGACAATAAGGGATAATCCCCAAATTATGTCACATGAATTTTTGACCCCTCCCACGTCTTTGTCACATCTGGTTACATTCGCGAAACTCCTCCATTCCTACTATGACATCACGTGTTTTGCATTTTTACATCAAGAAATTATCAAATTAAAACAGCAGTTTCGTAGTTTTATTTCCTTTAAAATTATTTTGATAGAGTTGAAATATTTTAAAGTTTTTCATTAATTGTTCAAATTTGAGTTTCACGACATTAGGATACCCTCTCACCCCCTGTCACACTTCGCCGCCACACAAATGTGGAAAGCATTTTTTTTCTGTTGTGCCTTGGTAAATTCCGGAATTTTGCCATTGGTTACATTCGTGTTAAATATAATGAAGAATCCAACTGAAAAGTGGGTGCTCTTTTCGTTTGTACATTTTCCAATAAAAGACCGATGTTTAATGGGATAGTTTGATCGCGACTCTGGCTAAACTGCTATTTCAGTACCTTAGTTTAGGGAATAGAAAGAACACAAGGTGGCTTAAGTAGGCATTCGATTACGTCGGGGTTGGTCACTGACCGGACTGGAGGAGCGTTCGAAAGGGATCTCACAACCCAGTTAATGGGCGCGAAGGCAGTAAAATCAGGGTGTTTTAGAGGGTATACCACTAGCCGGAAATCCCCACACTACTCCACCGCTAGAAAATAAAGTTTCTTGCCGTTGTCGCAAGTCCCAAATAACCTCACTATTAGACCACGAGCAGTAGAAATTGCATATGAATTTCGACTAAAATAACCATAATAGAAGGTTTTTGCCACTATTACTTATTACTTATCACCATTCATTTGATTTAACAACAATTTTTAATGATCGATAAATATATTATAACGCTCAAATTGGTTAGTTGTAGGATTCCTTACCGTTTGCCTGGTGAAATATAAAGTCGCCTAACACTGGTCTTATTTTCCTAAATTTCAGGTATAGTGTGAGTTTTCACACGATCTGCTAATATGACTTCGAAATGGGAATACCAAATCAATACTGAGTGGCACACAAACATTGATTAGCAAACCAATTAACACAGGTTCGTGTTGAGCAAGTACTTGGGACCCGTTCCGATTTATTTGTTACCTTAAGAGGTGTTTTGTTAAAAAGGTTCAACTGTACTTCTATGACTTTAATCTACAACAATGTTCAAATGACATTATTATGACATGGATTATAATACCAGTCCGGCTTTATATAGATAGATAGATAACTCTTTATTGTACACCAATACAAACATGAACTTAAGACTAAATTATATCTAGTTATGTACAAAGGGCGGTCTTGTCGCTAAAAAGCGATCTTTCCAGACAACCCCAGGAATGAATTTAGATGATAATGGCGATGGTGTTATAAGTAAAATATAGTACAAACTACTTAGATTTTAATAATAAATATATAAGTTATATATATACATAAGTATATGGAGAAATTTTATATATTACATAGATATATACTTAATATACATATCTACAAAATATATAAATGTTTATAAGTGATTTATAAATCATATTCCAACGACAGGTAGTATTTTTTAATCATAGTTTTAAATATCGCTAGTGATTTTGCTTGTCTGATTGTAACAGGAAGCGCGTTCCAGAGCTGTATAGCCTTAACAGTAAAAGAATTAGTTATAAAAACTTGAGTTATGCGCAGGAGTGTTCAACTTAAGTTTAGTAGAAGGGCGTAAATTATGAGAGCACGAAAGAAATTCAAAAATTTGTTCAAGGTAATCAGGAGTACTAGGGACAAATAAAATACTATAGAGATATATATCATGCACAATACATGAACATTATCCACATTTTTTGGCATTACTCTTTTTGTATAATGAAAAGTAGTGTTGGTTCTTCTGTGCATAAAATAATAAAATATTATTTCAATTCTTGGTTCAAATTCCTTGCACCACTTTGCAAATTTTATTTTCATACGCATTACGGGCATTACCACATGCTAAAAGTACCTAAAGTAGTATGAAAATACATAGGGACGAACCTTGTCAGTTGCATCGACATTAATTGTATGTATATGAAATCTGCCAATCTACCTTCAAAAAACGTTACGTGTAAGTTTGTACTGCTAAAAAGAGGAAACCGAAACTTTTAAAGTCTTAACAAGCTTTTTAAAGCTAAAATAAAGACAACAAATGAACATGTTATTTACTATTAACATTATATTAAACCATTTGGTCTTTAAACGTCACTATCTATACATATTGAGCTCAATGAATGCTGTTAACAATAAATGCTTCGAATTGAATATAACGTTTCTTTACGCATACCTAGAAAACTTTTAAAATTATATACATTTTCCAGTTCAAATCCGTATATCAATATTTTCTCATAAAGAAATGTTTTTTTACGCCAACTAGGTAAATATGATGGTGAACTTACTACTTTATTTTATTTATTTAGGACAATAAACAGATATACACTAAATTTACATAGAAAAAACGATATATAGTACAATATTAATGCTTATCCAACTTCATTATTCACTACAGCTCTATTGACTTACTTAACAGCAAATGATACGCAAGAAAGTGTATTGATTTCTTTACTTCTGAAGTAGCATTAGAGGTCGTGATAATAGTCACTTGAATGTTCTCAATCATCATCTATAGTTCCTATAAAAAGTGTATAAAGAATTAACTACTTAGACCATTCGAATTTTGATATCAAGCCAGACATCTACAACCGATATCGAGAATGAGAACACCCGCTTATTTTGAAATATGACGACACCGCACTGTAGTGTTCTTGGAAAGGGGGTAGAACAATATAACGAAAGTTCGAATCGCGTGATCGAAAAGTTGTCCTTGAACTATGCCCGCTAGTTGAATGAGTCGACAAAACGCTGACTGTACGTTTTTAATGAGACCTGTCCGATGGTATTTTTTTATTAATTCATTTAATTACAGGGGTATTTTTTGTTATCATATTGAATTGTTAACTGTGGTAATTGAATTCAAAATCCGTACTCTCGCTTGCTTATCACCTACCTTAGTAGGCTAGGTACCTTCAATACCTAACTTAAAATATTCAGTCGATAAACCTAAATAAAAGTTATAAATTAAAGTTTTATACCACTAATGAGTAAAAGTTCAATATCTTCGAAAGTATAGATCTTAGCAATTAGGTCTTTGAGACGTCCGTCTATTTGTAGGGAATCAAATTTCCAACAAATTTGCTATTTACATTTTTTTGTAAACTCCATTACTTCAAAGATAACAAAAAATTTTGATAGATAGATATCATGTGAACACGTTTTAGTTTTCTGCCATAATAAAATCCTATCTTCATTAACGATTACTAAATTGTATATTGTTATGTATTTCTTAATGTGCTAACCGTTCAAAACCTTTGTGGCATTAAATTGGTGTAACAACACAGCAGTTAACACTCTACCTACTGCGAAAAGTAAACCCTTCTTCGTAATAATTAAAGCTTGACAAAAAATGCAACTTGCTTTTTTTAAAGAGAATCGCAGACTTTGAGGAAAACATACCGATTTATTCACCAACTTTCTTATAGAAATATTTGATGTATTTCCTGCGATATCGATAAGTGTTTCCTAGGTATTTTGAATCGATTGACGATGGTCGATGATGTAATCGACGATTATCTTACTACGGACGTAATGACCAATCAGCAATTGCATTGGTTGTCAGACAGCGTGGGTTTAGTTCATACGAGTTGACTATAATCACGTATATCTATTTACACGAAAACACATTTTAAAAATACTAATAGCAAAGCAAATTGCTACTTTGCTGTAAAGCAAAGCAAATCTTTAAATGCTACGAATGTGTTTAGCGTGTATGAAGAATAGTAGAAAATAAGATCAACTAGTAAAAACCGTGACGTAGAAAAAGCTCGTAACTCCTACAAGACTAAATGGTACAGGTCATTTGATTCTTATTTTGTACTGTTTAATACATACGAGCAAAACTTAAATGCGTCCTTGAAGTTCTTACACCTCATTGCGCAGTTGACAGTTACAAGGTCCATAGACGGAGCTGAGAGGAGAAAGTGTTGCAATGTCGTTCGTTTGCTATCCTGATTCGTATGCTACCTTTTTCGCACAACACTTCGTAAGGTGATAAGGTGTAATAAACTTCTCCTAATTCCTCTAATATTTGACTGGACCTGGGCAACCCACGGAAACTTTACTCGAAGCGCATTTAAGTTTTGTGCATACTGTATTTTTATGTAAATACTAGTTGTCTTTGTAATAGGAACTGAAAAGACATAACGCAGTAGTTCACAGTTCCCACGCCATTATTGAGTTGCGAGTTAATTGACTTGTCAATTAAGATTTGTTTCTCGTTTATATGTATTATTATTTGATTCCTATTCCTAGATCTTGTTAGAAAATGTTTTGTTACAAATATGGTTAAAATAAATAAGTAGGTGAATTAAATGCAGCTGCAAATGTTTCTATTATACGCCAAAGAATTTATTTACGGTCTGTTATTACTACTTATTACCACATTAGTACGATACGACAGAAGGAAAATGTTACCAATTAATATGATGCAAGTGGAATAGATTATAAATTATTATGCACTAATGCTATTCACGCGCCCTTGCTTGCATTTTGTAATAAAACATATAATGTTTAAACTTGTTGTCGAAATATTTTTAAGGTTCCATGCCCATATACCCTTTATACCCTTTTAAAAACGTTGCACTCGTCTGTCCTTTTATGTACGCCACAATCATTTATTTAGAAGACTAGGCTTCAATGTTGGCGAAATCTGACTGGAATGTATTAATTATTCTATATTCTTTTATAAAAAGGTGTAAAATTGCTAAAAGTTGTTTGGCTGACGTATATGTATCTCTATGGTTGGTGTGCATATTTAACCGACAATCACTAAAAATCTATGACTAAACAGCGATTATTTAAGGTATCAAACTTAGATTTACTTTAAATTAGTTATTTCCTGTAAATATGATTATTATTTTTATACTTAAGTTACTTACTGATTCTGACGTATGGCCCGAATTGCAGATTATTTGAATTTTATATAATAAGATTACGGTTACAAACTAATAGCATGGCTAATTGCCAAAGTAGATTGTACTATATTTTTTCTTATTAATTTGATGTTATACGAGCTGGTGTTTATCTATAATGTTATAATATTCTAAAATGCCGTGTCTGTCCATTGAAGCTATTAAAAAACAACTGTAAACTATATAAACGATGGAGAACACAATGCATTTTTTTTAGATTTCTTCTCTGTTTGTTCGTAATTCACGTAAAAACTACTGGGCTGACTTCGATGGGGGTTTTCGGTGATCGACAGCAATTTCTTAGACTTAATATCTGCACTTTTTTTCCTGGGAGTCTTTCGGGACATTTTATGGGAATTATTTAAAATGGCCAGATTGAAAATCGAATTCCGATGCGATCTTCTCGCTGATAGACAGCTTTTATTTAATAAAATCGTGATACTTTTTATTCCGGAAATCCGTCGGGAATTTTCCCGGGAGCGGTTTGAATTGTTCGGATGTATAAAAATTAGCTTATTCCGACGAGTTTTTACTAAAACGATGGATTACATTATTTTTAAATGCTGCGATATTTTGTGTCATATCATTTCACTAGGACGATAGCTGAAGTCCTTTTTCAAGTGAGACGATACTTTATACTCCAGGGATTTCGCGGGAATTTTTCCGGCAGTTTTTTAAAGTGGGTATTATAGATTAAAATTAGCTGATTTGGATCCGATTAATAGTAAAACAATATAATCCAGGACTTTATATTCCCCGGAATGTCCTAACTTCGAAGCCGCTTGATATTAGGCCTTGTTTGATATAGCAGTTTCTATGTTTAATAGACATCTTTAGTAAAACAGATGTCGTTATGTATTACTTTAGTAACATTACCTATCCCGGGTTTCTAGGGAAAATGTTGATATTAATCTATTTTCATACTAAAAAATCTGTTCTCTGCTGAAAATGCCCTTTGATTTTAAATAATGGCAAAATAATTAATCTACGTTGCCTACGTGGTGCCACGCCTAGATAACAGATTGGACGCCATGGACGTCCAGTCCATAAACTATGTTTATACATATAATATTAGGTGTCGTTAATCTTGCACGCCTAAGCTTTTTATGACACTAGTTTGTTATTAGTCAACATCAGTGTAAGACGATCAAAAAAAAAAAAAAAAATGAAGATAGCTGATCCAGTTATTTCTGAACTTATGAATCATATTAGAATAATGGGTTTCATGTTAAACTTTCCATTAAATAATTTATAAGAAGAGTCTGAAACATATACCAAATAACTGATGTCTGAACTGTGTCTGACTTGAAAAATATAAATCCAGTTTTTTCATTAAAGGCTTTTGGGCTCCAAAAATTAATTTACGAATTACTATATGTGCAATTAACATGGATGCAAAAAATTACGTTAATACTTATGCTGATTATTTAGTTTTCAATATATCATTTAACGACGATAACAGTGATGCTAACGCTACTGGTCTCGCACGACGCGAGCGGGGTGGCGGGAGGAGGGTGGTTTTCGACCCAGGTGCCATGTTAATGCGCATGGGTTATAAGTACTAGTTATGTATTAAATAGATTTATTAAAAAAGTCATATTGATATATAATTAACATTAGTTATATATATGTTTAACATAGAGTATTTTTTGCTCCTTGTTTAATTTTGTATACGTTATTTTGTTAGTTATAATTTTGTTATTGTCCTATTTCATGAGTCATAGCTAAGCAATAATTATTGTTGCGGTTGTTTGAGCATATTACGGTATGTTTATTAGTCGAATACTGTACTGAGTACTGAATAAGGACGGCAAATGACCCACTTAACCATGTTAGTTAAATGTGCCAACTTTTGTTCCACTTGTCTTTATGCTCTATTGTTTGATTTGTCTAGCTTTGTTACTATAATTATGTGTAGTTGGGTTTGAATAAGTATTTTGTCTTTCTCCTTACATGTATGTTAAGTTTCAGTATGTATTTGTCTTCAAAAGTCATATAGATCAAAGTCCTGCCAATAATAAGAAAATGTAAGTTATGAGGTACAATGTATTATTCCCGTTTGCTTAATGTTATTCATGGTTACTTAAGTCCTATTTGTACATACAATGATCAAAGCACTAACGTTCTTATCAAGTGTCATAAAGCTCTCCAAACCTATGTGCTTATAACATGATAAATGAAAATAAAGAAAGAGGGTATGCCAAGATCGTAACATTTGACGATTCTATTGTCTCTACCTGTCTTTATCCGTGCAGGAACGGAGAAAGAATACAATTTCCTGTGGCCGGGCGGCCTGTCGTAAGAGGCGACAAAACAACCCACAGCCAGGTGGTAGGACATTGGCCGACTGGATGGCTACCACCCCTGGTCTAAAGTATGTCGCCATAACAACCTTGAGTTGTGTTCCGGCATTAGTGACCAGGTTCCAGTCTCCCTTCCTTAAGAGAGCAGCAGCACATTTGTAGCACCTTTGGTGTTGCAAATGTCCATAGGCGATGGTAACTGCTTTCCATCTAGTGGGCCGTCTGCGTGTCTGCTGAACTCCTGCAATAAAAAAAACTTCTGGAAAACAAGAGCAGTAAAAAGTGTTTGCGTGTGTTGTAAGTTTAAATCGTTAAATCGTAGAACGCTCACATTTGTGCGTTTTGTTACTGGTCATGTCAATGTAGCTGTGCCTATTTTTTACATTTAATATTTTTATGTTTATTACTTTCCTCAAGTTGCTGTAAACAATGCCGCTCTAATTCACAGAAAGGAGTTTATATACATACATCCATCGTGAAAATCTAGATACACAAACATTTCACGTAATCACTTAAAAAAGATATCGGGAAAAGCATTTGTCAGCACGCCTCATCCGAGTGAGAGTTTATGCTGTCATTGCCAAATGATACGAGAGCAATTTTTGACAAAACAAAATATTTGCTTCTTGTGTCATGAAAAAACTATTCATTGAATCACACTGGAGCTTGCAGTGTTTCGTTCAAATAACCGTAAAATTTTATTTGGCTCGGTAAGCGAATTGTTTGAATAATTGGTTGATACTTCGTTTTGGAATTGCGGTGTGTTTTGCGCGTGCGCCGTGCCATTGCCTGCGTTCGTACAAAACCGGCCACAAACGCGCCAACTGACTCAGTCTGATATCAAACATTCTAGCTAAGCGTACGTCCACGGTTTATAGAAAACTTTGCATGAGTCATACCATTATCACACGTTGTAACAAGCGACTCCTGAAATTCGTGAACTTTTTCGTATAGTGAATTATTGTTTTGGGCGTAGTGTAATTGTTTTGGACGATTGTTGTGGAAACAGTCTTCATGTCTCAGCTGGTGCCATACCACATCCTCAACGGCGAGCAGGACGACAGTCTGATGTTCGCTACCATGTTCGACTATCAAACAGATGAATATAATAAGCCAATGGTGAGTATCTATTTTCTACTCCAAGAACATTGTTCGCAGATATCGGGAAGGACTAAACACAAACTAACACCTACTTTTCTGGTTTTTGCATATAACTTTCTAAGAATTAGCTTACATACCAATTACAGACCACAACATAAATTTTAATATGGAAAATATACCTTCAATGTATAGAGAAATTATCTATAAACGTCTGATTCTCATACTTGCGCAATTCATTAAGGCTTTCGAATTTAATCAAAACAATTGTCAACTTATAACCGCCAAATAAACTTTCGACCAATGACCTGTGTTGACACTTTTTACTGTCATGTGATTGGTTTTCTTAAGGTGCGATAAGAAGCGGGATATACGTTCATCCTACCTAGACTGTTGATGAATGGTGTTAATTTTTTAAAATGATTATTTTTTGTTATTTGTAGTTTATTGTTAACAACAATTAAAGGAAATATTTCTTAGATTTCAGTAATTTCACTACATAATTGTATTCTCGAAAATTCTATAGTTTAAAGTAACATTAACATTCCATATGGGGATAATTGCGAATGTGTGTGTTGCTTGTTTGTATTCGTTATATGCGTAACTTGAACTACTTATTGTTATAAACATAGAAAATGACCTAAACGGCGTTATTTGCGCAGTTTAATTTGCATTGGTTACTCGACTGCTAAAACAGCCGGTAGATGGCGTTACTTGTCAGTACAAAGTTTTAAAAACACTCTTATCGCTGCAGATAAAGATATAATACAGGATGATTCATTTGTTTTCCGTCTTGCAAAATCATATACTAGAACTCACTAACGTTTAAATGTAGTATTGCGATCATACCTTGACGTCAAAAGTCGCGCGACTTGGATGACGTCATCTGATCCCCCCTCACCTTTTCAGACAAGTTCCAAGAACTCGATTTAATGTAAAAATATTTTACATAAATAATGAAAACGACTTCTTTTTGTAGAAAAACCGATTTGTATATTCTTGAAATATAAAAACATATTAAAGTAATTACAAGTTTATTAAGGTTCCAAGAACTCGATTTAATGTGGAACTATTTTTCATAAACAATAAAAACTACTTTTTGTTGAGAAACCGATTTCTATATTCTTGGAATATAATAAAATATTTAAGTAATTACAAGTTTAAAATTTTTTTTATAAGTCGGTAATTTCATTAAATACTATGAGGATCGAGTCACGTATACCTTTGTTCTTTTAAGGCGTTGAATAGGTAATGTTGGTGTTCCAACAACGTATACACGTCGAACATTCACTAATCGTACGTAAGCGGTGAAATTATCTGATGCAATAATATGAACATTTGAGAAACTTCTTAAAAGATTTGGTAACGCGTGACCTTAATAAAAATGTTGAGACCAGACAAAAAAAACCCTAAATAAATATACGTATTATAAAAACTTCCTTTGTGTTACTTTATAGTTCGTTTATACTGAATAATATATAATTTATTATGTTGATGTACATAATTGTGTTGTATATATGTCGACATTGAGAAGTATGTGTGATTGAATACAAATTTCATTGCAAATTACGGTTTTAGATTTTAGTTTTGTTCTACTATACTCTGTTAGTTCTCTCCCTATCTTTAATATTAAATTAGGTCATTTGTATAACAGGTTTTTTACAGTCTGGAATTAGACAGCCTTCTGCAGCTAATCTAGAGACACAAAGTTAAACATGGTTTATATATACATTATGAAATGGCGGTATATATCTATATGTATATTAAACGTATTATTATATTTATTAAACAGAAATGTCTAAATAATGCCGTGTTGATGTTTGTTCTGTCACGGATTTGTATATACAAGTTTATACAACGTATCATAAAATTTTATACCATGCAGTTTATATCCCGAAAAAGAAGTCTCCCGTAGGATCTGGAGTAGAAATGTATGCGAGCGAAGCCGCCATAAAAACTCTAATATTTTTATAAAACCATATTATATGACGTCACAAACCGCAGACATGATTGCTTTCAAGACTCGTTACTAATGTTATGCATGAATGAAAACCTTGGGTTTTGCCAATGTAGCATAATTTTACAATGCTCCGTTGTTGAACTAGTCAATGGATACATAGATTCGCACGTTGCATGTCCATATGTGTAATAAGTAAGCACCTACTTGGTTGCTTATCGTCTCGAGCGCTAATTAGGTTGCGAAGGACCAAACGGACCGTTCTAGAAACAACTGATCTTTAAGGATCTGATAAACAAGACTATCAGTTGCGCAAAAACATAACCGGATTTTGTCTGCAACAGCGCGGTAACCTTTGCGAGGCGAAAACTTCAAGTCCGGCTGCGTTGACCTACATTGGTTGCTTGTGAAATTTCTCCTGCGCCTCGCTGCTTCCAAGAACACACATACACTTAGGGAATCCCCGCGCGTTGTTCATTGCAATACTCGTTAATTTACCTGTCCTACTAGTCGCTGTCTAACAATGCTGTTGCCAAAGTATCATAATAATTTTAACAGCCGAGTGACGCAATCATCGTTTTTATCGCAAAAGCATACAAAGGTAGATCCATTGCAGCATTAAACTGATTTTAAGTAATGATTAACCTTTCTGACACGAGCAGATGGATTCCATTGACGACACCTAAACAGTTGTCGTCGATATACGCCGGATGTGGACAATTTGTTTTAATAGCAATTAATTGAATAGACCTCAGCCACGTGACACACGAGTATCAAGGAAAACGTCTGTCTGGTCTTTTCTCGATCGTACTGACCTTGTCCGGTAATATTATTTTTTCGTAAAAACCAAAGATATGAAATTAGTTTATCGCGGTTTTATTACATACAGCGCTGCAATATAACTATGGATTAGGTAATTCTCTGTTCTCGTCTTAATGTAATACCGAGAAAATATATGACTCATCGACGTTTACCTACATCGGAAGTGAAAAAATGTTGAACACATATATGACAACTGGTCTTTATGATTATATCTTTTTAAACTTGGCTACTATTAGTATTATTATCAATTCAAATGTGAGTCAGTTCAAATATTTTTAATTAACTTGTTATAGAAAACAGATGATCGATTTTGGTAGCCAATTAGGTTCGATGTCGTGAGATAATGTTTTATTTGTATAGTGCAATATTATGAGTCGCAATTCTTCCATGTAGGTAAAAAAATTGCGGCTGCACACCTGTGCTTTGATGTGACGTCATTGCTTAAGAACGCTTGTGAAATGTAAACGTTGTGAATACACTGGTATATGCGAGATTTTTACTAGAATAACTTAGCTTACTGTGTGGGAACTGGCGGTTGGAATTTACGCAGTTATTCAAGATTCTAAACCAAGATTAACACTTGTTTTTCTCTTAAGAAGAATAGATATTTACCCGAAGCCAACAGTTTTAACGTACGCCCCGAATCGTCTGTGCAAATCAATTTCGTAGTTGTTGTAACCTCTTGAATATGACCTGTTTGACGATTTTATATCAAGTTACATAATGAAGAAATCTTTTTTATTAACATACTTGTCTCGAGGCTTTTACGCTACTCAAAATTAACATGCATAATTTTTGGTCGTTAAGATACTTCTTATTGCCATCACTAATATCTTCTTAACTTTTACCAATATAAGTGACTATAGGCAGATTTCATCTTTCCTTTCGGGTTTTCTTATTTACTACACTTTTGTAAAGCATTTAAATGTAATCTATCAGTATTGTACAAGTATAATTATTTTAGTTTACTTTACCCTATTATTTATTTAACTCCTCTACTGATAGACTTGATAAGTCTGCTTCAGGCTTTTAGGATTAAGCTCTACTTTGTACTTAAGACTATTTTAGTTAGTTGTTTCTGTATTCATAACACTTTTAGGTACGGTAAAGAAAAAGGATAACCATAGCATGACTTTTAAAAGTGTACACAAGATATACAGTCTACAATTAACATAGTTCATAATATTATAAATGCTATCTGTGCGTGAACGGAGAAAAAGTAAAATTTCCTACGGCCGGGCCTTTCGTAATAAAAAAAGCGAAATCAAAATGAGCGCATATTGAAATTTGGCAATGAGATTTGTTCTTTCCACGATAGGATATTTCGGGATACCTTTTATATTCGAAAACAAAGTTGAATTGTATGAAAATAGGGAATCAAAATTTGTATGGGCAATCCATAACTCCTCGCGTTAGGGATATAAAATCCCTACTAATATTAATTTAAGTTTGTTTGTTACGCTTTCACGCGAAAACTACTCAACCGATCATCATGAAACTTTGTACACATATTCTTGGAGGAGAGTGACATAGGATGCTTTTTATGAAAAAAAAATCCCACGTGAGCGAAGTCGCGGACAGAAGCTAGTGTAATATAAAGAAACACGTTTTCATTATTACATTTGCTTTTAACTTAATTTAAAAAAATACTTTAATGGATGAAAGAAATACTTAGCAAAAGCCATTGTTTTTGCTTTCACATTCCATGTTCAGTCAGTTGTCCAAGTATCTACAACAATAAACAGAACGGTCCTTTGTTGAATAAGTAGTCAGTAGTAAGAAGTAGTCGGTCCTTTATTGCTTCTCGAAAGATAACTCGTGTACCACGTTATCCATTTTCGGTCATTACCGTAAAGTGACCAGTACCTATTGTAGCCGCCGCTTTACAATTTATCTTTTCTTACAAATCGACACAATAATGTAAAGATAAAATAAGTGCTTCTTGACAGGGAAAGTCTTCAGAAGTTATTGTTTACTATCGAAAGTCGTATTAGGGTTTTATGATTTGATGCAATCATAATAAGAATAAAGAAGATTGCGTAATTTATATTTAGTGAACTTTTTTTAATTGTTTAAATTATAATCTGAAACCTTTTATGTTTAGTAAGTATTATTATAGTTACTGCCCATGGGACTTCGTTTGTGCTTCAGATCTGTATTTCTTGGATACTCCTCATAAGACATATCCTATGCACGAACTGTACTGATGTCCACCTGTATTGACAATTCACGTTATCTTTCACAACAGTGAAGACAGTCACTTGAATTGAATGTCAAGAAATCTGGTTTTTTATATATCCCTAAACTTAAAATAAAGTAATCACTAATATTTCCTTTAGTTTAAAATGTGTCAACCACGACAATTAATGTAAAGAAAATTTAACATTATATATAGAACTATTGCTTAATTTAAGGACGCAAAATTATATAGTATAAGGGTCATAGCAATAAAGTAGCGGCTGTGACATATGTCGACAAGACAAGCTGGCCTGCGACCGTTGTTATCCGTTCCCATACAACATCATAAAGATTTGTTATTGTCGCAGTGGGTACTTAGTTATGCGCCCGCGCAACTGTTGTCACCAAGAACTGGCCGCCCACATAGCTGACCGAGTCAAAATTGATATAAAACACACGTACGTCATCGAAGGTATGATTTGTTATTGCAATTTTAACTTCATACTAATTGGTAGATCTGTAATCAGAATTTAAGAAAATATATAATAGAGATGTTGCACGGCTCTTTAATATTTTGTAAGATGATAAAAAGCGTCTCAAATGATTTGACTGACAACAGCCTAATTCTTTGTTGGTATTCTTTATTTTAATGAAACTGCTCATTATGGTCTACGTTAATGTGAAATAAATCACCAATTAAATCCTTTGTATTTAAATTATTCCTAAAGTATGTATAGGAAAACAATTTTGTCTGACGGGATCATCATAAATAAACGTATCTCTGAAACCATTGTGTCTAAAATTAACTAAAGGACTTAATGTTATTTTATCCTTTAAAACTTCCTGTTTATCGACTACTTTTGGTATATTAATTAAATTTAAATGCAAGTTTGCCTTATAATTTTCACAACGTTTATATCGGTATTCTATTTTTTTATACTATTATTTGAAATTAATAATTTATGATAATTTAGTAGTTATAACTATTTACCCACAAATGGATTTATTTATACCATAAATTATAATGTTGACCTCATTTTTAACCCATTTTGCCAGTAGGTACACAAAATAAATTTATTTAACTTTGACCCTTGTAATTTTATATTAAAGATACAGGACACGCCAAAGGTTCTGCAATTGCACCTTGTGTGAAAAACGTCATTTTTGCCGGATTTCTTTTTCTTTCGTCTTACCTTTTCGCAATCATTTGGGATGAATAGTATGTCATTTCTAACATACTAGTACGCCCTCTTCTAAAAGAATTGTCTTGGCTTTTTTTTTTTCTAATTACGATTTATTTTAAACCTACACACACTGGACTATTTAAGTTCTAACATCTCTTTCTCTCTAAGAGTTCATTGTGCTTATATAAAAACCCACCGCAAGCTTGAAAAAAATATTCTATGTTGACATTAACTCTTGTCATACAATTGAAAAAAAATATTCTAAAGGCGATAACGTTCTAAAACGGAATAGCAACAAAGATATTAGGTTGTAAACTTGAGTGTTTCCCAAAATATTGTCAGGATTTCAAAAGCTTTTTAAAACGGCTTTGTCATTGTTGCGTCGGCTGTGTTTGGTCCAGTTTGGGGGTCCGTTATTAGAGGCATTAAACACCCCGTTGGGTTGACCACGGGTACCAAGTGAGTCACCGTTTCGGACCGCACGGCATCCCGCCGGACATTCTGTTCATACCGCACATTTATCTTGATCGCTTAATTTTCGATTCTATTTACGAATATTTGCACGAGTCTGGCTACCGCACTCAAGGAGCTAAGTGAAGGATTAACTTAAAATCAACAGTATTTTAATAATAATCTTGTATACTTATGTTCATAAATTAATCTTAAAGTTACTAACCGATTTAGGAGTGGTAATGGAAGAAATTTTACATGTAGTTTTAGGGAAATAGGACACCTGAGGATTTTCAACACCGTGGGTTTTAATCTTAATCGGTGAGATTGCAACTATTGTGCAGCTTTATGACCTAATATGCATATTGTTGCTATTAACAATTACTTGGGGTGAAGGAAAAATCGATAAGAAATCTGCATAGTCAGATTATCGACACATGAAACCTGTGAAGCGTAGGAGATACTGTGCGTTAGTGTACAATGAGGAAGATTGCGTCTTGTGCCCAGCAGTGGGACGTTTAAAAACGTATATTTAAAGTTAAGGAATCATTATCCAACTTTGAGTGTGGCAGCAGTGTCCGTATTTTAATCAAACAAAATGAATAAATTAATATTGTATGTACATTGTTACAGCGAGCTTAATTTTCTTTGTTCCTCCGTGCGCTTACAATTACGTCACAGTAGTAATAATCATGGAGTTGATATTTACAGCAGCTGCGTAGTCCTTGTTCCGATTATGGACAAGAATCGTGCTTCTAGCTCTTTATATTACTGACATTTTCCACGTTTCCGTCTTGAGTGCCTTATTAAAAGATGTCATAGTTATCATCACAAACGTGCAACAAATTGTTGCTATTAGCAATTATGTCCTGGATTATTATATGTTATTTTTGCGCTTTAGGCAATGAGTCAAGGGTTTTGATTTACCGTTGGTTATTTTTGTTACGTATATTGCAGACAGACCGATGCATTGTGATGTTATGTGTATGCATACAGTGGCGCAAGTGACATAAATTATTCAATCGTGTGACATTTTATACAAGTTTAAGTATTTCGGATATTCTGTGGCATAAATGTTGGTTTCAAATTTGCCTCAATAATTAATGAGTGGTAGAGTTTACACAGATATCACGTTTGTCCAAGTCCTTATCTAACACATCGGTAGACCCCGTGTGCAGGTTTCCTTACGATGTTTTTCTTCATCGTCAGACCTTAGTGTTTATTACAATATGCGTATTAATTACGTCAGAAAAACTGCCTAAGCGATGCATGCTTCGTGACCAAAATTAGGACCTTTCGGAAGGAAGGAAAATTCATCGATCATCATCGATTCCGGTCGATGTTTTTTAGTTATAGAGTTTTCACAACTTGTATTGCATAAATTTAAAAGTAAACTTGGTTCCATGTTTGCATATTTGTTTTGCGTATGTACAGACTGTCATGATATTTTATATGGGAACTTTGATACCGGCGAACGGTGAATGTAGGGTAGGTACTTTTACCCCGAAAATTACGTTACCGGGAGATACGGATTCTAACTAGGGTGTAACAGTAGAAGCCATGACAATAATTTTAGTGACTAAACGTCAAATGAAAAATCGAAATTAAATTCTATGGTGTAATATCCATAACTGGAAGAATAATGGGGCTTTACAGTGTAGGATCTGCCTGCCTTCGCCCACAACAGAACTTGTGATGGACGGCACAATAACCGCAGCACCAATACCGCCACCATTATTTAATGAACCCTCGTCAGATGAAAAGGTCAAATTATTTGAAAAGATTAAGCTCGTAATTTATGTGGGCCTAACGCGCTCCGTCAGATTTCTCGCTTGACGGATTGGGTTATTTGACATCGTCTACATAGCGTGTTAACAAAGAAATATTATTAACTTCTTTTTTTGTTTCAATGGCAGCGTATTAAAAATTTAATTCAAATGTATTTTAATATTTATTGTTGGTAGATGAAAGATAACGTGTTTTTATATATCCAACAATAGGGTAAATTAGTTTTATATATTTCTTTGATGCGGTAAAAATTGTCGTTAGTATAATTTGCACGGGGCATGCCAGTCTACCGAGAGTAATGCACTCGTAAATGTTTACGACTGAGCCTGTGTTATGAACTTCGCAATATTTAAATCATGTTTTTTGTTATTCCCCTTACATTCACTCGGATACAACGTTGCGAATTTTATTGATGGCCAATATTTTTAGTATTACGACAACCTTTTGGATCGCAATGAGGGTCATGATCATTATTTGTGCGGCTATAAAAATTCATTTCTCGAGAATTCCTCAGACATTTTAGAGGTCCATAATCAAAATTAAACCCGTAAAATTTCGCAATGTCTCGTCTGTATTTGAACGTTATATTTATTTCTTTTGATAAATATTCGCACTAAGATAATCATGTCTTTTAAAAACCACTACACAACGGTTTAGTAAAATTGAAAAAAAATAGGTGAGGTACCTACTCCATCCATGAAACAGAGTATGATTATGCGGTCTCGTGTGATAGGTGTTTTCTAGGTCAGCGTGTGCCATTCTAGACCTTCGCTTAACATCATGCTAGGTCATGGTTAAACGCGAATTCATATGAATAAAAATAAAAATTTCAGTATATCGATGGTGTATCATCACATGAGTATTGAAATTTTGTAAGTAACTTTTTTTATTTAATCAATAGTGTGTATATAATGCATAGCGAAGATTTTAAAGACAACAAATATGTTGAGTAATTTTTAGATTAATTTGAAGGATTTATGAAATTCAGTAAAGCTATAATCTGGGTCCCCCCCCCCCGTCCATGGTACAAAACGCATTTAGCTGGTTTTTTGCATTATCTAAATTTCGAAAGTCAAGATTATGTATGTACATTTAATTCTTTGTCAGCCAACTCAGTAAATAATAAATGAATATATACTTAACTTACCTTACTTACTTACCGTAACTCGTCGAAACCAATTTTGTATTTAGGTACTCCTACGCAGTCCTTAATTTTTTACAGGCACGCCAGAGTTCATAATGTCACTGGTGTATTAAATGTATATACTAGAGAAGCTACATTTAAACTTCTAAGTAACTTAATAAAAGGAAACATTATTTATTTCTACTAACATCGCATCGATATAGTCATTTCTCGCATTAGTGCGCCTTTCAACCAAATTGAATAAATTTTGTTGAACCGTGTTCAGATTTTACATTTTAAATACAATTGTGTAGTATAACTATAAATTGTGTGAATAAATGAATTTTCTCATAGAGCAATTAAAAATAGCAATCATTGTATGTATCATTATTTATAAATAGCACCACCATCAATATTTTTAAGTCTATTAACCCTAGGCTAGGGTTGCCAGGAATTGCTCTTTAGTAATAAAGCCGCCTATAGTACTGTTTCTTTTTCTTTTGTTCGTAAATAAGCTTTGGTGTGTTTTATCACAAATGTGGTTCTGTACATTCGAGGCCTGCGTTATAGCCGCCTTATTAAGCAAGTTCATTCTTCTAATTAACACCACGGATATTGGTGGTGTCCTACATCTCATAAAAGTTGTCTGGTATGTTTATGGCAAAATCAAAATTTTAATCACAGTGTCAAATAAATCCAGAAATAAATGTTTACACCTATTTAATCTATCCGCCGATATTGCCGATTATCGTTACAACTGCGCAATAAATAGTATAATAATATAAGCAAGTCTTTAGTGCGTGTCACTTGTTTGCAGAGCATTGAACTCGATTGCGCTCGGGTGATCAAACTTTGTAAAATAATCCAATTTTGATCGATCACCATGAGTGAAAAGGATATTTCTTAATGCATCTTTAAACTCTCCGATTGCATTATTTTTGTATTGTTGCGGAGTGAATAATTTTCCTCGAAACAGTTTTATCTGTGTTTCCCCATTTGTGGTTGGTTGCGTTCCATTGCATGTTGCATTGCTTCTGTAGATATAGGAGTTATCGAACGATACATTAAGAGTGTGTTGATTGCAATGCTAAGTAGTTTATTAGATTTGGACTTTTTGGCGGACATTTGTAGAGTAATGTTTGCATGTGCTGATTTATTTTCAAGAAAAGTAGTTATAATTTCTGTTTTAGATGAACAATAGTTGTAAGGTATTGATTGTTTTAACATATGGCTGTTTGTGTTGAAAATCTTAACGGTCTTCTGCATATTTAGTTAGTCAGTTTGAAGGCTTCTTGAAGAATCATAAAGAAGCCTTCAAACTTACTCGAACTCAATATGAGTAAGACTTTTTTGTTTATATCACCTACTTTTTGTGTTGGTAGAAAAACTTCATTGCTTATTATCAATCAAATGACCTATTTAACTGAGGCTGGAGTGAATAGTACTTTTACTTTTTTTCGTCTGATGCCTATTTCTAGGAAAGTTAATTTAAAGCTTAAATAATTTTCGTATTAATAATCCTTGACATTGAATAAATACATGAACCGTGTAAAGTTAAATATTAAAACTATTCTATTTATAGAATTTATGAAATCCACTTTGATTTTTGAGTAGCAAGGTGACTTCATAGGTGGCCGCCTGTGGCGAGAACTCATGCTCAACATGCTCGTACTAATTCAATTATTCCGTTTATGTAGCGGGCCGATCGCGTTGCATATTAAATTTCTGCTGCCCAGCACACCTTCAGCCCAATTAGGAGGACACTAATAAGGTTCTGAGTTTGTTTGCGCCTCATTGTTCTCGACGCGTATCTGGGCTGCCGCCATAGTTTCGCAATTTCGAGTCTTGTGTTTCCTCGTCTTTTTAAGGAATCGAAAGTTGTTGGTTTTCTGCCACAAAGTGTCGCCGTGTGCAATTGTGAAACGGTGCGTGGGTGCGGTGCATGCAGCGTACGGTGCGCGGGGGCCCGTCTGGCGGCGGTGCCTCTGGTTTCGGGCGCGGGTGCCCCGGCGGCCGAGGGGCGGCCGGTGGTGCGCCCGATGCACCGCTGCGGCGCCGTCGAGTGGGGCGTAGGCGTCGCCGGGGGGCGTCGCGGCAGGCTTATCAGGCGGTGGCGGGGCCGGCACGCGAGCCTCACTCCACGTTCTGCCGCTGCCCGTGCGGACCGCACTGTGCACGCTCGCTGACACCGGTTTTAGATAACAAAAACCTTTGTCCAGTACGAGCAATAATATTTACCCGCTGCAACGCGCAGTATCTGAGGGGGTTTTCCGACACCGATCGACATCTGTCAAACTATTGTTTTTGTTGTGTGGACGTGTTTTATGTACTTGTTGAATCAAGTTTGTACAAGTTTTCAGTTGTTGTTTTTGTTTGTTTGCTGAATTGTGTATTGGATTGCAGTTTAAGGAAATCGGTAAGAACTAGTTACCAAATCTATACTGTACTGCGTTTATGAATATGTACTGTAATCATCATTGCGTAGATGGGGTTTCCCCAAAGGATTTGTAAATGTTATTTATCTGACATATCCGCCATTTAACATTTTTTCATATTATCTCTTCCTGTAAATATCATTATTTGAATTGAAATGCCTCTGTAAAAGGACATCTTATAGCGTATCAACACCAACAGTTACAAGGTTTTAGTCGACATTTTGTTTTTCGTAAATTATGTAAGATGGGATATAAGGTTGTGTTGTGCGTGATGGTCTGTGGACGCTGGTTTCACCGTGTGGTGGTGTCAGGCGCGCATGTGACGTCGCGACGCTGCGCCCGCGCACCGTGTCATCGCACGCGGTCAGTTGAACGAACCCACCGCCGACCGACGTCAACCTTGCCATAATCGCGATTATTTGCATCGCCATTGTATCAAAAGTCTGGTCTTCAGTTGCTTAATTACCTCTGCCTGTGCACGTGGTCCATTACACGGTTCTACGTCACGTTAATTATTAAAAAATTCCATACCAATCGTGCAATCAATAATATCAGGGCACATAATAAATATTTGTTCAAGTAAACATAAAAGACGGCTACAATTTCGATAAAAATACTGTAGCGCTTTATTTACATTTATTTTTATCGAATCCGTCTGATATCTCTATTTCATTTTTATGTATCTGCGATGCCTTTCATTACGCCTGATAATAACAAAATATTAATATTGTTTGAATTCGACATTAAGGTAGAATTTGCCTATATGTTTCACTTAAACAGCCATTATTGTTCTGATTTGTGTTAAACATTAACGAGGAAAATATTAAAGCTACAGGCAAATATAATTATGTAGGTCTATTTATACTCCAAACACACAATTCAAAGAAATCCAATAGTCCTGTGGTTGTTACAAATGATAATCTATGATAGTTCCAGTGATAAGATTAAAGCACTCAGTTGTAGCTCCTATCATTAGTAGGGTTACCATGAGACCAGAAATTTCCAGACATGCTCAGTAATATTTTAAGGAAGGCGAGATGTACCTAATTTCATTTAAGATTTAAAGCGACAGAAGAACTTAATAAACGTATTTACTTAATAATAATAAATCAACATTGCTTATAATGTAAGATAGGTATTCTAATATTAAGGGACATGGAAGGAATCTCATTTGATAAATGTTTGGTTTGTGTAAACAAGCGTCATTTAATCTTGCCTTATCCCATTCAATGAAACTCGGAAAAATATCTGTGTCTTTACCATCTACACTCTTTCCTTTTTTAACACAAATAAGGTTCCAATCTTACTATTTATTCTTATTCCTTACCATTGGCAAAATACATTACTTGTGTGGAGTTTGTGTCAAACTTTAACCTGCAGTAAGGCAAATGAATATATGATGATTAATGATTGATAGGAATTTGCCATTAACCGAAATCCGAATAACGGCGTAGTTGTGTTAAGTCCGTAATGTTCTTTAAACATGCTTTTATTAATTATCTGGCAACTCAGTTGTGGGACTCTACCTTTGTACGAAAGGCTGGTCGAGCAAACTATACAATAACAAATACATTTCGACTAGTTCCACGAGTACGCGCCGCTGTTTGCGTAGCGATAACGACAAGGATTTCCAAATGCATGTTTGCTCTATTTCTAAATTTCAGGAAATCATGTAAACAGATAACCGTTGATTACTTGTGGCTATCATAGACCAATACAGCCAAGGTGATTGTGGTATGATAACAAAGGAACAACTGACCAGTTTTTTATACGAGACATTTTTATTTGCCTTTGTAACTGCCAAAAGGTATTAACGTGCTGCCTCGTCACACTTAAGTTGTTTTTTATGTCTGACTCAAGTAGAAAAAAGGTGTTTCTTATACTGTTTAGATTTGATGTTTTTAAAATACATAGTGATAACACAATAATGTGTTTGTTCACTTAATTTAAAGGGTTTCGTTATGAACTCTTAAAAATCCTATCTAAAATAGAAGAATATACACATAATTATTTTAACACATATTTGACGGCCTCTGTGGTTGAGCGGGCTAAGTCTTTGTCGGCCTACCTCATTGCAACGCGGAGGCTCCGGGTTCGATTCCTGGTATAGTAAATTTCGGAAACGTATTTTCTCCGTTATTTACCATGGACTGTGTGTCTGGGATCAGCCCCAGAGTGGTCCATTGTATATTACCCATAACACAAGCGTAACTTGCTTAATTTGGGGATATACAATGTGTGTGTTTGTCTGCCGATTATTATTATTATTATACAGTTTTTAAGACAAAGGGTGTTAAAAACTGTTCAACGAATTATATCAAGGTGGGACATTTTACGACTTGGGAAACGCATATCTTTCAGTACACAATTGTAGAGTAGAAGCATATAGCTTCAATATTTCATCCATATAGAGGCAATAGTCGCTGAGAAAAATGGCTACACGAAGTCTATAAGAATCGCTTTTCACATTTGGCTGAGGTATACTAGAAATAGAATTTATCTCTGAAGAATATATCAACGCTCTATATGATACGCTTATATTAAAAGGCCTGGTAGTTGCACCTGCATCTGATAAATCTAAGAAGAACCTTAGATAGAAATTTAATCAAGTCATTTGACAATAAGATTGTTAACATATTAGATTGGTGGTAAAAGCAGAAAATAAAAGTAGACCCGAAAAGAGATACGCTGTTTTTATGTATAAAGGATAATATGAAAAATTTTGGCGTGACAGAGAATATATGCAACCATATTTTAGAAGGAAGACGCACACAAATGTCCACTTAACAAATTAAAAGGATGATTTTCAATTGTAAACTAATGCGACACGAAACACAATATCATCGGTAAAAGCTTTTAAATTAAATGCAATTATTAACCATTCTTCGTACGCAAACTGCTGTCTGTTCATATAATGTATCCTTCCTCTTGAGAAATTTAAATGACATTTCATTTAAGTATAATTCTGCCCACATTTTCATACAAAGTATATTTTTATCTATTATATGCGGGCTTATTGTTGTTTAATATGCATCTCATCTCTTTGTGAACTTGTTATATCTATATTTTATGTAGGCAGTTTTATTACTTAGACGGACAAGATATCCTTTTTAGTTTTTTTTATATATTGTTGTAATATACGGGTCCAAGAACCATCATGAGTGCTTATGTTTGTTGTATGTGCTTAGATATAATGACATCATCATCTTCCTAGCGTTAAATCCTGGTTGCGTTCGGACCGTTTGCCTCGAAATTTGGGGTCCGCTTTCCTAGTTTTTCTTCTCCACTTCGCGCAGTCTTCGGCATCCTTATTTATGAGACCGTGGGTATGCATGTCTTAACGCATCAAACCAGCATTTCTTAGGCCTACACCTTCAATCTGGACCTAGCGGACGCGGCATAGACATCCGTTCCTCACATAACTAGCCGATTTCCGTACGTTAGAAATAGTGACTATCTCAATAATATTATAGACGATTAAAGCCTGTGTGCTCTACGTAAATGCTAAATTTGTATATTGTATATGATGTAAACCACATCATGTTTCGGAGGAAAAGAAAACGCAAACAAGGAAAGTACATATAACAAATTTCATTTCAGTCGGTTTATTTCCAAGGTCGTTAAGAATTTACAAAAGAAAAAACAAAGTTACTTTACATATTCTTATAGATAAACAAAGTTAGGTTCAATACAATCTGCACTTCATACTTTAGATTTCTACAACATCAAAGTGAGCCGTCTATATTCTGGAAAGCGAAAGAGGGCTCTGACAGACAAATAGACTCTTTGATGACTTATGAAATGCGGACATTCTGCATTGGTGAGAACCTTGGGCCGATGCCAAAGTAATGCCAATTACATCGCAAGACTTACACATATTTACTAAGAAAATGTCGACACGACAATTCTCAAATAAAGATTTTCTTATAATTGCTTCCATTATCGTAATATCTTTATAGCCAATTAGGCTTGTTTTTTCGAATCGAATGCTGATAAAATTACTTACGGTTGTGGATATAAAAATTAGAGTTTATTTTACGGCTAATTTAATTTTACCCAGAGATTGTTGTCCTGTAATAAATACTATTGGCTTCAGAAAGATCACATGTGTGCCAATGATCTGACAATAAAGACCACACGAAGTGGACAAGAAAAAGTAGGAAAGCGAACCCTGGGGTCTGAAGTATAATAAGCTACCAACGCAAACGTGATTTAACGCTACGATAATCGAGATAACGGTTTTTAATTATCTTCTTCTTCTTATATGTATATAAAAATAAATGTTTGTCTATATGTCGTTTATAGAATCGTAAATTATACATTTGATCATGTGATGATTTTTAGCAAAGTTGTTGTGCATGAGCCAAACAAGGTTTCTCAGTTGGTTTACAATTGGGCCCGGTAGGTGGCGTTGCTGTCGGAATATCGATTGAAGCTTTTCCGGGCAGGACGACGTCTGCCGGGACTAGTAATAAATATATTTCTTATCAATAAAACGATGAAAATCACTTCTGTCGTTTTCTCAATACATTTGAATTTTTCTGCAGACATGCGATTATGAAACGTTTTGCGATAACTTGAAGTATTCGTGGAAAGGTGATAAGGTATATTGGCCATGAAGGCAGGGAATTTGGATGCTGTTATCACTAAGAGATAAGTTTAGACTGGAAACACCCAATGTCGTAAAATTACCCGGTCAAAGGGAGTAAATACGCGAACAGAGATAAATTTTACGATAAATAATTGTATTTTAACACTGTTGTCGTTGTATATGTATTATAATGTAAATTTATATATTAAATTATAATTTGAAACAAACGTTGTTAGTGTACTTATTACCAGTATACATACATAACATTGTGTAGGTTTTTAGTATCCGCTATGTTTTCTATTTTTGTATTTAAAAAAAAAATGGAAGTAGATTGTGTAGTGGTAAAATTTTCTGTCAGAATCTATATTTTATCTGACAATGTCCGTCAGCTGTGCAATTTCAAAACCTAGGAAGTACCCAGAAATTTTAGACATAAGCACAAAAATAAAATAAAGTTAATGTTTATTGGGACCCATATCATATTTTGATACAGTATTTATATTCGATGCAAAGGACAATACATAAATGTGCAAACATTTCGTGTAAACAACAATGTCAGTTGCTAGAAATTGTTCTACTGACATTGTTGTTAACCCTATGTAAGATAACTCTAAGTAACTAGGAAAAGAAAAAATGCAAATAACGTTTGTGATTTGTATTCTTTTTATACGCTCAACAATCAAATCCTTATGGGTATATTATACAGTCAATAATATCACGCGATACTCGTTTTATCACGACAATACTGATGCAATATTGATGGTTTCGCAGTATCATGATAATATCGCGGGTTATCCGTATATTTTGAAATCCACGATACTAAGGGGACGTGGCTTCAATATTATTGACAGTGTAAGCGCATCGTGATATTTTCTGACAATACCCACTCGCAGTCATGGCGGAAGGAAGCCAGCATCATAACGAATTAAACCCCGACGACGCCAAGTCTAAACAAAATAACGAACTTAAAAGTGATTTAAAATAGTTTCTTCTTTTATACGAAACATGGTCGTGTCAATGGAACCCTTAAGACAAAAATATTTAAAAACTATTAAGTTTTCTCTCGGCGATATACCTTGTCTCATATGTGTATTTTGTTTAGTAATATAAGGTGAAACCAAGTTTAAAAGCTGAACAAACAACTCTTCAGTCATTCTAAAATAATTAGGGTAATCATTTAAATCGTCGCCCAAGAGCATATCTTCTGTGATGTTCAAATGAGAGTATTGGTTTCCTTTTAAAACCCACTCTTTCTAATCCTAAGCTAAAATTGAGTTTCTTCTATTATTCATGATTTCAGAAACACAACTACATTCCAATAGAGTCAACGGCTTACTGAGGTGGTAATATTCATAATAATACTGATAAGTGTAATAGCCCAATTCAGTAATTGCCATCTTGTGATAACATCGAGATTCCAGAATCACGATATTATTGACTGTATAATAAATATACCCCATAAGAAACCTTTAAAAAGTTTCAATAGCTCGCTCTTTCAATTTTATGTACAACATAATTTGTGTATTTATTAAAACCGTTTTCCTCGTTTACGCAAAAAGCGGCGCGCGCGCAGCGACGTTTATTACGATGGGCGTAGAATTACCTCGGGCGGTGCTTGGTGGTGCCAGGGCCGATTGGATTGACGGACTTTTCGCGCCCCACTGATAACAAACGAAATGCTTTAAACTGCGCACGCGCAGCCGGGGTCGCATTTTAAAAGATTAACGGACCATTTTTATAACTTCGCTTATAAATTATGAATTTGTATCTCAGACACAGCTCTCATTACAAGAAAATACTTAAATATATTTTCTTTAATTTAAAATAATTTAATCTTTACATAAACAGTAAAATGTTCTAGATAAGGCTTGTATTCTAAGTAAATATAAACCATACTCATGATAAAATTGAACTATTCTATCGGTTATTCAAATAATTATTATTCAAGTCTACTTACCGTACCACTATACGGACCTAGGAGTGTTCACAGTAGCTTTTATTGAAGGGAAAATACTTAATCCTCCAATTTGTAGTTATTAATATTTACACTTTATTTATAATTAATTATTCTTGTGTTAAAACACTTTCAAAGGGCTTGGCTCTTCTGGCTCTTTTGTTTCTGTGTTATCGAGAAGCTTGACAGATTTGTTATTCGCATTACATGCTAAAGCCGTTGTATTTTCCAATTACTCACTTTTCTGAAACATATAAATTTATTTTAATAATATCATTATCTATGCGTTTTGCTCATACTTAACCAGGCCTTACTTATCTTTTACTAAGTTTACTTACATAAGCCTATTTAAAATTAGAAGGTATTGTATCCCTTTTTTGTCTTTTCTTGTGACACCACCCTGGGGCCTGGGGGAGCCTATACATGAGTTATGTGTGGAACTCTTGAATGGCCGCCAGCATAATCTTTGAGCGGAGGCCAAGGGAGATTTAGGCCGGCAAACTACTCTCTAAACCTAAACCTGCGCCCCTATATCACACGCTTTTACGGGACGCCACAGGTTTTAGACCAATAGATACTGAATCTGTGACGCCCCAAAGCTTGTCTGACGAGTCCAGGGGGTCTTGCGGGGAGGACACCCTCTTGAACAACTGAGTCCGCGGGATCAACACGTTACGAACCTAATTCAACTTTTTAATTAGAGTATAAAAACATAAGAAATCGTTTATATTAAAATGTCCAGGTTATAACAGTGTCTTGTACAAACTTGCGCAGGTTAATGTGCATTTTAATAAGTGGACTATTGCCGCCACAATTGTCTTTGGTTAACATATTGCAGGCATTAAAGCATTTGTTACCCCGCTAAGGAGGCCCTGAGTTGTACCTCAAAAGAAATTAGCATAAGTGCCGCCAAACACAGCTCGGCCGTTGAGACAATGGCTTTGTCTGTCTATCCGTCTGTGCGTCGCCTGTTGTAACTGTTTTGTTTTACATTGAACAAAGTTACTTGAATTATAAACCTATCTTTATATTTGCATTGCAGAGTTACCCTTAAAACTTGGTATATAATATAATCTTATATTACAATTATACATCTTTATACGTTTTTTCGGTTTTTGCAATAAACTCCAAAAGGATGTAGATCTGCGAAGATGCTTTTACGTTATATAGAGAAGAGTAATTAGATTAGATGGCCTAAAACGGCCGTTTTTCTAAAATCCCTTAGTGAAATTGATGCGTGTTGTTGTACGGGTAGATGTAAGACAGCATAAAGTTTCAATTTATTTTTATACTTGTCATATTCGTAATAAGAATCACAGAAAGTTGGTTTCTAACTCTCATTTTACTTTAAAAAAACTATCTGGTGACATGATTGTATATTTCTTACTGAAAAGCAAAGAGAAACCACTAAATATTGGTCGATATTTATGACTTCATTATGGAAGCTCAGTAATAAACATAGCTCTGAAAAGCTAAAGGCTACGTAAGGCATCATCTTACAAAAAATCAAGTATTCATAACCTACTCATTGAGATTTGAATTTTAATTGATTTTATTAAAAAAAATTGTTTTAAATAATAGAACGTAAGAAAGCGAGGGACCTGTCATGTTGCACCATCTAGTTCTATAGGATTTAGGAACTTGACACTGATACATTTTATTAAAAATGTATCAGGCGCTGATCATTTCTTGGCTAGTGTTCGTCCATGTTTTTACCTCACTTTTGTGTGAGTTTCCACGAGAATTTGAAAAAAAATAAAAAAAATTCTAGATGCTTAATACATTCATCAATATTATAAATATATTTGTCTGCAGCACAGAAACCTTATGGGTTTATTTGCGTCGCAGGGAATCGTGAAATAAACATGCATAGTAATTTACATTTAAAATTTAATGTATTAATTACTACTTTTATATCAAAAATAGGAACAAAGCAAGGAATTTTATCATCATCCAAGTGTTCACTTCTGTTGTACAACTGTTGTCCATTTTTAAATAAAACGGAGTAGTGCTCAGGAGTTTTACCACGTGCATTATGATTTAGGTATACTTCCTGGCACATAAAGAATCTTTAACATAAATAAACGCTCTAATTAGTTCGGTTGTATTCCGAGAGTATCCGAACTGAGCCAAAGGAAGTTCTCGTTTGTCTCGAAGCAATGTGGGCGATGCAATTAAAATGTTGAACAAACAAACACATAGGGTGTAGTAGAAAGAGTGTAGGCGTCAAACAAATGCAGGGTATAAAGTTGATTCAAAATAAATAATTATGGTATTGAATCTAAGTGTTATTACATTTCTGTGCCCAAACTTCTTTAGAGTTGTCATGAAGATGATATATTTGTTCATGTATATTCGTGTAGCCCACGGAAACGGCTCCATTTACCGGGATAGAAAGTATCGTAAGTGTTGACCTGGGATAAATACTGGCCCTGTATCGAGTTTCATTTTAGATCAGCTTAATAGTCATTCGATGCTCTACCAGGCAGACAAAAACAAACATTCTAAAACTTGTATTATCAGTATCTACTGGTCCGAATTAGATCCTTGATTATTTCTCACATTTAAATTCATTATACAAACTTGATCCCTCTACAGATTTATTATGCTATAGATGATGGTGTCTATATTATTCAAACAGACCTCCAATGCATGCATAAATTAAAACTATCCGTGCAGGAACGGAGAAAGAATACATTTCCTGCGGCCGGGCGGCCTGTCGTAAGAGGCGACAAATCAACCCACAGCCTGGTGGTAGGGCATATGCCCGACTGGATGGCTACCACCCCTGGTCTAAGGTATGTCGCCATAACAACCTTGAGTTGTGTTCCGGCATTAGTGACCAGGTTCCAGTCTCCTTAAGAGGGCAGCAGCGCATTTGTAGCACCTTTGGTGTTGCAAATGTCCATAGGCGATGGTAACCGCTCTCCATCAAGTGGGCCGTCTGCCTGTCTGCTGACCTCCTGCAATAAAAAAAATAAAAAATATATAAAAATACCTCTTTCATAGTTAATCACTTGCTGGTCCAGGCGGAAGAACAGCGCTGGTCTTAATTTGCCAACATATGCTGAGCTGGGTCCAATTTTATTGTTTTATTGTTTGTTAATACTCTATATTGTTTTTGTCATGAATAAAATATTTCTTTCTTTTAAATACATCTTATATCATAATACAAAGATGCCTAAACCCTTATTTGCTATGATGGCAAAATTATGAATATACTTAATAATGGAATTTATCAGTAAAGTAATAAAAATAGTACATTGTAAAGTAACTTACCTATAAAGTATTATGTTGCTTACGATGTATGTCCATAACAGGCTCAATGCGTCTCTGCAGGCGCTTCTGCGAATAAGCCGATGCACACAGCAAAAGTGCGATCGCTCCAATAGTGCTTTAAAGAAATCTGCATTGTACCGTAGAGCAGTGTAAGCTCTTTTATATACCTATTGTGTAAAAGAACTAAAACTATAATCCAACTTAAAATCAACGATCTCACCGGATTAGCTATAAACGACTACGCAATAAATGATTTTATGTGAGAAACTGTATTACACGGCTATCTGTTGCTAAGAGCCGCTATACATTTGTGCCTCCAGGAAAATGTATTCTTGACATTAAGGCGTTATTCTACAAACGACTTATTTAATAATAATCGGAACAGTTTGTTGTCATTGTTCACAAAAAAAGACTCCAAATTCCACGGATTATGAAGTTAAACGTAAAAACTAGTTAGTATTTTCAATGTGAACGAAAGTAATTACAGCGTGTTTTAATTTTATAACAATAGGAATTATTATTGAAATTAACTAATTGCTATTCATATAAATTGGCACAAGTAATATGGAAAATTTACATTAGGTTTATCAACTTAGCATATTAAAATTCTTTGTTCTTCTACATTTGCACAACAGCTGCGGTTATCGCTATTAAACAATAAATTTAATACCGATTTGAACATTTCTCATTCCCGATAACCCTTGCGACTCTAGTGTTTTATTAAATAGCAATTAGTTGGTCAATTGTTGCAATGGTTATGTAAACGAATTCTGTGCTCAGTTTTAATATCCGATAAATACTCTACGCCAATATTATAAAAGGTAAAAAATGTAAACACGATTGTATACCTTACAAGGCCTTAAATGGCCGGTTCCTATATCTTACTATTCATTCCACTGCCGTACTCTCCGTAGAAGTTTGATATTAGATTTATAGAATTTATGTCAAATTTTAACCGATAGTAAATATGATGAGGGGATGAAAGCCACGTGACAAAAAGAATTTTAAACTACAAGTGTTTTTTTATTGTTTTTATTGCAGGAGTTAAGCAGACAGGCAGACGGCCCACATTATGGAAAGTGGTTACCATCGCCTATGGACATTTGCGATACCAAAGGTGCTACAAGTGCGCTGCTGCTCTCTTAAGGGAGACTGGAACCTGGTCACTAATGCCGGGACACAACATAAGGTTGTTATGGCGGCATACTCTAGACCGGGGGTGGTCGCCATCCAGTCGAGCAAAAACTCTACCACCTGGCCTGGATGGAGATGATGTGATGATATGTGGTGTGACAGAAGATGTATGTCAGAGTAGAGGAGTGTGGAAGGAAAATACATATTTTGCCGGCTCCAAATAATTGGGATATGTTGAATGAAAAGAGAGAGTAAAATAAATAAACGTTTGGTAAGATATAGGAACCGGCCAAGTCTTTTTCAAATAGCACTGCGGCTTACAAACTTACCTACTAAATAAATATTAATTTTAAATGTATATATTAAATCCAGAAGTCGCGGTAGGCCTTCCATGATCAAATTGATCGTGTATTAGCAGGTGATGTCAGGAGCCTTAAGAATAGACGAGCGTGCATGACAAGAGCTATGAATGTCAAAGAAGCAAGTGAGGTGTGTAAGAATAAGCCTGTATGGCACTCTGTTGTTCGTGCCTACCCCGCAAGAGACCTGGCGTGAAGTTATGTATGTATGTATATTAAATCCTATTTTTTTATTATTAATATCTTCCGGGCAACCTTTGTATGGATAAAATCTTATTTAATAGAGAGGATTGGCGTATGTGGTAATCGAGGATTTAAAAAAGATAATATCGAACCAAAAAGATAAGTTTTGTTCAAAAGTAGAAGGCTACATTCGCGATGAGTATTGTAATTTAAAAAGTTACACGCCGTTTTTTGTTGTTTTAACATTACGATAAAAACTCGTTGATTTTTTTGCGGTCGACGTGCGCCTTGGCGGCGCGGATTGGGCGCCGCGCGGAATGCTCGCGATTTCCGGACGTTATCCGGTCCGCGTTTTGGCTCCACAAGTGATTTGAGATAAATAACCTACTGCGTTTGTACTATTGTTGTTTCGTCATTTTTCACGCATACTTTAACGCCTTGCTGTACTTATGATGTTAATCATTAAATTATTTTTATATAGCCATAGTCATGAAAAAGAAGATACTGCTAGGCTTAAATTCTTGCTCGAGTGTTAATATTAAACATGTAAAACGCATTGTATTTGGTTGATAAGAAAAAAAACAGGAATTTAGTCGAATTCTATCCTTTTTATATTATTAATTATTATAGCTATTTAATTTAATTTTATGTTAGTATTGTAAAGTAGTTGTAATTGTTAATTTCTTTATAATTAATTACAAAACAATTTGTTTTATTAACAATTAAATTAAGGAAATAGCTTGCACGCGTTTGCATGTATTGCCCTTGGTTTTAGAATAAATGATAGATCTGGGTTAATCTGGATTTAAGTAAGTAAATATTGTTGTAGCTCTAGAAAGATACGTAATACCTGCGTAATAAAAAACCGTCTACTGTGCAGCCATTGAAGCTACGTTAAATAATAAATTACATTTTAACGGTTTTAAGCGCGTAATTTATTTGATTTGTCTTATTCCGACGTTTCGGCCAGTTTTCAGTGGCTGTGTTTACGGAAGACAAAGATGTCAAGTGTCAACGAGTATTGTTAAAGTTTTATTAGCCTACCGCCACTTGCTCATTACCGCGCTTAAAACCGTTAAAACGTAATTTTATTATGTAGATACTCTGGGTTCGATTCCTGACATGGTCCATTTTGCTTGCTTAGCTTGGAGATGCACAAGGTGTTGTTTGTCTGCCGATACATTTTATTATTAAAATATAATCACAATTCATTGTCTTTCGCTTTGTGTATATGTGAAATATGTGTCAATAGTAACACGTTTAATATGTCAAAGCCCATATATTATTCTAAAGCGAAATTTTCTCCAATGTCGCGCGCTGATTCACGGATCGCATGAATCATTCAAACGTAATCGAGTTTTTGAATTGAGCCGCCCGACGAATGTAAATACGCGATCGTAGTGACCCGCGATAGAGAGCGAGTGACGATGACTCAGCGCGGGTTTTCCGAGAAACCGAATGGAACAGTTTTCGTGAAAACGAAGGTCGGACGCGGGCGGGCACGCTTCATTTCCCTCTTTTGTATCCCTGTACATAACTATTTTGTAGTTAAATGATTCCACAAACTTATATTGTTTAAAATTAGCTGAGTCAGGCACTTGGTTGTTCATTCGATGAGCAAAATTGATAAACTATTTAAGAGAAAATTCCTGAATAAAATTTTCACTGATAATCGTTGTGTCGGAGACACTTTGAGACAAATTTTCGTGCAGACTGATTTTTTAAATTACAGTTAAATACCTACACTTCAATTGTTGTTATAGATTGATATTGAAAGTATCTTGTAAGTGCTGAAGAAATCTGAAGGTAAAACACGAAAATTGTTCATTGGTCGAGGCTACGGCGCGACCCCCGTTTTAATGTTGTATTGCATCCATTGCTGGTTAGGTTGCTTTTTAAACTTTTATGTAGATTTTAAAAAAGCAATGGTTGCTTGCAGTGCATTAGTTTAGTTCAATAAAGGTGAAGTGAAGGGACGCTGGCGCGGTGCCAGGGCGTCGATTTGTTTTATTATTCGTTCAGTGGCGGTCAATGTCGCGACAGCCAGTCGACGGCGCCATACATCGCTTGCATGTGTTGCTCTTATTACTTTTACACTTTTGATATACACATTTAGGTATACTTTTTACACTGGTCGCATGTGCACTCGATATTAGTCTTTGTGTTATATTGGCTTTATACAATTTAAAAGTTTTACGACATTCTAAATAACTTCCAGGGAGTTCCAAACAGTCTGGACATCATAAATCAAATTTAATAGAGCGTAACTCTGCAATATTAGAGGAACCCCTGCTTTGTTTTGAACAATTTGTCTTTTTTATTTTTAAATTCAAACGCATTATTCACAAATATTTAATTCTGTGTTATTCCAAAGCACTAGAAGGAATTTCAACCAAGCGACGTGGTATCGCTATTAGTATAAGCAATTAACGCTCAGTTAATGAGCTTCCAGACAACCGACCAGATACAGTATTATTTCTGTTAGACACAGCTCCGTTGTTTAGACGACCACTTTAACTTGATAACATTATAGTCTTAGAGTGCGTTACGGCCCTGCTGGTATGTGGAGTGAATAACTCCCGTATTTCAATGGAAATGAGGTCACTTTTCGAGTGATTCGGAATTTTAGCCTTGCAGATTAAGACACGACAAGAATTCTCCATTGCATTGCTATTTCTCGCTATTAGGTGCTGTTATAGCTACGAGCATTTAATGCGCATATTATTGCATTACTACTGCTGCATTTAAAACTGCTTGCATATGTCATTGTATATTTAATTTTTATGTTATATAGTTTGAGCAACAAATAACTTTTTTATGGTATTTTTCATCGCAAAAAACAAAAACTATTTAAGTATAAATTCTCACGCAGACAACCAAAGATAAACTGTTACAATTTACAACTTTAATGACTTGAGATAAAGTCAATTATATTAAGAAAATATACCTATTTGAAGACACAATACTACTTTAATTAGTACCTATTACTTTTATAATAGAAGGCAAGATTCTATTAAATAAGGCGAAACAATTATCATATTATGTATGGGTTAAAATACTGTTACTAAATATGCCAAAAATCATGTATGTTATTTCAATATGCATATGAGCATATCTTAAATTTATTTCGACCAGCCACTTATCGATATTAATATTAACTAACGCGCACTACCACCGCATTGCATTACACGCACATTTCACAACCAAACCCAGACACACAAAGAGTCTAAAAATTAATAACCCAGACACAGAAAGGAAAAGCAACACACATGGCACTAGATAGGATAATACATTAGTATAGACATAAGGCCCACACTGCACATGCACTTCCTCAGAACACCAGCATGTAACAGATACACTCTACATTAGTATAAGTTTGGTATTAAAATTAGAATAAATTATTATAATAACTTACTCGTAAGATAACACTTCAACACAAATTAATTAATGTTACACACAAGAACGAAAATAATAAGTGTTAAATTTTAAAAATTAAATCTAGAAATAAAGCTTTAAAAAAGGGTACGGAACTCGAGTCCGTAGAGTAGTTAAAAAAGAGAAAAAATAATAATATTAATCTTCTCGGGGCCACTGACCCCGAGTTGGCTCTCTTTTGCATCCTAGGAACAAAATGAGGAAGTGTTAAACTGTGTTTGGCCAAAATTGTTATTGAAGCTGGGTGGGCGTGCCTCACCTGTCGCGCGATCACGCGGCGGCCACGTGCGCCCGCGCAATGTAGTACGCGACGCGACATGCATGCCGAATACTCGGATTTCATGTCAAAAACAATGTATTTATTGCCCATGGCAAATACTAACCGCTCACCGCCATAACAGTAATGACAAAATTATGATTCTCCATACATGGCAAGTTTGTTGTCCTGACCAACAAAACAAAGCAAACTCTTAAGAGTCATAAAATATTGTATATATGTACCTATTGTTTTCATAGATAGCTACATTAATACAAACTTTGCGAAATAGCAAATTTTATGTTTGGTTTTAAATAAGGTAACGCACATTGCGTAAAATTTGTGCGTGCAGTTTATAATATGCTTATACAAGCGTGCGTAACCATGCGTAAGTAGAATCAAAGGCTGGAAAAATTGCTAACGTTGGAAAAAACTCTACTTGCGTCAATGAGGTGATATTTTACATTACATGTAATATTAATTAAGATAATTGTAATATTGCTCATTAGCAGTTTTGCGGGTTTTGTATATCATCGATGCAGAATACTAGGAATGATAATTCCAAGTAAAAATATAAATTTGCGAAATTCAATCCTACATTATAAGAAAGTGATCATTCCTTTCTCGCTTCTGACGTTGAATTATTAAAAATATGTTATATATTATTGTGAAGTACCACCACGACCTCAGTTATCGTTTAATATTAAACGTAATTAACGATGTCGCATCTCAAAGAAGTCCTGAAAACCTATTTGACATTTGCATTTTGTCTTTACTAGTGCATTAGTTAAAGCATTACGGTGTAAGTGTAGCAGAGGCATTAGACTAAGTAAAAAATTAATATCTTAATAAGTTAATTTTTTCATTTCATATTTAATGATTTTATCAGAACTTAATAAAGAAATTTCTTCAGACGTTGCGTAAATAATATACGAATATAATATATGAATCGATTTTACTATACAGTGGACAGTGACAGTGAGGGTTAGTGGTTAGTACAGTGAATATATTGTCAAGAGAACACGTTAAGGATACTCGATATTAGTATTTTTTTACATGGTAATTTTCAGCATTTTTACCCAATTCAGTAGAGGTCTCTGTATAAACGTTTTCCCCCAGTGTCGTGGGGTTAGCTAAATGTTCGTTATGCATTCTTACCCCACTTAAAATCTCATCTTCAGGTAGTGTTGGGGCACGTAAAGCTTCATCTATGAAAAAACGCCTTTATGAACGTTAATCTTATGCTAATATATAAAGCTGAAAAGTTTGTTTGTTTATTTGCTTGATCGCTCTAATCTCAGGAACGACTGGTTTGATTGTGATTTTTTAAAAAGTAAGTTAACCCCCCCCATTTTAAAACATTCTTCATTGGTGCTCCGCCCCTATGGTCTTAGCGTGATGATGTATAGCCTATAAGCCTTTTTCGATAAATGGGCTATCTAACATTAAAATAATTTTTCAAATCAGACAAGTAGTTCCTGAGATTAGCGCGTTCAAGCAAACACACTCTTTAGCTTTATATATTAGTATAAGATAAATGTAATATACGGGTCTGGTTTCAGCAGGGTAATGTTATTTACATATATAAATCTTAAATAAACAGAATTACAATCTACATAAATTAGGAGAACAATTCTTCACAAATTGTTTTATTGCGCCAAACAAAAGTCAACAGCGAGCCATCCAGCCAGAATAATTAAATTTGTCTTTGTCTAATTAGAATCGTAATTAATTCTTGTTATTAAGGAAATGTTTTATATGGACATGTTTAATATTAAGACGAAATAAATATAACGTACGTAGTCGTGCATCATTACCGCAAGGACCGCTCTGCTTGCATTTCAGATAAGTTATATGGACACTGGCACATACGATTAGATATATGTACATACGTGGGCGAGCACACGTGCGGATAACGGTTTTGCCTTATCGCCCCTACGTATATTTAGTTATAATACATACGGACACAATGAACACCCATTTCGCAAAAACAAAGGTGAACGTACCAGTACGTATAAATACCTAAAATATGACCAACGATCGGGGAGCCTAAATAGGTTGTTTTTTTAACAACTCTACGGACTCGAGTTCCGTACTCTTTTTTACAAATTAATTTCTAGATTTAATTTTAAGAGTTATACACGGTTATTTTTCTTCTTGTGTGTGACGTTGATTTTTTGAGTTTTGTGTCGGGGTGTACCTTACGGATAACTTATTATAATAACTTATTCTAACTTTAATACTAAACTTATACTAATGTAGAGTGTATCTGTATCAAGCTGGTGTTGTGAGGAAGTGCATGTGCAGTGTGTGCTTATGTCTATACTTATATATACCTATCTAGTGCCATGTGTGTTTTTATAATATAGGTTGTTTTCGCAGATTCTGATGATGAACATGACAAGTATCAAAATAAAGTGCAACTTTATACTTTATCTTATACAACTACGAGTAAATCTAGACGCGTGTCAATATCACTAAGTCGTTCTTCTTCAAAGGCGGCCGCTTCAATCCCTCAGAAAGCATTTAACAAAAGATCTCAAGGATAATGAGTAGAAATTGAGACGAGAAAAGGAGAAATGTTTATTGCGTCTGACGCCGCCGAATCAGTGGATGGCGCCGGTTTGCGTTTGCGCAAATTTTTGCAACATTGCGTTGTGATAGAAATCACGCACACTTATATTGCAATTTTGTACATAAATTAACAATGAGTAAATTGGTTTACTATTAAGATCCACATGGCGGTAGGTTCACGAAGTTATACGTCACAACTAGTTTTAGTGGTGATCTCATTGGCGCGCTACCACGCGGTGCGATAACACCCGTCCGTACTACAACTCAACGTTAACCCTCAAGGGCTTTACATAGTTTTACGAACTACACATGCCACTCGAATTCTAAGAAGTTGCAAAGTAATACAGCAGTGTTTGACCTGAATTATTAATCAATTCTTCGTACAAAATTTTCCCCATTACCAATATGAGTATTAATAACAGCCCATAAACGTCCCACTCATGGGCTCGGGCTACCGACTATACGGGGAGGGGGGATAGTTTACCCGCCACGCTTGTCCAAGATGGCTCTGCAGGTTTGACACATCGGTTATCTCGACGTGCCGGTTCGATTCATCACGATGTTTGCAATATGCACATTAGATCAGAAAACTGGCTAAGTGGTGCATTATGGCGGTAATATGAGTGTGAACTACTATAAATTGTGCAATCGAAAGTCATGAAATGAAAGTAGAGTGAAATACAACCGCTACATCCAAAACTCAAGTTTTATGAAGCTAACAAGCTTGGATACGAATTAATAAATATATATAAAGCGTTAGTTAATTATTAGGTAAGGCACCGTGACCAATTAACGCAGTGTACATGTTAGCAGCAGTGCGGCACAGTGCCGCGAGCGAGCATTTGAGACGAATTTCATTTAAGCAATTGTAGTAATTGGTTGGCCAGGACGCCTTCCGGAGCGGCTTGCCGCCTGCTTTTGTCCTCCGCTCTCCTGCAATCATGTACGAGGAATTATGGTCTACACCGGCACAGATGATATTTCGTTTCTTAGTTTCAATGCTTTTATATATTTATTATTTATGGATTGATTTATATAGGTGCTTTAACCAGTATAATTATGATAAAAATATTAATTTATTACCAATACCAAATAAGGCCGTATTGATATGCGCGTCCGTGCCCATAATGAGCGCTGCGCCCACGGCCCGCGTAACGCGTCCTTGCCGCAAGGTCCGACCGAACCTCCCGCCCACTTGCATAGGCAGTCACCAATGTATTTGACTTTTACGCAAAATTCGCAAATTTTTCCCATGTTTTTCTATCTTTGTATAACGATAGAGTAATTACAGTAAGAAATTACTTCCAAGATTCCACGCATTCAAAATGTTTTTGCTAAAAACATTTTCTCGCCCATCCGTTGTTTGTGATTTGTGTCTGACATTAATTTATTTTCCGTACTGCTTTTATTCAGTGAACTCGTTGCAAATGCGGTGAAATTGAATATACTTTTAGCTAGAATTCAGTGGGTGAGACGGGTTGACGCCTAGCTCGTTTTCTGTTTGTCTATCGTCGGCCGGTGACGGGCTTTGTTATCGCGTTGAAGCTCTTTGCCTCAGATAACTAACGGCCGCCGCGTGCGATGCGAAATGATGCGAAATATTTCCGGAGTTAGAGGAGTATTCTATTAATAAATGATTCGACGTCGCTCGTGGGCGAAGATTTCGGGCGAGCGAGAGCGGGCGCGGCGCGGCAGTAGCGCGCGATCCGCCGCGGTCGCCCGCCGTACGCGCGCCGCAAACGAACGAACGACCCGCACTCCCGCGCACACGAGATTTAACGCGAATTGTCGCGATATACGACCTACGATCCGCCAAATCAACTTAATCACTCCACGAAACTATAATTTCGAACACCGATTGCATTAGTTCAGGATATACCGGGGCACCGACGGATCGACCCCATAATAGTTAATTCTTACTGCACTTTTGCGAGGGCGGATTATAACGAACAAATCGACTAACAAACTCGAACCACACAAAGGTGTCGCGTCGCAAAAAGCGCAATACAATAGAGTAAGCGTCTAATTATAAACGTGGTTGAGTGGAACACCGCCGAAATGCAGAACATCGATCCTCTGGAGATAGCCAACATCCTCGCCACAGAGCTATGGTGCCAACAGGTATATAACCAATCAACGGTTACACCGCACTCAGACATGTATTACAGTCCACATGAAAATTCCTAAATTTCCATAACAATTCGCCTAAAATTAAGAGGAAAACTAGACTAAGTGTTTTTCGCGTTCTAGATACGACAGAAATAGTTTAACAGTTAAATCATCCCGGTGCGAGTTCAGATCTTATCGTTATCGAAGTTATTTGCTTTGGTGTTTAGTGGAATTCTGACGGAGATCTAATTTTGTTTGTTTTACTCGCCTCAGGGCGAAGGATTTATGGTTTCAAATTAATCACACGTGCTTACAAATTTGCATTTGTAACTATTATTCTCCATTTGCAATCACTTCCGCCAAGTTTCGATTAAAGGGATTGTTGAAGATGTGCTGATTTGACGTCTTGAAGAATGATATGTCTACGAATATTCTCATATCCCAAGATACCAAAGACTGCGAAGTGGATAAGAAACATAATGAAAAGGTGATCTGCGAAGTTGGTGTACTGAACGCTATCAAATTTTAACGTTGGTTGAAGAAGGTTTGGCCAATCACGACCCAAAAAGGGTAACCCGCCAAATTTTATAATGTTATTATTAATCAAGATCGCCTTGAAAGAATTCGCTAAATTTAAGATCAACGTTGTTATTGTTTGTTGTGATGCTTTTATTGTATGATTAACGTTATGCAAATATTGTGCTGATAAACGATGACCGGTATGTGGAAGCAAATACGAACAACGAAACGTAATATTGATTACATTTTCATAAATTGTAAACATCTCCAATTCAATTCAAGAGTCGTCATAATTTTAAATATAAGAACTTGCTTTACGAAAGCAGTATAATCACGTTGTCTAAATGTCTCGAGCTGGTAACCTTTAGTTCGGAAAAGACACGATGTCTAGACTTTTCGGTATGTTCTTAGAATTGTGTCTGACTTAAGTCTAGGCTGATTCTGGCTCCAGTTTTACATAAATTTCGACCTTTTTCACCTTATCGATTTGTAACAACCTTTTTTCAACATCATAATTACTTTAATCACTTTACTTTTTATCCACATACACGTATACGATGAAACAATTTGTATCATTTACTCGGAATCTTAAGTTCCATTAATTCGCCCCTGTGTTAGAAAGAAAAGCTTTCTTAAGCTATTTTGAACATTGATATTACGAAATAGTTAATTTCGTAAATTCAGTTTGACCCATGGAGAGAATGCTAAAAAATATAACTAAATATAGTTAACAAGAAATAGTCCTGGTAAACTATATTTAGTTACTATTTATATGGTTATAAACTTAACTAATAATAGTATTTTTAACCATTTATATATTAGTATTTAAGATTATAAAATTAATAATAAAATTAAGAATACTGCATTATGTCTAAATACTCCAACACTACATGTGTGAAGTATCTTAACGAGGATAATTATTTTTTAAAGAAATTAAAATACATTGTCAGACATATTCAGCAAGGCATAAATAAACCTACATTGCGGCAAGACTATTTTTTCCTTGCACATTTCAAATTACATTTAATTAATTTTGAGTTTCGAGAATTATCTACATGTAAGTGAATTAATTATGTTACTAAAATGTTATGTTTTCCTTGTTCAACAGTTGGCCAACCTAGAGGGACTCCAGTCGGGTGTCCCCACCCGCACCACGGCCACCATAACGCCAACCCAGTTGCGCAATTTTGAACAAACATACATCGAGCTGAATAACTGTCGCAGCGAACCGACCACGCACGCTGGTTTCGTACCACCTTCAGTCACGCACGCCAACACGTACGGTAAGAGAACATTTTGAAGTAGTACAAGAAGTAAGTAGCCAAAGAGTGGCTTGATATCTAAGGATAGCATACACGTGCTAAAAGTCTCAGAAATAGAAGGTGTGAGACAGCAAAGTAGAGAAGGAGTAGGAATTTAGACATAGGCTTTGGAACTGGGAGTTTCAGTTGAAATTGGTATTAAACGTAAAGTGATTACTTATGTTGATTAGGCAATACTAACAATTTGAGACGTTGGCCTCAGCAAAATATGAGAACATTGCATCTTGAGATTAAATCCAAATTCAGCCTTCATACTAAAAAGTATATTGCGAAATACTGATTATTGTAAAATACGTCTTTATTCTTCATGGAAATAAGCAATAATGGGCATCGATGTCTTGTTGTTTCCAATTCCAGTTGGATATTTAACTATAGAATATAGAGAAATATGCTAAGGAACATGTGAATGATTTCGATAAAATAAATGTTAAGATACCTTGTAAAACGACTTACGAAATTTGCAGCTACCTAAGACAGTACGAAAAATTATTTTGTTAGGTTTCTATCATTGTTTCAGAAAATGGTGAGCACAATTTAAAGTCTTTAAAATGATAATTTTTTTATATATTTATTAATGTTGTTGTATATAAATTTTACAGGCATCCTGAATTCGGTGGGGTATATCGAGTCGGGCCCGACGACGGCGCTGCACGTGTCGCCGGGCCCGCTCTCCGCCAGCGGCGACAGCAGCAGCAGTCCCGGCTGCCCACTCCTAAGAGGCGTAATATGGGCGGCAGGAGACCCACCAAAGCACCCCAGACCTATCACCCGAGGAGGAGGAGCGTCGCAAGATCCGAAGAGAGCGGAATAAGATGGCCGCAGCAAGATGCCGTAAACGCAGACTCGACCACACCAACGAACTGCAAGAGGAGACGGACAAGCTCGAAGAGAAAAAGCAGAGCCTTCAAGATGAGATCAGGAAATTGAACAATGACAGGGAACATTTGCAAGCCATCCTTCAAACGCACCTGCAGAGCCTCTCGTGTCGTCTAAATAAACGATCGACGAGTCCACCTGACGTCAAGCCCTTCCAAGGTCCCTATGTGTACTCCGATGTGCCTGAAGACGGTGTAAGAGTGAAGGTCGAGGTGATGGACTCCGGCGTTGACCCGGTCTTAGCGTTGGATAATATTTTCACTTCACCACAGAACGATAAAAGGTAAGAATCGAAATTCGTATATCCAATGTATTAAACTTTCATTTACAGGTAAAATTGTAGAGTAAATAGAGTAATATAGTTAATTGAATTCAGAAGCTCCCTAAATCAAGAGATTATTTACGTGGTTCACGTGCGCAATCCGATAGTAGATTTATTTTTATAAACATCGCCTACTACTACATATTTAATCGTTTATGGACTGAAGTGCGTTCCGAACTTTAGTTTTGTGCATAGTGGATTTTGAAAGGGAAGTAAAATTAAAAAAGAGGGGATTATTAATATACAATTTTTGATGTATATCTTGCTGCTTTTAAAAAAGTACCCTGCGTTTTAACTTATCACGATAGCTTTATGTCAAATTTAAAATATAAAGTTTTGAATATAAAATATGAGATCCGGAATCTTCTATACTTTTTTAGTCTTTGTCGAAGATCGATCAGTTTATTATTTATTTTGTTTAGATTCTAATAAAAATGTTATTTTAATTTCAGGATAATGTTCTCGGTGACGAATCCTAGCGTGGTGACCAGCGCAGCGCCGGCCACCTTGGACACGCCGCCCGCCATCTCGCGGCCCAACAGGCCCAACTCCCTGCAGGTGCCCATAAGCCTCACACCGGCACAGGTGAGCATCACACACTATCTTATAATTTCTCATTCACTCACAAAAGTGTTACAGAAATATTAAGTTTAAAACCAATAATTACTTTATAATTGAGTCAACCAATAACTCTTTATTGTGCACTAATACAAAAAAGAACTTACTGACTAAAACTATGTCTCATTATGCACAAAGGGCGCTCTTATTGCTAAAAAGCGAACTCTTCCAGATAACCCCAGGAATGAATTGAGAATATAATTATGGTGGCATACATAATACATAGTACAATTTCTTACATTCTAGTAATAAATATATAAATGCAGTATACACGGATGGTCTATATGTTAAATATATATATACGTAATATACAGAACATACGAATACTTATGTACAAAAGTATATAAATGTTTATATATATATATATATATATATATATATATATATATATATATATATATATATATATATGTATGTATGTATGTATGTACATAGATTAAAATATCCTCATATTCTATTGACAGGTAATATTTTTTGATCATTGTTTTAAATATTGGTATGATTAATTTATAATATATTAATTTAAAAGAAATGACATTAAGCCTAATTAATAACTTGACATTTTCCATCTGATGATGATTATATACATATTTTTGTTGTTTTTACTAATCTTGAATAGTACGTATATTTATTAGATTAGAAATAAAAATCATTCAAGTTGTAGGATCTTTTTGCTCTTCTGTCACTATCGGTTTAAGCGAAATTAAGATAAAAAACGTTTTCAAAGACTTTCAATGAGTGTGACAAACCAACAATCAAAGACTTAGGGTCTTTGATTGTTGGTTTGTCAAATGTACTCTGAATATCATGTAACTTGTTATATAAAATGTCATCCCGGAAAATAGGATAGTTTCTGCATGATTACACGAAATTTACAAATGAGGAAGTAGTAGTGCACTTAAATCTATATTATGTAGTGCAATTGTTAAATAAAAAATTAAGTTCCAATGACGATCACTCAACCACAACAATTATTTTCCGTGATACACAAAACTCTGTTTGCGTCACAGATAAAACTGGTTCTAATATTTGAAGAAACGTCGTTGTAATAATCTTTGTGGAGCGTTAACGACTTGTATTTTTCATCTTTATTAATTATATCTTACATTATTTGTGGATTTACCTAATGTCACGTAAAGATGTATTTTTTAAGTTTAACAATCTATCAGTTCAAAACCAGTTTTAGATATGGTTACAACCAAAGTTTAAGATTTAGACTGATCATTTACAACAAATTTCACATAATGAGAACTTATATCTGAGTATTTAAGATTTTCCACAGAAAGACACATTGTTTGCATAAAAAATAGATTTGCTCCTTAAGTGTTATTTACTTAATCGAGAGTAAATATTTTTGTATAAAAAGAACCATCTACTGAAATTTTTATATTAAAAAGCTTATGTATAATGGAAATGACTTTCACAGATGAAAAATAAATTACTTAGTCTTATATACAATAGTTTTAAAAATTAAAACAATATACAAAATGTTGAGATATTTGAGAGTGTCAAACTAGATTTATACAGGCTATTCAACATCTTTAAATAAACTGTGCTATGTCGCATTTTTCTCAATATAAAGTGAGAAAAATGGAACATACCACTCTTTCTTATCAAACTTCTCGTCTATACAAACGTTGTCTGGAAGAAATCGCTAATAGCGACAAGGCCGCTTATTGTATTGTCAAGTTTTTTTATGCGAATTGTATCTTTTAACTTACATTAAAGCATATTAAATTTTAGTTAAAGAAAATAAAACATATCACGAACTGCCCTTATTGTCAAGTCCTTATAGAAAACTTACCAGCAATATATTTTCTTTGTCAGCTCCACAACAACAAGGTGCTAGGCAACAACAAGATAGCGGGCATAGAGATAAGCACCCCGAGCAACGGGATCCCGTTCAACTTCGAGAGCCTGATGGAGGGCGGCACGGGGCTGACGCCGGTGCACCCGCACCCGTGCGCGCACCAGCAGCGCGCGGCGCCCGACGCCGCCTCGCCCGACGCCCACAGCAGCCTCGTCAGCCTTTGAGACCACCTGGACGCCGCCTGCCTCCTCTTCGAGCCGCTGCAGGACCTGCTGGCGGGCGGCGAGGAGCCGGCGGCGCCCCCCCGCGGCGATTGAGCGCCTCTCGCCCGTCAACCTCGGGCCATCTTCCTCACGCCGCGTGGCCTCCTCAGAGCTGACTTACCAACTGTTGGTCGTCTGCCTCTCGCTGAAGTGTCAGTGGTTTCTGATGCCGCCAACCTCCTCTTCAAGCCGATGCAGGACTTGTTCATAGATCACGAAGAATCGGTAGTACACTAGTGGAGGTGTCTTCTTCCACAACCTTGAGCCACTGCACTAATTGACTGTCGGTCATCAGACTCGAAGCGAGTGTCGGTGGCGTCTGACGTCATCAGCCTCTTCCAGCCGTTAGCAGTCATTGATAGATAATGAGGAGCCGGCGGCGTCCGATTGTGCACCGATAACCTCTATTATTATCACTTGCTGCTGTTTTGGAGCCATTTTGGAGTCGAGAGTCAAGGTTTTCAGGTCAAAAGTGAGTCAGTAATTGTATTAGTTGCCGAGACAGATTTGGCAATAATAGAGGTCGGCGGCATATGACGCCTCCTGATCCGAAGGCCCGCGTGAACCTAGTTCGAGTTTTGTATTTTAAGGACTACGGAATGTATACTTATTTATTCATTCTCTATAAGCCACACTGAGAGGTTGAAGGATAAGAGCAAATAAAATGTATTATGAATTTGTAATTAATAAACTGACATAACTTTTACTACTTTTACATAATTTCCGGACTATTCTAAACGTACTATCTAGTTTGATTGTTATGGGTGAAGTAAAGACTATTGATCTCCTTCTGCTATGGTTTTGAAATGTATCGTTTGTTTCACTTTTACAAAAGTACAGTACTTGACACTTCATATGTAAATGTCAGACTGACAGATCATTGTCTGTCAGAACACTTTGAAAAGGACTTTACTGTCACTTATCACTTTGCAGTTATACTGAGGTGCCACTGTGCATACTTTCCTTAGCCTCTTTTTACGTGTATGTCAGTATATAGTTAGCTAAACCATTATCTGTTTCTGAGTGTGGCATAGATCGCCGTTCTTCTTTGAGCGGTTCTTTCTCTATTTCTTGTAAATTCAATCGCGTCGATCATCATCGGCCCGTTCTTTCTATTTATTCAGAAGCTGTTTGTATATTCATAAGCAACGTACTTGCTCACTTTGTGCTTTGTATTTTGTATATGGTAGTTGTCAATAATTTTATTCTGCAGCGACGTATCGTTGCGGAGCTCTAATCGAGTCAATTTGTGAGCTGTTATAAATATCTTAAAAGAAGAATATTTTTATAAATAGATATGTATTTCTTCGTAAATAATAATTGTGATCTACGAAATAAAACAGAGTTTTATTTGAAGCATTTCAGGGAAACGTAATCGAGTTGTGCTTAAATCTAGCGAGGCTAGAATATACGGTGCGTTTTGTATTGTAGGTTATGAATATGTATGTAAAAGATCTCTTTTACGCTTTGACTGTAGAACAAATTGGCACAAAATATATATATGTATATTATTATGTTTAAATTTCAATGATCCTCGAAATGTCTCGTCATAATAACCTCGTGCCATTTACTGCATCTACTTTCAAAAATACAATTGCGAGTACGAAGTATTTAGTTAACCATTAACAGCAATATTACTTAAAGAATAATATATATCGATTGTAAGTTAGCTCAATGTTGATATAACGTCTTACCGTTCCATTGGATTAGATACTGGTAGTGTAACATTTTAAAGTTAAGCCTTTTGTGATACGTCCAGTGATTTTGTGACGAACGTCGTCACTTGTGTTTTACGCTCATGCCATTGCTTGGAACTATAATAAATTATTATTAATATATTTACAAAATATATATAATAGTCGTCGCGAAACTTCTTGGCCGCTTTTATTTAGTTGCATACGTTTGTGTAATAGACGGTTTTTTATAAAGGTCACTGCGCAGCTTCTTGCAGTCTAATCTGGATAGGCCATGAAGTTGGTACGGACTATAATAGCTATTAAAATAAATTCATAGATCAAATGATATATTCTACATATGGTCGTAATCAGTGCAGGATCTCGTAACTAAATTTTTTGGTATTTTGTCAAAATTGTTGCATCACAATTATGCTGAAAAAAATTTGTAATTACGAGGTCCTACACCGACGATATAGTCCTTTTAGACTACACGTAGAAGAATATTGAATACATTTTGTTTTTTAGCGCCAAATTTAATGGGTGTGTAATTATTGTTTTATATGCAAGGCTATTACGCAACCTTGATATTGTTTATAAATTGGCGAGGTCGTTAAATAAAAATTAATTAAATAAATTTTATTTAAAAAAATATTATATTTATCCCAATTTGTACATGGCATGAGTTGTTGAGATATTTTTTTATTGGTAATGGACACTGGATTAAATTGAATTAGTGTAAGGCAATAATTAGTATAAGGACACTTAACAATTATTTTAATTTATATAACTTAGACCAAATTACTACTTTAATATGCTTTATTCGTAGATGTAATTAAAATCTAAGCCAAATATTGATTTTATGTCGTTAATTTAGGTTTATTTTATTAAAATATTTCCGTTGAAGTATTATTGAGCTCGCGCAGGAAAGCGGAAGAAGTATTTTTATTCAGAACACGGTGTATTGTATCGAGTTATCTCCGTCACGTCGAATGCAATAGTGTTGTCCTGTCAATGGTTATTATCGATATTTTTCTATTAAATAGTACTCATTCGAAATATTATAAGCATAATATGAAATATTTAGACGTTATAAATAAGAGATGTAATTTTTTCTAGAACATTTTCCTTGACGCAATTTGTAGAATACTTTTGTATTTTTTCATGAAAATCGCAAAGCAATATATTTGATAATGATAATCGGATGTAGTGAAAATATATATTATATGTAAATCAGAAAATATAAATTTGTTTACATACACTTTCGTTGTTTTTTATTTCGACTGTACAAAAACTATTATTTATTACACATCGCTCTGGTTGCCGAGTCTCCATATATTCAATATACTCTTTGTTGCCGAGGAACACCTTTTAAATTATTCCTCCCCATCCTCTCCGTAAAGAAAAGAATAAACTTTCAAATGAAGAATGCGCAATACAAGACAAATATTAATCTTCATGTCAGTGCTGTCACCGCAATATATAATGAAATGATAGTTGCAACACGATACAAAGAAAACAATTTAATTCTCCTAAGCAAATCCTAGTGTGTGAACTGTCGGGGGACGATTTCAGTGTGGCGGTGGACTGGTGGCGAGGTAAGTTACTCTTCCAGTACTTCTCCCATGTCCAATTGCCTTCTTCGGGCCATCGTTCGCATCGCACACTTGTGTCAAATTGTAAGATAATTTTAGTGTTAGTGACTATGTCACGTAGTTGAGAGTTTGGTGATTTATTTAAGGCTACGTTCCATTAAAGACTCGCAACGACCGCGATTTTTTCCGTTACACTTGGTTGCCGACATTATAATCGTAAACCCAAGTGGAACGGTTATTCGACCCACCTCTTGACATGGGTCGTTGTCTGATCGAAAATGATGACGCGGTCGCAGCAACGGTTGACGGAGCATTTTGGGTGTTGTGAGCAAACGCAAACAGGTCAACAGGCGCATGTGAGCTACTAATGGAATGCGCTGTAAAATGCAACATTGGTAATGACGTTCAACATTGCCGAATAGCTCATGTCTATACACTAATGTAGCTAATCGTTAACTACGTAGTAGTATCCATAGTATTTATGATACAAGTAAGACGCGTTTGGTCGGTCACTTTTTTTTTGAGGCGGGGGAAGTTACCACACTACCGGATCCTTTATTAGGGATTAGACCAAAGCGACGAGAGGTGACACCACGTATGGGCACCAGGGTCAAATCGGCGGCTTGTGTGGAGACTTGAAAACTCAATACTCCACTAAAACCACCCTCCTCCCATGTGCCCCGCCCTTATGGCAGAAGAGCGTAACACTTAATACGTAGTTACACCCACCTTACCCAAGCGCATCAGTGCTTGAGAATGCCCGGGAAGGCAAACTCAATTGGTCGGTCACTAACACTGATGCAGGAGCAGGGACACAGACAATTGTTCCCAATTTCTCACCTACAAAAATATACAAAACACGTATCATTGTGATAAAATCTAGCAACATCTAAATAGATGAAGGAATATGATTTAAATGAAAGAGTATTTAAGAAAAATGTATAAAGTGTTTTATTGACAAATCGTCATTACATATTTTAAAATGGTTATAATTATAAAGGATACAATTTTACGATTGGTAAATGAGTCGATTGACACAATCTTGGTGCGTAATATACCCTAGTTTGGTTTGACTGTTATTAAATACATATTATATATTTTAATAACAAAGTTAGAACATGTACAATTGCAAAATTTCAATATTGGTTAGTTAATAATACTGTAATTTTTTTAAGGATACATATTACATAGTTATGACAATATAAGTACATTTTCTAAATTCAAAAGCATTCTGAAGATAAAATAATAATAATAACATAGGCAATACAATAATCCTATACTGACCAGGGCTTGTCCTTGGGTGCATTTTTATAGGGTGAAGACAGGGACAATCGCCGGTCAGTGTCAAGCCACATTTAGATTAAAGTCAAAGGCTTCTACATGTTAACCTGCCTATGGCCCCACGCAAGCCCTCCAAAAGTCCAGGTAATTTTTATGGCCCGTACGTAGTTTGCAGTGACACATATATGGGTAACCACACTTTGGCACCCCACTGGCACCCTTTTATTTGATTCTAAACATGAAGAAAATCTTTTATTTTATTTTGTAGACATACAAGGGTAAAAATATTCATACGATGGTATAAAAAAAAATCTTCAATAAATTGACTAGGTGCCGATCATGGTGGGCTGCCAACAGTGGTATAGTTTACCCCATAATATTAACTTATTGTAAAAGTCCGTTGATAGACATATTTTTATAATAACGAAATATAAAGTGTATGGACACGTAAGTATATTCGCATTAGTATGTAATAAAATTAGAAACATTTTTAAGTTATATATCGATAGCATATAACTTAAACAAAATTGTAGTCATTTGAGATATTTTTTATTTGTGGAGTACAGCAGATAACTTAACAGCTTATTCGATGAAAAGTGGTCACCTTCCAATAGGTAAATTTGTAAAATGGAGGAACTACCAATTTTATGACACTTTTTTTATAAATCATATCGCAGCGTTATGGGAATAGCTTGGCTGGGAGCTCTTTCCAAATTCCTACAGTATGAAATGAGTTTTGAAAGCCTTTGGAAACGGGAGTGTAACGGCTCTAGAATGTGGAGGTGAACTAGATGATGCAGGGATAGGAGACAGGTGGTATAAAATGGCCCATTTCGGAGATTCGTATAACGAATATGATAAGTATCAAAATAAAGTGGACTTCATGCTATGTCCTACACTTACCAGTATATCTAGACACGCGTCATGTCACTCCCCAAAATCACCTTTAGGGGCCATCCGCAAATTATGTTTCACGAACTTCATGATTTTTTGACCCCTCCTCCATCCTGATCACAACTGGTCACACTCGTGAGACACTTCCCTTCCTAATGTGACATTACACATTTTCCATTAAGAAACTAATAAGTTAAAACAGCAACTCTGTAATTAGTTTTATTTTCATTTAAATATTTTTTTAATAATTAAAAACACTATGCTCATACAGGTAGAGTTGGAAATATTTGAAGTTTTTCATTAATAGTTTAAATTTCGAGTTTTAAAGCTTAAATATAATTAGATCTTGAAATGTGACCCCTCCCACTCTTGTCACACAATGTCACACTTCGTCGACCCTTTCCACCCATAACGAGTGCCGTAGTTTATGGATGGCCCCTTAGGCCCTAAATTCCTCAGAACACACTCCATTGTACAAACTGTAAATGTTAAACGGCAGAATCCTCATTCACTTTTCAATTACAACTAATTTTGTTTTCTAGGCAAAAATATACGCCACGTGTTACTAACAACTGCCTCCAAGGCATGCTTTAAACAAGAACTAACAAACGTCGACGATATACTCGTAAGATGCTGGAAAAGGATTAATATAAATAGAGCAGATGTGCAAAATTATATACTTACTTATAAATAAGTACTTAGCTAAATTACAATTGGGCAGATTTTTTTCTTTATCTACCTATGGTTAATTTTCAAATATTACAGAACAATCTGAATATAGCATAAAACTAAATCATATACAAGCAACGAACTGCTCTGTGAAATTGTTTAACATATATTGCGCAATATTTTATAGGAAAAGTCCGTTAATCGCTTAATTATTGTACATAACATACGATTTTTATATATGAAAGGGACCTAATATTGAAATTATTACATTCTAATCAATATGTTTGAAACATATTTTTCTTAACAATATCTACGCGTTTTGGTCAGAGCATACATTTATTTTACTACATTTTTCTCAAATATGAATATCAAGCATTTTAACAGATATTCTAAATTACTAATAAATTTTATCGTATTGAGAAATCATAAACGTCGTATCTCTTATTAGAGTTAATTGAAATACGAGTTCATGTTGTACGGCAACAATATTTTTTATTTATTACTAACATTTATAAAATCGCTTTGCCTTATAATTCAACACTTTCAACGAATACCATAAAGTTATAAATATTTTTATATTGAAAACGAATAATTATTTTAATATTTTAGGGTATCCTCGTAAATAATTTATTGCATACATATAATCTATATTTTTATAAAATAGATATTATACCAGGTACATAGGTTTTGACTTGATATTAAATACAATTCATTTCTTACTCAATACTTCAAAAATAATTTCTAAGTTATTTAAAATTATTCATGTTGTGTTATTAGCTAATAAAAATCTACATAGACATAATCAGAAGCTATTTTTTTTATATCGATATTATTCCTAAAAGATGTAAATAAATCTATTTAGTTTGAGCAAAAAGAATTAAGATTAAATTGAAAGAGAGAGGTTGTATACAGGGAAGCGGACAGTAAGTCAACCGAGATACTTTTTTATAAAACCACGTCGCAGCCTCAGAGATGTACGAGCGTATCTAATTATGAATTTAAGATTACGTAAGTAAAAGGAGTCAAATAGCAGATTTATTATTGTTTGAAAAGTAATTAAATTTATTTTTATGATGATATTTTAAAAGTTAGATACTAAGATGCGTTTTTAATTTATTCTTTTATACGTATAAATATTAAAGTGTATTGTAACTTGTGTCCGCATCCCTATTCCTCCAATCCATGATGGTGGGCTTTATTTGTGGTTGAACGTGTATTATCCCCGCAAATTGCTAATGCGCTGGAACCTTGTCAAATTAAATGCCATGCAATGGCCAGTGATGCTTACGGTACTGAGTGTTCGGCTACAGTTACGTCACCAAAATGGCGGCCAAGCGCAATAGCAATTTGCGGGGATAATATATGCACATTATGATAGTATTGCGTATCTGACGGAACGATCAATTGCGTGCCGTCCAATCATACCCAGTTTTGGTCTCAAGCATCCTTTGACAGGTTTTACCACTCGCCGTCGTGAATGGCAAGAATTCTAAATATAGTTAATATCTATTCCATTTATGTGAATAATAGCTACAAATATCATCTATTTCTATTAATTTGGCAGTTACTGTACAGTGACATGCACGGTACATAAGAAACCAATCTTATTTAATTTCATCTCAAAAATTAAACTATTTGTTATCTCTTGCTTTCGCGTGTAACTGTGACTTATAGTTTTAAGTGGAAATTGTATCATTGTGGTCACTCCAGTATAATAAGTAGAACCCTATTAATTTAACAAAACCATAAACAATATTTTTATATTGTAGCCGTACTATAAAGCAAGACAATTATTTTTAACATACTTGAATAAAATTGAATGGGTGCTAATTATTGGTTCGGCTGTCAACAATAGTATCGTTATTATATATATTTAATATATCGTACCCGTTGTGGGAGGCAGTACTGACATATGAATATGCAATGGAAACAAGTATGGAAATGATAATGAACCTTCAGCAACAAAGTTTTGAAGAGTTCAGGAAATACTGATTCGAAATAAATAGCATCAGTACAGGTTATTTTTATATTGAAAAATTAAAGCCACAGAAGGCATACGAAATATATGTTATAGTTAAGTCAAGTGAAAGTGATGTTAAAAATTATACATAATAATTCCATTTGCTTTATAACATTTTTTTATTAATAAAATTATTAATCGCTATATTATTACAATGTTCAATTATATTTATTAGGTACATTTTGGTAACATCTACAAACTGTAAATAAAATGTGTTTAAAACACAAAGACTTTCAAATATTAAAAATATATATAACTTAACTTTATTTAATAAGACCATAAGATTAAATATTTGCAGTCATATAAATATGATGTATAATATGATATCTATATTTCAATATCTCTGTAATGTGAAATAATTTAAGCTTTATATATGCGTAATAATTTTAAATATATTAATATATGTATAGTCCGCACCAAACCTTTATGACCATTCAAAAGCAACAACTGCTTGCACAATTATCGGTTCTTCGTACAAATTAAATTACTACCTGGCTGCCGATAATTTGAGGCCGACTATAACACAGTGAATAAATATCGGTATCGTATAGTATATAACAATATGTTAAATATTTAATATATAAATACCGCTCTAGTACATTATTCTATCTCACAAGTTTTGTGCGCTCCAAGTCTTCACCATCTTTAAAAATATTATAAAACTTTTATAGTTATAATTTTATTAAACAAATACCCATTAAGACACCATTTAAACAAGCATAGAAAACAGTTTAAATATGTGAAACAATAATATTTATATTCTATTACAATTCCTTGCTATATAGCATTCTATAATATATGCAATAAAGGCGTACATATTATACAAATCGTATTCACAAAGAAATATATATTATTTTAGTTATAAATTAATTAGCGATATACATATATTTATTTATATTATAAATATTATCACACCAATGGGTTATAAATGTATTTATGAATGTGCTTTTAATTCTTATTTAGGTATAATATTTGCATTTTAAATCTTTATTACTGTACTATTTTTAGTTATGAATTTGAATTAATAAAAAGTTAGTGATCAATATTACTGCTAAAATTTTAAATCGCAAAACGCGTCAATTAGATCGTGACGTCAGGGATCACGTGTAAATTGTCAACAAAGGCGTATTTACTGGACTTTTTTTAATTTACAAAATGCTAATCTCTTTGTGTGACGTCACTGACGTCAGCGTCCTTACCGTAAGATGACCATAATCGCGTCAAAATGACGGAGTCTGCATCGCCCAGAATAAAACATGCATTTTAACGTTAAATTTATCATATTAATCAAAGTTTTATTTCACGGTCAGAAATAAAAAAAGAAACAATATTCTATGGCAATATGAAAAGGCTTAAATGGACCTTGTTCAATGTTAGAGAAAAAAACTTTGTTTGAACCGCCAATATTGTAAGATTTGTAGTTGGAGTGTAATTATTTTATTTCATGTGTTTGTAGCTACAAGTTCGGTGTTTATTTACATTACTTTAAACTTTACAAACCGTGTTGTTGTGCTGGCATAACTATAACTTCAAAACACACTTTTTGTGCGGCAAGATGAAATCTGATTGAATTCACCCGCATAAAATATTAACATTAGTAGGTACTAATGTTAATATTTTATGTGGGTATAAACCCACTTATGTTGGTAATACATAAGCAATTTTTTCACAAATAAATTGAAATATATAACAATTTCTTTGCAATACCGTTACATTGGGTTTATTTGTCATCTAATTGAGGAGAGTTGTACCTATATATTAGATAAATAAAAGTGGAAAATATATATTTACAAGTTATATTTGAGATCAATATTTATTACAAAAAAGTTTTTGCAAGTGTTAAATTGTGAGCAAAAATTGGATGATGATTAATGAGACACATCAAAGCACATCAAATATAAATGCCGATTGCTGCACAACAACAACCACAACCAGCGGCTAAATTTGGAAATTAATTTTGTTTATATATTTTTGACATTTGTCACCGACACTAGCGCCACCCTCGTTAGGACATGTCAGGGTGTCAAAAAGCCCGTTCGAGTTGACGCAGTCGAGTCAATGACAGGATCGACGTCTCCACTGGAACGGATGATGAGTACGCAAATGCGTACGGAAAATGAGGACTCAAGCTTGTGTTTCATCCGCACGCTATGTCAGCGAACGTCAGGAATCCAACAAAACGTGCCAGCGTTGCACCTGATAATGAAAAATATCATGCAAACAATAATTCTCACGGTTTGCGTGTTTTACTACTGTCTTAAATACGACGAGGGCTGGGGGTATTACGTGCTATAAACGTAACTTGTAGAAATGTCTTATAGTTGAACTATGAATTAGATATTATCCCCGCAAATTGAAAATGCGCCTGGCCGCCATTTTGGTGATGTAACCGTAGCCGAACACTCAGTACCGTTAGCATCACTGGCCGGCGAATACGCGTACATATCGAGTTCCTGATGATGTCACGTGAATGTTAATTGACAAGGTTCCAGCGCATTAGCCTATGCCCTTAGTACGCGACTTTATAGCGTCAGGTAAATTAAAAAAAGTAAAAAACGTGTGCGTGGAGCCGGGTGATTGCGTGAGCGAAAGGGAAGCCAACCAGCTGGTGCCGTAACGCGTTACGTAACGAAGCGGTTTACCCTCCAATAAGAAGCTACCACTTCAAAAAATGTATCATGAAAGTAACGTAAATAAATAAACAAAAATCGTTAATTCATTATAAAATCACTTTTAAACAGTAAGAAGTAATACTTTATTCTTACATAACTTAAATATATGTCTAATTCATTGGTTAATTTAAGATATTGCTACAAGCTACGTTCTATGGGATGTGTCAGCCATGCGTCGTATTTGTGACAGGCAGTTATGTCAACATGACATATTGTAAAGTGTTATATTGATTAACTTACTATTAAATAATTAATTTATGAAATTGAAAAGGACGTAACTATGCTTATCAAATTTAGAATTCTCTTGTCATGCTAACCTGTTCGCCCTGCCGCTCGCACAGTTCTTGCCAGTGGCGCTCTTCCTCCCGGCCGGAGGAGCTGTGCCCGAGGGAGAACCATCCAACCATCTCGTTCCTCTTCACGCTGCGCCGCATCCACACAGACACCATCAGCGTCACTTCGCTAAGCTGAAATAGGGCTACCTGGAATACAGTAATAGACCAGTATAAGCTATAATATTATAAAATTCTAGACATGCCAGTATCTAAGCTATAGAAAAAAAACCAACTGGAATAGATTTTATAAACGATGGAGAACACGATGCAAATTGAAGACATGAGTGGATGAAGGTGATAAGTCGCATAATTCCAATTCTGAGTAAATCGAGATAAAAGTTTTACTTTTTTTAACTTACTGATTAACCTTTTCACTTTTTTTTTTTATGCTTATTATGTCTAATCTGTAGTCATTTATCACTTATACTTCATCTACGCAAAAAAACGAATATGCGACATATCACCTTCATCCACTCACGCCTTCAATTGTTTATAGATTTCTTTTTTTTTTCGGGATATACGAAAAACTACAGGGTTCAATTCCATGCAGTTTTCACTGATAGCTAATTCTTAGACTTAAAATCTGCGCTACTTTTTATCCTGGGAATCCCGCGGATTTTTTTTTTGGGATTAATTTAAATGGCAAGATTGAAAAAGATTTTGAATTCCAATGCGATTTTTCAGTGTTCGATAGCAAATTTTATGAAATAAAACGTGAGATACATGTTGTTGTTCGGATGCGTAAAAATAGCTTATTCCAAGCCAGTTTTCACAATAACAATTTTTTTGCATGAGTTCAGCAGACAGTCAAACGTCCCACTTGATGGAAAGCGGTCTAAAACAAGAGAAATAATTTCGAAAACAATAAAAACTTAATTAAAACTAATACACACATAGAGAGGAGTTGAAAGTATATAAGAAACTGTGATGGTATTCCTGGCCGTCGACTCAGTACTATACTACTACATACTACAATAATACTATACCAACAACAACACCACTATTTTATATTATAATACCAAATAAAAAAGAACTGTATTGTGGTATATAAACTAGTTTAAACAATTTGAATAGCCCTTAAACAAAAGATATATTATCATACCTGAAATATAAATAGCTCCTTGTAGAGCGGGTTGGATTGTGCGCGTCGTGTGGTGGACTTGCAGCGGCCCATCTCCATGCCTAAGGAGCTGATTAGGCACAGCTTCACGTAAGTATCGGGCGCTTTATTCGGCGAAAGTTTGCGAAAGTGTGTGCCTTTTATCAACTGGAATTACAATATTTTTAAATTCTAAAGCAAAAGGTGAAATGAGGTGAAAAGGAAATATAAATATATATGAGATCAAACTACCGAGTGCAATAATAAGCATACATCCATACATCTAAGGCATTTAAGGTTTATGTAGATTAAATACTGATTCATTTATATACCTATTATAATACTGGCTTCTTAATTTTGTTATATACGCTTAAATAAAAAGAAAACGAATTTGCGATTGAAACGTATGAAAAAAATTGCGATTTATTTATGTTCGATTTTAAATTATAATAAATTTTCCTCATTCGGGTCACAGAGTACATTGTACATATAAAAAGTTCGGGTCCACATTAAAGCTATAAAACTAACGTTTTTCAAAGTGACCATTGTGAAGTGTAATAAATAATTAGTGCGCAGGCTTGTGCAGGTAATCTGAATAATCTACACATATTATGTGGACGTGAATTATATAATTTCAGTCCATATCTAGGGACGGACGGACAGATAGTATACTTGTCAGCATTGTGCAAAACGTATTGACAGACCGGTCAACTTGATGTGCAAATTACGTAGTTATCCGTCACCGCCAACATGTTAAATGTAACAATATGCGCAGATCAGACTGCTATCTAAGCAGTACATACTTCTACACCAGGATTCGAGCCCACGTCATTTCAGACTTAGGGTTAGCATACTAACTAAGTGTATTGTTATTCCTGCAAACTGAGAAAATACAAATTTCTGCTGCCAGGTGGCGCAAAAAGGTGACAAAACAACCCACAGTCAGGTGGTAGGAGCTGTTCCTGACAGTATGTCTACCGGCCATGGACGAGAGTTAGACCATGCCACCATAACAATTTGAATTGTATTCGGGCATTAATGACCGGGATCGCCCTTTGAGGCCGGCACAGGCGGAACACAGGTAGCACCATTTGTATTGCGATTGTCTAATTGCAACGGTAACCACTCTCCATCAGCCTATCTGCTGTAAACAAAAATAATAAAAAAACTGCAGCTTATTAATTAATACATATATACATAACTTCACGCCAGGTCCCTTGCGGGGTAGGCACGTACAACAGAGCGCCATTTAGGCTTATTCTTACACACCTCACTTGCTTCTTTGACATTCATAGTTCTTGTCATGCACGCTCGTCTGTTCTTAAGGCTCCTGACATCACCTTCTGCTAGTACACGATCAATTATTAATTAATAATTGTCATTAAAAGCAACATACCTCAACAGACAAATGTCCGGTAGTAGAGTTGTACTGCAGACCTAGCAATAGTTCGGGCGCTGATCGGGCACTGCAGCAGGATGACGCGGAGTCCGATCTGGCTAAGCTGCAGGCCTCCCCTCCCGCGGCACCCACCCCACCAGAGGGCGTAGTCACTGTCGCCACCGAGGAAGGACTTGCCAACACACCCATTATAGATTGGTTGAGTTCTAATTTTGGGAGCTGTTCAAATAACCGAAAATAAACGTCAAACAACAACACATATTTTACTGTTTTCACAATTCACACAAACGAATTCTATTAGAAGAACATTACATCTAGGACAAATTCTATTGTTTTTTCTAATTACTTTCCACAGAAGAACATTTTCAAAATCAGTGTAGTGTTACATTAGTGTACTCGTGTGTACATATGTTATGTGTCAACATTTAAGATCAATGTCGAACTCAAATAACGCACTAAACCCATCGCCATATGTTCGTCAAACGTCTCAGGAACTATACTGGTTTTATTTGAAACAATTTTTCAGTGTATAGCCCATTTATAGAGGAAGGCTATATACATATATCATTACGCTAAGACCAATAAGAGCACAGCACCAATGAAGAATGTTTCAAACTCTTCAGCTTTTTTATATTAGTATAAGATAAGCTTAGTGTTTAAAATTTAAATGGAAATAAAACTTAATAATTTTTAATTTCGGACTGTAACATAAAAATACTTTAACGTTTAAGCGGTAAAATAAAAAAAAAAAATACCGCTAAAAGTAAAATATTATAGGAAATAAAACTAATAACGGAACTGCTATTTTAATTTAACAAATTCTTCATGTAAATTTTCATAATATGTGATGTTACCCTCCCTGTTGAGGAGTTTCACGAATGTGACCAGTTTTGGAAAAGACAGGGAGGGATCAAAAAGATCATAAAATTCTTGTAACGCAATTTGCGGACGGCCCCCAATAAAAAATGACGATTAAATTAATAGACAGCAAGATATAGAAACCTAGCAAGAGTGGATTAAAAACATGCCTGTAAACTGGCTTGATGGTGCTGCCGAGGTGCGAGTGGCAGCCATAAGCTGTTCTCCAGTTCTAAGTTGAGCGTGGCGAAGCTAACAGCTGCTTCACCCAACAAACGCTGTCTCCGCATGCGTTCACACCCGTATATCCGTATACGTAAACCTAGCCCGTGAACATCCTCTGCAAAGATAAGACGGTGTGGACGATCAATTTTATTTCATAACATAATATTAAACTTTTTATCTAATATCTCAATCTGATTTTTTTAATCTCTACTGCTGTTAACGCGAACTGTCGCGTTAAACTATGATCTAGCGTAATAATAAACGGAGATATAGTTTAGGATGGGGCATGCTTGTCTAGAAGGTATATACATTTACATTTTACCTATTTACATTTTACATGGGACTTAAAGATATCCAGGTTTTAGGCATCGGAGAGCAGTCTCCTGAAGTGAATTTCACTCTTTTCACGTGCACATAATGAAAGTGGATATATATTAGTTTCAGCTGTACGCATAGGACCATGTAAACCTTTTGAAACATGAATGCCAACGGAGGTTAGGAAAAAAATTGGTAAAAAAACAAATTGAATAACTTTTTAAAAATGGTAATAATTTTTTCCACGTTTCCTTCAATGTAGAAGATGTAGAATGTTATCAATTTTGAAAATAACAGTTTAGTTATAAAAAAATATTTTATCTGAAGAACTCTCTTTAGCGGCGGCGCGCGCATGCCGTAACAGCCGCGCGGAGCCGTATTTTCAACGTCAGACTTATAAATAGTGGAGATAGAGTTACGGGGGTTCGGACTTTTTTATCGGAAATTTCCTCATCTTTGATACCAGTTTATTTTTTCATCTTATTTTGTTAATAACAATTGCAATTTTTTACCTGCACCAAAATCCTTCAAAATCATTTTTCTAGAGGTGATTGCGAATCCAATGAACCAATAGCTCATATTTTTATGACCTTTATCTCTATTTTTCACGTTTTTGAACTTGTTGATTAGACTAATAAGACAGATATGGGGTGCAAGGGACCAATCGTTCTCATTCCAGTGTTATCAAAGGTTTTTGAAAAAGTAATATGTGACAATGTTTGGCAGATGAACAAGTTGGATTCCAAAAAAATAAAAATATAATATGGTAGTTTATAATTCCTTAAATTTGCCATATAAATATTAATGACAAAATGGTTACCGCCGCAATTTTTATGGATCTCACCAATACTTTTGGTCACGTGGACGATGAGAAAAGCTTATTCATACGGCATAAGGCCAATGCATTAATTTGATAAAGTCTTATTTCAGTAATAAAAAACAATGCACTATGACTACAAAATTATACCCTAGGCTTAAGAAGACAGTTAAGTATTTATCAAATTTAGGAATGTTAATATCATTAATATATTGTCCCCGTAAATGTGCCATATTTTAAAAAAAAAATTCATGACTTGAAGTAACGTAGCTCACCTGGATTAATTTTGTGTAGCACGAAACTCTCCATATATTGTGGATTTTCACCATTCCGTATCTTCGACTTAAATTTCTGTTTCTTCAAAGGCAGCAAAACCACCCTGACCTATAGAAGTTAAACAGAACCAACGAATAATAAGAATGAGAATGTCTTCGTATAAAATAAAAAAAAAATTGAAAAAACGTTTGTTCTATCTTAATAGCATTTTATTCTATAAATCCATAAAAACATGGTTTTGCTTTCACATAAACAATTACGTGTATATCTAAGAATAGAAAATGATAAAAACAATGTTTAACACCAAATAGTCATGTAAAGGTCAGAAATTCGAGAAGTAATTTACGACAAACAGAAAACTAAGAATCATTCAGCTTTGGCGATATTGGTTTAATCTAAACAGAAAAGATCGACTGAGACTGAGCTTATGATGATACTTGCCAATGTTATTCTATTCTTGTTTACTTAAATGTTACTGTAACTTCCATATCCAAAATCATATTTTTGTTTTGTCAAAAATATAATTATGTAGTGTGAAAGGGCCGAGCACTTGGTATTTTCGATGTTCGCAGAAGACAATAATTATAAGCACCTTAGAAATTTACTCAGAAAGCACTATTTGTGTATAAATAATATATAATATAAATAAAATATATTTATACATTGCTTTTTTCCTGCACCACCTACATCGCTTGATTCAAAATTGTTTTTGATTTAGGTTGCCCGGAAAATATCGCTTAGAGCGATAGGGCCGCTTATTGTATTGCCTAGAAATATTGTAAATATGTTCTGTTTTTGTAATTGTATGCTTTGGTGTCAAATAAAGTCTTATCTCTTTTCTCTATCTCCTAGTATAAAATGGACGATCCTTTCGCTTGCCAACTGTGATGATACAACACATCAATGACAAAACATAGGAAATAGATATACGTCCTAGCAAGTGATTTACAAATGTTACCTGGCTTTGTAGAATCTGGCCTTGAGTTTTCTGTGGCAAGGACCGCGCTTGGAGAACGTGGACTGTCATGCTTCGTACTGGTGCATCGTAGAGGAGGGTCAGTTCCACACAACCACGCTCTTGGGAGCTGCTGCTTTCGCCGCAAAGAAGCGATGTATCCTAATAACACGACGATTTCTTTTACCACCCTTGCAAAAATACACGTTTATCGAAGATGTCCTAATATTTTTTAGTTTTTAAACATGCCCAAATTTGATTAAACTTAAAATAAATCAGGAACATTTCACCATGAGTATAATTTTTGAAATTAGTGAATTAGCATTGTGCAGCAATGTCCTGCAATAGCGTTAAAGTTAGGAAAATTAATTTTATACAATAAAAAAAGGTTGATTGTATCCATTTATTTTTTCATATAAGAAAAATCAAGTTTAGATGGAACTGGATTAAATTATTTTGGCTTCTTAAGATTTCGATAATCTATTTAGAATTTCAAAAATAAGGCAATAGCGACATATATATGATACGAATTTCAATATTTATTATTATATGACAGTACTCTTTAAGGAAATAAATAGCACTTTACCATTCGAAACACTTAAGACGATTACGTCGACTAACATCGCAGACATTTAGAAAATGTTTGTAATTATAAGTTAAGCCTTGGGTAACTCAATTATTCATCAATACTTCACCTAGACCTTCGGTTTGAATTTTTCTCGATCCAGCACGCACGATTAATAAAGGGCTGCTTAAATATTTCAAGGGCACGTTGTGCTTAAGTAATATTTTATTAGTCCATGAACTGTAAAAGGTTCCGTAGAAAGACAAATGTTGAGTGTTTTCGGCATTTAATAAATATTTGATCGTAAATATCAATTATTAACTTATATTATCGATTAATATAAGAATTTACTAAAATTAATTTTAATTGAAAGCATATTTAAGTGAAGGTGCGGCGAAGAAAGCCTTCTTATTTCGATTATTGGCCAATAGGCCAGATTGTATATAGGTATATTGAATTGGCAAATGACATAACATTAAAAAACGAGTATTTGAATATACAATTATCAGATTGTACCTAAATTGCTATTGCTTTCAATTACGTAAATACTATATATAAAATGATACATTTTAAAAATGTACGGATCTTTTCCTACGTCTTCCGACACTTCAAAAGCTAAGCTAATAAGACCTATTCACTTAGCACCAGACGAGCGTTCGTAACAGAATAGACAGCTGAAAAGAGGACCAACTACAGTCCTTGACTATTCAAGGGAAAAGCCGGGCTTCCAAGATCCTATATAAATTGACCTACTCGTATTAAAAAAATCCAAACATAAATTATGTTATATTTAATTTCTCATACGCTTCGCAAGGTGTATCGCTACTTTAAGAAGAAGTGACAATAAATTTCCCAGCAACTGTAGTGAGGTAGGTAGGCAAAGGCTTAGCCTACTCAAAAGAGGTCGTCACGTCTAACTGAAGATGTTATGCTAAACACTCCAAAGACTAGTGTTTCCTTACATTATGGGCTATTACATCGCTATCAACACTGCTTTGCGCCTCCAGCGTGTGAATATAGGTAGTCGCCTGAGGCACCACATCGTCGATCCTGGTCTCCCTAAGAGTCGTCTCCCGGAGTGCCGTCTCCACTAATTCCACCTCCAGTTTTGTCGGAACTGATAGATTCTCATTCTTTTCTTCGTAACGACATTCCACTTCTTCTTTATCCTATAAGAACGGTATTTATAATTAATTTCTCCTTTTTTATGAAAAAGTGACAAATACCTGTAAGAACACGCAAGAGAGGGCTATCTCTCTTGCGTGTTCTTACAGGTATTTGTAGCGGACATTTTGGGTAATCAGGTAGTGATATATACCTGTGTCTAGATATACTGGTAGATAGCATATATTTTCACATTATTTTTATACCTGCCATATTGTTAATAGGGGTTATACAAAAGTCGCCGGTTTGAGGGCCCAGATTGTCAAAATTTTCGTCAATCCATATTACGACATAAAACCCTGCCGAATTATAGTTCATTTTATCTCCATATATTCAATGTACTCTTTGGCCTAGTATTTGTATATATATAATTTTACTACGACAATTTAATCTATAGTTTAACTCTATGGTTATATCTAAAAAAAACAATAAAAATTAACGATACTAGGGTCTAATGAGTACAAATAAAATTGCGTGCGTGCAAAAATAAACGGTTCGTAGTAACAACATTTTCATATCGAGGGGTGGAAATATATTTGTTTCTAGAAAATTTTTAATTTACAAAAATGCCACACAATTAAGAACATTAATATTCAAGTACAATCGTCAGTCTTCTTGTCAATTACGATTTCTTCTAGACATCCTTTGGATGAAATATAAGATGGACAACCTGGACAACAAAAGTTGGTACTTGCCATTTAAAATTGTAAGAAGAGTTTAAACTTTCAAAACACTAACTATATACATCAAATGAAAAAGGCGAATGTAGATTTCAGTTGGAGATTGGGTTCTTTATATTTCCTTAAGTTGTGATATAGAAAAATAAAATACAATTCTGTAAGTTACTTAAAAATTATCCCTTGAAAAAAATAGCTTTTCATCCCTCGATATGATATAAATGTACGCGTTATAAAATTATGAAAAATATTTTTGTTCATTAAGCACCCATTATTCATATTAAATATTAAAGTTAATGAGTTTCTATACATAATAATATATTTATATACATTACCGCTATCGCTCCTAACGTTTCACCAGACTTGCTAAATTATTATTAATTCACAGACCCTCTTTCTCTCCACTCAAAAAAATTGAACTGCGGTTTCAGCTATTTCAATATTCACTCGCAACATATTCACAAAAATTACTTTATATATTGTTGTTAATTAGTTTGGGAGTTATAATTTCAGAACATTCTTTGTGACAAACGAAGACGTGAGTGGATGAAGGTGATATGTCGCATATTCGGTTTATTGCTTTTTTTTTTGCGTAGATGAATGTTATAAGTCGATACCAAATGACTACAGACCTTAGACCATAGATATAAGGCATATTTAAAAAATAAAAAGTTGCTAAAGGTGTTAAGCTCAGTTCAGTTTAAAATAAAAGTAAAACTTTTATCTCGATTTACTCGTAATTGGAATTATGCGATTTATCACCTTATCCACTCATGTCTTCAAATATTTTTAATACTGTATGTATAACTCGAAAATAGCTTGCAAAATGTTTTGCTTTATTCTTATATCTATCTCATTTTATTTAGGTACCAAAGGAAGTCACGTGCGGCATAAATATACGCACTGTTGTGATTCTTATATTCAAAATAATATACGGTAAAATAATTAAGATCACTATTATCCTCCTGTGTGCCATAAACTTAGCATAAATATTTAAAATAAGATGAAGAAAGCGGCATCTATCCATCTATTTGTATTCTCACCTGTAGGATGCGCAAGCGCAGCTCCTCGTCCGAGTCGGAGGCGTCGAACGCGAATATACGTTCGGGATAATGGTTCGGTTTCGACAAAGCATCTATAACAACACAGACGTACGAACAACGTCAATCGATATACATACAATACGCCATCCCCTTAATGATTGTTCTACGCTAAGCTATTTACTAATTGAGAAGCGTAATGCTTTCTAAGCCTCTAATGGCACCAACCGATGGATGTAAACAGCGTCGCCTATTAATGTTAGACCCCGCTGACGCACGAGCTGTCCTTGGAACTACATCAAACACTACAGAATATTATTTTTATTGTCTACACGCTAAAACGACCGAGGCCTAAAACATTAATTATTAATTTCTAAATCGATATCAAGACTTGTTATTGTTATTCAAGTCATGTATAATTTAAAAAGTTTTTATTTGAAATTAAACTAAGATTTAATTAGTGTTAAAAATATAGACATAAAGGAATGTAGGTACTAACCAAACTGAGCATTGTCGTCGGGCAAACAGCTGCAGCGACACGAGGGTTCACAGGGAGAACGTCATCGCAACACTTGCGCCCGAATACCGCCGAAGAACACCACTTCCGTCCCAGGAAAAGCAGCAATACCAAAACAACTGCCGCGAAAGCCGCTACTGCGCTTATGTACGCTGTTGCCTCCACTTAAATAACACATAGGAATTAGGACTAATTTTGTAACGTTTTAAAACTGTTTTCATGCAAAATGTTTACCATTAGACGGGTTTATGACGCCGATGTTAGCCACCATTCTTGGTCACTCGCGTGCCACACGCCGCATCGCTGTACCATGCGTATAGTCCCTGCGTTAATTGCACACCTCTAACGCCTTTAACAGCAATATATCCAATTTTCCAACAGATTTAAAACAAAGTGATGCGAGGAAAATAACTAGGACGTGTTGGCACGGTCGGACTGTCAAAGTGGCACATGCGCGTTGAATTGGAGGCTTGTAGGGGCGTGTGGAATATTCTGCGCGGGGATAGGACGATAGAGCTTGGTTACAGGTGTACCCCAATACAATAATAGGTATATACAGATCGGAGGACTGTCGTCAAGGCCGAGGGCGACACGTGCCCCCTCGTGGAGGCTCTAGGGGATAACATTGAATTAAATATAGATTAGGTAGGCGGTATGTATTGCTGGTTGAAAAGGGTAAAGGGTTTAGTCAAATGAAAACATACAATGACAAATCACGTTCTATTTTCTGAGAAAAGGAAACAATTGTTTATGTACTTATAATTTAAGTAGCGGCCCCGGCAGACGTTGTCCTGCTCTGAAAAAATAAAAATCTATGACCCGATCCCAGCGCCACCTACCGCTTCCAATTGTGGATTTAAACCATCCGGGGACCCACTCAAACACATAAAAACAAAATCGCTCCCCGTTGTAAGAGGATTCTAGAACCCGATCTCAGCGCCACCTACCGGTTCCAACGGTATAAAAACTATCCTATCTTTCAAGTTGGATCAAACTGCACACGGTGTGCAAATTTGATTAAAATCGGTTGAGTAGTTTAGGAGTCCATCGCGGACAAACATCGTGACAGGAGATTTATATATATTAAGATTGTCGCGTCTGTAACGGAATTTGCTTATTACATAATAATAGTCGTGTGACTAAAAAATAATTATATGTACTAACAAGACAAAATTAGTAAGTTTTCTTTCAAAAGAATGCCGGTATTAAAATTCTGTTACAACATATATATCCCATAAACATCCCACTGCTGGGCTCGGGTCTTCTATTATGGGGGAACGAACAATATACCCCACACGCTTGTCCAAGGCGGCTTGGCGGGTTTGACACATCAGTTATCTCGATGTGCAGGTCTTATCACGATGTTTCCCTTCGCTGTTGTTAGCACGGGGAAATTGTAAAATTTCCTTTGTAAAAAAAATTAAAAAAAAACGCACAGTAGAAAAGAAAACCTACCTAGGTAGTGCATGCGTTCCGGCCGGGATTCGAACCCACGCCTTTGAGTTAGGGACATGTTCGCTATTCATTACGCTACCACGACTTTTGGTAAAATAATAATTTTAAAATGAATATAATAAAAACGAGTCTGCAAAAGCTTTGACACTTTTAAACGTCATATTATAATCTATGTAAATTTGTACGAATTTTTGTAATTATCTGTTGCTAACAAAATCAGCCACAAAGTTTGGCGGTAACTAAAATGAAAAAGAGAAATAATTTAATGTTTTTTTTTTACTTCTGACTTGATATGATTTAAAAATTAATTATTATATTACTGAAAATTAATATTAACACCTATTACTATGTAGATCACTTTCTTGAACTAGATCAAGAATAGAAAGTTTCTTTGCGTTAGCTCTCCTCGATTTTAACTGCGCCATTCCCGAAACTAAATATGTATAATCCAAACTTAGGAGGACAATCCGCGGAGAATGGCTAGTCTTGAAAAATGAATTTGGTTTACTTTTTAATCTAGGATTACTTTAGAACACTGGCGGTGTGCCAAATTGGAGCTTATCTGGCGTTGTGCGCCAACAAAGAATATTTTCTTTTATTTTATACAACGTATAAAGCTTGCTTTCTTTACGTAATCAACGAGTTTTTAAATATTTTTTACACAGTTATCTACGATTTAGTAACGAATGAATAAACAATCTTTGATGTATGTGCAGTATAATCAATTGATTAATTACGATAATTAATACAAATGGCATCAATGCTGAAAATGAATAAGTTTGTGCCACATAATGTTCTCAATCCCTTCATCTATCTCCCTTAAGAGAGCAGCAGCGCATTTGTAGCACCTTTGGTGTTACAAATGTCCATAGGCGATATTAACCGCTTATCATCAAGTGGGCCGTCTGCCTGTCTGCTGAACTTCTGCAATAAATAAAATCTATTTTCTATTTTCCATGTCTAATTATACTTCTATATCTACACATAGTAAAAACCTACTTGATACACTATTTTATAGATAGATAGATAGATAACACTTTATTGTACACCATTACAGAAAAGCTTACGAACTAGTATTATTATAGTAGGGTACAAAGGGCGGTCTTATCGCTAAAAAGCGATCTCTTCCAGACAACCCTTTGCAAGAATATTCCGATTTGAAGTGGCGACGGTGGTATACATAATTATTGTACGATTACTTAAATTTTATTAATAAATATATAACTATACTATATATACAAATATACACATAAGTTATATACATATATAATATATAGCGATAATATGCAACTATTTAAACATAATAGACATATAGCTATATGCAATATAATATATACTAATTACATATCATTATATTGCAGATAGAATTTTCTGACTAAATTCTTAAATATTATTAGGGATTTTGCTTGTCTGACAGCAACAGGCAATGAATTCCAAAGTTGGACAGCCTTAACCGTGAAAGAATTATTAAAGAACGTTGTACTATGAATAGGAGTAATAAGTCTATGTTGACTGGAAGGGCGTAAATTGTGAGAGCAAGAAATAAATTCGAAGCGTTCTTTAAGGTACTGTGGAGTAGTAGGGATGAATAAAATACTGTAAAGCAATGAAAGAATATGAGTATTCCGGCGAATACGGATTGGCAACCACTTGAGCTTTTTTCGAAATTCAGAAACGTGGTCATACTTGCGTAACCCAAATATGAACCTTATGGAAAAGTTTTGGAGTCGCTCAAGTTTATTAAGCTGTTCTTGAGTTAAATCTAGATAGCTGGCTCGGCATAATCAAGTATGGGCAAAAGTAGCGACTCTGCTAGCTTAATTTTGGTGGCGATGGGCAGGAAGTTTTTCAGCCGCCAGAGTGATTTGGAGGAGAGAAACAAACGCCGACTCAACTCCGTTATATGGGGTCTCCAGGACAGCTCACTATCAAATATAACTCCTAGGTTTCTGACCTTATCACTGATAGGGATAAGCTTCCCATCAAAAAGAAAACTTGGCATACAGGTCCAGTCAACTTTACACAGCATCCGCGAGCTACCGATGATAATTACTTGAGTTTTCTCAGGATTCACAAGAAGTCCGTTCGATTTACTCCATTGCAGTATGCGGTCAAAGTCAGTGTTTATCGTTGCGACTGCTTGATTTAGTGTAGCAACCGGTGCCTGTGTGTAAATTTGCAGATCGTCTGCATAGAGGTGATAGGATGAAGTAAGTTCATAGATTAAAGTTATATAAATATTTAAACATATATTATGTAATCTTAAGCCATACTTAATATCCGAAATGGCTGATTTGATCTTAAATATAGGTTTAGAGATATATTTTAGTAGTTTGTATTATGTTAACGGCTCTTTGATTTATACCCTAGAATCCCTAGACAGTATTAATTTTTGAACTGAAAGCAGTTCCAAGTAGAGATTAGTATTTTCTAATCTTACGTTATATCACAACACCAGTGGTTGATTTAGTTACTTGGTATATTACAAACGGCCAAAGATAGCGAAAGCCTTTACGGACCGGCCACGACATTTGTCTTAATGACGGGCGACGCGACGGAGGTTGACGCTGATTGCGAAGGTTCTGCGGAATGGTTAGGCCACGGCCCTGGCATAATGCGAAAGATGGAGTTTTTAGTAGTTTAGTTTCAATGGATTTAGCTGATTCAGATGGACATAGTATTTAGTATTATGCCCATAGGTATTAAATTTCAACCGGATTCCCATCGTTTAAAAAAATGACTGCCATAGTTAATGCCGTGCCGTGTCTTTCCATACATCTTAATACTTTTGTTCTTGCTGCTTGTCGTAGCATATTTACCTGTCGCTCATAGCCACAAAGTAGTGGCCAGGCCGTAAAAGCAGCCGTTAATAAAGCATGAGCCGCCAAGCTTACATGCCACGGCATGCTCCACTATTCATTCAGAGATATTAATTATCAAGTCATAATTTATTCATAAGTAATATCTGCCCATAAGAGTTCCAGCTTTGGGCTCGGCTGTGTCCGTTTGAGGGGAACAGGAATACTTATGCTTGACCAAGGCCATTTATCGGATTTTACTTCTACCAACTAAGCAAACCCGGCTTATCAGTACATGTTCTTCGGCTAGGACTCGAATCCAAGTCATTGGAATAAGATATAGATGATACTCATATCTTATTCCAAATTACATCTCAGCTGTCATGATCTATATAAATTAAAAACTATTTCACTCATGGAAAGATCGTTTTCATGGTGATACGTAACTTGTCAATTGCAGCAATTTTCTGTCAAAATTTCTTACTATACTAGTATTCAGTAATTTGATGAGTTCGGAACGCCATGGTAGCTTAGTGGTTAGCGCACGCGTTCTAAATTCGAAGGGCGTGGGATCTAATTCTGGCCGGAACGCATGTATCAGTTAGAAAGTTTTCTGTATCTAATGCGCATATTATTACAATTACTAAGTGCTAACGGCAAAGGAAAACATCTTGATGAAACTGCACATCTAGATAACCGATTTGTGAAACCTGCCTAGCCGCCAAGACAAGCGTAACGGTGACCTACTGGTTGTTCTCCTATAATGGGAAGCCATAGCCCAGCAGTGAGATATTAAATTAGGAGCTGTTAAGCTGTTATTATCTACAATATTATAAACTTCAAAACATGCCGCGTGTTTACATTGAAGCCATTTTGAAATAAAACAATTGAATAGACTACATAGACGATGCAATTCTTTTAGATTTCTTGTTTGTTCAGGATTCACGTAAAAACTGGGCGGGTTTCGCTGATCGACAGCAAATTGTTAGATTTCAAATCTTTGCTTTTTATCCTGGGAATCCCGCGGTTCTGGGAATGATTTTAAATTGCCAGATTGGAAAAATCTCCAATTCCAATGCGATTTTCTCACTGATCAATATCATATTAATGTAGTAAAATGCGAGATGCTTTTTATTCCGGAATCCAGCAGGATATTTCCCGGGAGCGGTTTGAAGTTGTTCTGCACAAAAATTTACTTATTCCGACAGTTTTCACTAAAATAATAGCTTACATTTTTTATGTATATAAAAATATTTGCTTCCCAGAATCTCGCGGGAATTTTAACATGTATAGTAAAATTTGTCAGATTGCATAAATATTGGTTGATTTCAATAACCTTTCACTAGAACGATAGCTTGTCTATTTTCAAGTGATGCAATACTTTTATATTCCTGGAATGTTTCAAAGTGACTCACATAAAAATTAGCGAATTCGGTTCCGACTGATACTAAAATCATTAATCCGGGACTTTTTATACTCCCCAGAATTTCCTAACTTCCGAACCATGTCATTAGGACTCGTTTAATATGACAATTTCTATGTTTATTAGAGCAGATTTAGTGTGAATGTCTTTAATAACATTACTTATCCCGGTTTTTACGGTAATCTTTGAAATTCGCGTATTTTCATACTAAAATCCTTGTTGAAAATACTCGTTGATATTATTTACTGACAAAAATCGACGTTACCCCGAACGAAGTCGTGGACAAGTCTTAGTGATCATTATATATTAATAAGTTCCAAAGGTGCAATTAATTTTTATCGTTTTTAAATTCAAAATATTATCTATCTACAATAAGCAGCTAATTTATTATTGTTTCAAATTATTGCGTAAAATTAGAAATCTTGGTTTATTTTTATATGTGTAAAAAATATTTGCCGCATCGTATTGCGTAAACCACTTTCTTTTCGAATTTTTGGATAGGGGTAGTTGAAAAATTAAAACAATGATTCCAATGAAACACGACAATAATATTTTGAAAATGTTTTTTTTATTAACACTTACATCTTTACAGCGCTCCTAGCCAACAGAGTAATACTATAAAATGAATCGGTGTAAAGAACTGTTGAACGCAAAACAAATGTTAGTTCTACAGTGTACATCAAACAAACCGCTTACAAAGGTCAGATCATTACAATAATATCATCAACGACTATTGTCAGTGAGATGCACGTTCTCTTCAAACAAGCACAAAAGGACATCCTAAAGAAACGGAATTTCATTTAAATCTATAAACATTTCATATAATTTAGATTTTATTAGTCACTATAATGTTATATTTTACTTTTGTAACCATTATTATAATGTTATATGTATTCGTTACGCAAAATTAAATGGCCGACGCCGCTGCGACCGCGGCGGCCGAGTGCCGGCGAAAACAAGGTGACACTATCCGTAACTGTATAATTTTAAAAATCTCTAATTACGCGTCCCTACGTTTTGTTTATTATCATTTAATTAAGAAATAAAAATCTTACGTAATTACCATGAGCAGCCTATTTTAATAAACTTGACGAAATCCGCTAATAATCTGATTATTGAAGAGAAAGAAAAGCGTCGTCACCCCGCTCCACTCCACTCCACTCCTCTCTAAGCGATCGCGACTGTGTATGCTTTATGTTATCTACTTTTACAATTGAAAATACGGCATCAAAATTTCAACTACCTACCTAACAGTAAGCAGTAGTACACTAAAACTCAGGCACTCCACATCGACCTCTCACACACCATGCACCCGATCGAATCGTCAACTAAATATTTATTTATTCACTCGAAAATTCAACTTAAATCTAATTTTTCACTTAAACAATAATAATAATGGCTCTTAACTGTTAATTTTACAACAAATGCTTTCGTTGGCCGCCGAGCGCGGGGCGCGGCGGGCGTCACTCTGCAGCCCACTCGATCCACGAACGATGAACTACCGCTAAACGATCATTTTTATTACTTATTACATAAGTATGTGAAAAACAATTTATCAGTATATTTTTAATTCTATATAATATTATAATATATCTTAACATCATCGGTGGCGCGTTGGGGGTAACATGAATCCGAGCCGGCGGCCGCGGGGAGGGGGAAGGGGGCGTGCTCTCTCGCCACTGAGATTCCCGGAAACGCGTTTTGAACGAACTCCAATACAAAAATAACATGTTTTACCATTTTTAAATAATAAAACTTGCATAGTTATTTATTCATCACAAATATCAAAACTCCATACTCCACTGTGCATATATACATACATAGTTCATTAGAACGTAATATTAATTAATGGTGAAGGGGCGCGCGCATCGTCTCGGCCACGTTACGCGATGGAACCGAACATCATACATGGCAATACAACATTCGACAGGTACATATACAGGTGCCCCCGTGCGGAGCGATGCGGTAACAAGCGGTGAGAAGCGTACACGACAGCGATTACACATAATACCGGCGAACGGCACCGCAACCTCTGTCAGTCTGATATAAGAACACAAATGAACTTTATGTACGCAGTAACTAACTGATGCACGACGGCGTGGACAGTGGTCGGTGCAGTTTAGTAGTAAGTCTCTTGTTCGAGCCAGCCGCCGGGGTTGCGGCGCAGGTAGAAGCGCCGGATCTCGTCGTAGATGAAGATCGACAGCATGAACGGGATCGCCGGCAGCCACCACACGAACCTAATTCACATTAACATAGTTATCATTTCATGTTTCATTTGTAACCGCACAAGACGTTTATCACCATCTTGTTTCTCAGACAATAAATAAATATAGAAAAATCACATATTATCTATCTATATATTATCAACCTTGTCAAATTAACATTCACGTGACGTCATCCGCAACTCGATATGTACGCGTACTCGCCGGCCAGTGATGCTAACAGTAGTGAGTGTTCGGCTACGGTTACCTCACCAAAATGGCGGCCAGGCGCAATAGCAATTTGCGGGGATAATAACTTGATACACAGAACGCCTGTTTTAAAATGTTTTACGATGCTTTACCTAGGTGAATCAAAAATTTTATTTTTACACATAATCTCTCTCCAATGCAATGCATTTAGAATAACGCGTGTCTAACTTCCTTATCTTCGAAAAAAAAAATCTAGTCTCAAATAACTCCTAGAGGAGTTATAACTGCATCACTATCGTGAAGTTTACATCCACGAATTTCCTCTTTTCATTCTGAGAATAAGTGAAAATCATTAAGCTCTCAAGGAGATTGAAGCCAGCACAGTAGATTGCATTGGATGAGGAGTGAAATTTGCAAAAAAAGTTCAATAATCGTCTGGCTGACATATAATCAATAAAAAGGATTCCTTCATTATCCCATCACAATGTGGCCATAACTTTGACAGCGGTAGGAACAACTCAAAATTTGTTAATGGATGGAGAGGAAGGTTGTTTCTAAGAGACATGCTTGGTCTCTTAGTTTCAGGATCCAAATGGGGAACCCACGTTGCATCCATGGTAACAAGGCGACGGCAAAAATTATCCGAATCACGCTGAAACCCTTTGACCCTCGTATAGACGAAAACATTACAAGTAGATGTTTTAATTGTTGAAAAACAAATTAATTTAGATAAGACGTTTTTGCACTTATAATAAGTTCAAGGGTAAGCATGAGACAAAACAGAGATTACATAATCAGATACCAGTTAGATGTCAGTGAAGTATAAATGTGTAGAGATAAGAAAACAGCACGAGAAAACGATATCATACTTGAGAGGGTACATCCTGAGGCCTTTGTCCATGCCCGGAGTGTAGGATAGGAACGCGGCGAGCGCGGTCTCGAATATAAGACCAAAGTTGAGGGCCCAATTGCGCATGCCCTGGTGGATGATGGAGTTGCGGCGAGTCTTGCAGATGATCAAATCGGCCCATTGCACGACTACGATAGAGACGAAGAACGCGGTGTGGCAGGTGAATTCGAGCGCCTTGCGGTCACGGTAAGTCTGGAAATGCAAACAGTAAACTCCTAAAGGCTCTAGTAAATGTTTAATAAACTATTATAATAGACTGTAAATTTAAAGAACAAATTTACGGCAATATATTTAAAACAACGATTTGCCGAGGATCGTATCTTCGATCTTCTACGATACTCTTCTGTAAATTTTGTGCCAACAAAATTCAACTTCTTTAATTGTACAAAACATGGTAAACATTATAGATGATTTATAAAACAGTAATAGTCGGATTGCACAAATTTATCAGTAGCGGGACACAGTACAGGCCCATCCTGGGGCTACTTATAGTTAGTAACAAACGGCTGATTGATTATTGCATAAATAAATTCAATTATTTAAAAGTTTGCAATCTTAATAGAACAATAAAGACGGAAACTATGACAATACCCAATGATATTTGCAAAATTTTCTAAGACAACGTTAAAGGTTGTTTTAATTTAGATACCAACTCGAGAATCTAGAAAATGAAGCCCAATTTGGTAAAGCAATGTCAGACAGTGAACTAAGATATGACAAGACTTACCCATTCTTGTCCATAGGAGTCAGTTAAATCATTGATAGCCTTCGAGTCCCATTGCTTCCTAATACCGAAAAGCTTCGTTGGAAGGAATCCGTTCTCGGCCATTATCACGAAGTAGACAAAGAATCCTGCCGCGGCTTGGATCATACCGATCTGACCGTACGCCATGGAGATAAGCCTGTTATATATTTTTGTATGTGTTATTTTACTGTTCTAAAAACTATTACATCTATTGAAGCAAAATTTAAAGTGACATTAAGTGCAAGTACTCTGAACAAAATAAAAATTGTGTTTTAATTGAAATTTTTTGTATGCTATGAATCGGAACTTTTGTAAAATATTTGATATTATATAGTTACTTATTAGTCTTAATATGACAAAGTGAATCTAGAGTCTAAAAATATACTTTTTATTTACTATCAAAGAAAAAGTTTTTTTAGGATTATTTCCATTAGAAAAAATACAAGATCTGAGATGTTTCCAGTTTGTCATATTAAAACTATCGAATGACATAAAAACCTCAACATTTGTGACAGAAGTTACATTGAACCATGTAAATTTATAAAAAAAACGACCTCAAAACTGATGGTTTTTATAATCATTGCTCTTTGGGTAAATCTATACCTAGGTTGGTGTTATACTCACAGTTTCACAGCAAACATGCAAAAGAGATTTCCAAAATATATGGCGAGGAAAGCATAAGCCTGTCAAGACTATCATAATTAGCTATACGTGAAGACACTGATAGACAGTGAAGCGAGATATTTCAACTAAAAATAACCAAAAGGATAGTTCAGAAATACAGCCCTAAATAAGTGTGGTGTGTAAGTGAAGCGCTGTGGCGGAGTGACTCTTGCTATTAGCACGTGCTGTACATTACAAAATAACATAATATTTTGTTCTATGAAATTAAATAAATATAGCTATAGAATAAATAAAAAATAAACCTATTTTAAAATATTAATAGATGCTCCATGTCGCCTACTATCATTCCTTTAAAAAAATAAAAAATATTTTTAATTTATATTTTTCACCAATCATTCGAAAGTTACTTCTATGCTCTACGAAATACTAACATGAAAAAATCACATATAATCAAAACTAGTGCGTTTTCTATTACAGGTTCTAAACAGTCCTCTATATTTTTGTCTAAACGTGCATATTTTTTAATAACAGCATTTCATCGCTCGATTGTTATTGAATCGCTAATCTTAAAACATGGAAGAGTGAAGATTGAGAGAAAAAGACAAAGGACTAATTCCTCTAAAATTCTAATAATTAAAACTTCTATGTTAATTTAGAAGAAATCAAAACGAGATCAGAACTAAACATCGTATACATAGATTTTGTATATTTATTGTGTATTTGCAGTAGAGGAAGGTATATAAGTAATCGTTTGCAGCGTCAGTTGAATCGATCAATAAGATGTACATTTGTCTTGAAAATTGAAAGCGGGGAGGGGGTCGATGTTTATAATCACTCTTCCACATCCGATTTGAAATGGCACTGTCGAACCACAATTAGCCGCACCACTCAAATGATCTAAACTCTCACCAAATGTGATGCAATGTTTTAACAACTTTTGACAGTGGGCTATAGATTGTGTTAGCACCCGAATGGTATCTAGTAAGCGTCGCCACAAGCGTGGCCGGCGATGGGTGCGGGCGAACCTTCTGTTGACGAGGTTGTCGCGGTAAGGGTCCCGAGGCTGCCGCTTCATGATATCGGACTCGGGCGCCTCGTACGCCAATGATATAGCAGGCACCTTTGGCAACACCAAGCAGTCAGGGTTATCCAGCAACAATGGGCGGCGCAAAGGCGCCGGACTCTTATCCACGTATTCATTATTATAATACAAAATAAATATACGTACACGTCCCTCGGTCACGCCGCTTCTCAAACGAGGTACTTACTATCTCTAACCATATTGGAAATTAATATTATTAAAAATACAATAACTAATAACATTTACATGTATATACTTAATATATAAGGCATAGTAAATTTGCTAGTATATGTAAATATAAATTACATAAAAGTTTGCGTGATGTAAAATTTAAAAATAGCTCGTTTGACCATAAGAGAAATATCTGAAATACTACAACTAGTGACAGAAGTTATAAATAAGCCCTAACAGCATTTTGACAAAATCTATTAAATGTTATACCTACGTACAAAATATACAAATTGAGTGTACTGTCGCCTAGGTGTACAAAACGTTGAGACCTACTCAAAGTCATGTATGGCAAAAATGATCAATGTTATGTGATGAAGCCTGTAGCGTAGACGTGAGTAAAAATCGAATGATAACGATGTATATTGAAATAACAGTGTATCATGGTGTGCATGGAGATCATGAGAGATAAGAATATATGATAGAAATACAAAATATTATAAAAACAATATTACAGATAAATTTAGAACACCAATATGTTTGTACATGCACGACCGACAAATGACACATAGGGTAACACCGACCACTTACCTTTTGTTATGACCACTCTAATATCGTTATAAAATTTATAACGGTTAGTAAAATAGTAAGGAAAAAGTGAACCACAACCCTAAATGGAACAAAGCGTTTGCGCCGATGGGCAAATGTAACGCGGAAGGGGCGCAACTGGAAACACTTTATTCCATCAAGACACCAATCTACTAAGGTACGTTAATAGAAAATGGAGGTTTGTTAATTATTCAAAGATATAAAAAAGACAACGCAAGGCAGAAAAAGAGAGGAGCGGTGCTTTCGTCGCCTTCAATATCCACACACAGAGCTATAGAGTTGTGTACCTACAGGACTAACCGTCCACACATCGCAGGCAACAACCAAACCTCAATATTGAAGACTATCACGTGGTAGCAAGCAATTAGCGGATATACAATAATATTTCTGAACGAGCCGTGGTATGCCCGTGGTGTTTTACCTCTCGTTAACGAGTTTATCAGTGAAAGGATTACGCGGCTGTCGCTTCATAATGTCAGATTCGGCCTCCTCGTAAGCCAGGGAAATGGCGGGCACCTACACAAACACTAGCGATGTGAGCGGACGCGAGCGACGCGGCGGCGCGGCGCCGCTCGCCGCTCACCGCTCACACGCGCTCAGAACAAAGCGTGGTGCATCAATCGCACGTACTGTGTACAACACCGAACACACAGCGGGACAGATGCAACCAGACGCTACCACAGTCCACGGCGATGCCTATAGCGCCGTCACTAGAGAGCACTGCGATTAGACTAAAGCCGCGTTTTCACAATAAGAGTTGGCTCGGACCGAGTGCACTCGGACGATACTCGTATTATGTAAACACCTAATCCGAGCGTACTCGGACGCCGACATCTAATCCGAGTAAACTCGGACTCTACTCTCTTTTTCGAGCTCACTCGGATTCATAAAAAAATACAACAAAAAATTGTGCGTTGTTTAATCTTAAATGATAACGTGTTTTTATCTTCCTTTTCGACTTCACGAAGAAAATTATTTAATGCACCCATTTGGTCACGTCTTAAAATCCATTTCCGTGTCTAAATTTGTTTCTCTTTTCGTTTTTTTCCCCTTTCGTGATTTTGAACTTCCGCTATTAACATATCTACTACAATTTCTATACCTCGCAGCAGCAGATCAGTCGACGACATCTTATTTGTGCAAGGAGACAAATGACCCCAATACGAGTGCACTACTATCGTGTGATAACGTGTAAATCACTATCCGTGTACACTCGTATGAAGCCGACTCGTACGAGTGTACTCGGTCCGAGCCAACTCTTATTGTGAAAACGCGGCTTAATAGAGAGATCATTAAACTTGACGTGAACAAGAAAACACTCCAAAATAAGTTTGAATTTAAACAGAGAAGTCCAGTAGCGTATGCTTGCAATTTGTTGTCGCTTAAAACTAGTACCAACAAAATAAAATAAATCACAAAAAATTATACGATGAAATGACATCATTTGTAACGATCTTCTATAGTACAAATCTGTTCAGAATGTCGAATTACGAAAAGTAATCAAATGTACCATGAATGACGATGCTTAAGGACTCACAATGACTGCTTTCCAAATTGTACTGATGATAATGAGAATGAGATGACAATGATCGTGGTTACAACGGTGTGTAGTGTTTGTCTAACTGCTCATTTTTAATGTGAATAAACCTGTAGATGGCCAATAGTTCAATCGACTGCTCCTCGTAGCAATTAAGTATTAGTCAAATACAAAAAAAACCACAACAATAATTATTAATCAACAATCTGATTTAAACACGTCCAAAAGTTAGCTTATAGTCGTAGCTGGTGACGAACTGGCTTTTCTCAATATTAGTGCAAGCCATTTACAATTCGTAACTCTTTAAACATCATGCATTATTTGCTTTTCGCAATGTTAAAATATCATAATTATATTTTACATAACCATAACGAAAAAATAAAATGGTGTATAAAAATCCATCATAAAACACGTTATGATTATACAAAAATATAACTTGAAATTAACCACTTGTTACAATATCGAGACAACAACGGCATTATTAGCTGTTAACCAGTTATAGTTATTTGGCAATAACACAATACGATGTTATAAATAAAGACCTCTCATTGACTAGTTTGTCGCAAAATGGGTTTCTAGGCGGCCGTTTCATAATGTCTGCTTCGGCCGCTTCATACGCAAGAGCAATCGCTGGTACCTAATGTCATATGCTTATTAATTAACAGTTAAAATATCCTCTTTGATCTGTTAAAAGCTGGAATATTATAGAAAATATTATAATTATTCACTACTGCTAATATCAGTCTAAAGCGTTTCATTTAAGCTTTAATGTTTAAAGTCTATACAAAAGACATGTTTAATATAACATAATTATAGAGAGTATAAACAGCAGTGAATATATTAACAATCATATTATTATGCCTACATGACAACATGTTTAAAGTAAAACTTTACATATGTTGTACTATGTGATATTGCAAAAAAATATTGTTCACCACAATTTCATTGCAAAATTGTTACACGATTCTTGTGACAGCGGTTTTTAAAATTATACAAATACCGCGATGATGAAGGTAAAATCGATCATAATCGATTTACGTTATTTATAATTAATAATTAAGATATTTGTACATCATTGCTAAGTAATCGTCAAAGCCATAAGCAAGTTAAGAAATCTAAAGTAGGTAAGCGTAAAAAACTGTGCTGACTGACAGCTAATCGTTTTAATATAAAACGTTATATGATTTTTCTGTCCCTATTACAATATTTTGAGTATTTATAACAAACACCCACTCCACTTACGATAATATTGTAAACGTTATAGCACTGTCGTCAACGTCATAAGCAGTGTTGCCAGGTTTGATTTGTAGAATAAAACAAATCGGGGTTTAGATTTGTCAATCGGGACAAACATAAAACTAGTTAAAAAAAAAATAATTATAATCATTTACATTCCGAATAATCTATTTCTCATTTTATAATATTTTTTAATTTTCTTATAATATAATGGTTTTTAGTAATTTATTGATTTTTCGGGACATTTAGTATGGCTACCAGGTGGAAATCGGGTTTCCCACGTAAATCGGGACACCTGGCAACGCGTCAGAAGTCATGTCACGTGATGACAATGACAGCTGTCGCAGGAATCAATAACCTGACAATTTAAAAGTTTAGTGCATTTACAAAACTCAATACTGCCAACTCAAGAGATTTCAAAGATTTTTTTGCAATATTACAATACTTATAGGAGAGCAATAGTAATCTGTATGTGAATACGAACTTACCATGTCAGTTCCAAGATCGATACAGAGAATGGTAACGGTTCCGAGGGGCAGAGGAATGTCGCAAAGGATGAAGGCAAGGAAGGGTGAGATCTCAGGAATATTCGAGGTCAAAGTGTAAGCGATAGACTTCTTCAGATTGTCAAAGATCAATCGGCCTTCCTCAACACCAGTGACTATAGAGGCGAAGTTGTCGTCGAGCAGAATCATGTCGGCAGCCTAAAAATAAGTCTCGAGTTAACATTATAGGACATTTGTCAAAGATAAACGTCGACGTAAAATACTTTTTACTCGTAAATAAACAACATACAAAAATGTCGAACGCGATGTCGAGTGTCAGCACTATTTTAAGTTTCAGTGACGATTCGCTATTGCTCATGTGAAGTACAAGTGTATTAAACAAAATCGATTAACTAACTGGCTAAGGGATTTGCTTGGTTAATGACTGTCCATATTAGTCGATATGAAAATATTTCATAAACTTATAATCATTTAAGGAATTGCATTAAATTTAAATATATAAACAAATAATCACCAACGGAATTTAAAGCTTTATCTCCAAATCACACAGAAAATAAAATCACAGCGCGTCTATAGCCACGCCCCTCAATTTAAGGGCCGGTGCCGAGAATTTCATTCATACAATTTCATTTCATAGTCCTTATTAACAAGTGATAACAAATAAAATCATTTTTTACTTACCTGTTTGGACACATCAGATCCAGCGATACCCATGGCAACACCAATGTCGGCTTTCTTCAAGGCAGGAGAATCGTTCACACCATCACCAGTCACAGCCACAATAGCACCAAGACGCTGGCAACCCTCCACAATGATGAGCTTTTGCTGGGGCGAAGTGCGGGCGAATACGATTTCCGTGTGATATCTAATAATAAAGGAAATTACAAATTCTATATTATAAAATTCTGAACATTGCGTGTCTGTACATTGAAGCTATTTAAAAAGAAACAAGTGAAATACACTATATAAACGATGGAGAACACGATGATATTTTTTTGGATTTCTTCGTTTCTGTTTGCCTGTTTATGTATTTGTTCGGGATTCACGTAAAAAGTATTGGGCCGATATCGATGCAGTTTTCATTGATCTACAGTAAATTATTAGACTTAAAATTTGCGTTACTTTTCATCCCGTGGAACTTTTTCTAGGAATTATTTAAAAGTGAAAAATAAATGGAATTCCAAAACGATTTTTCACCAATCAAGATCAAATTTTAAGTAATAGAATGTATGATAATTTTTATCGCGCGGGATTTCTCTCGAGAGCAGTTTGCAGTTGTTCGGTTGCATAAAAATTGGCTTTATCTGATAGTTTTCACTAAAAGGATAGTTTATATTCTTTTTTAAACGATATACTGCGTGTCCCGTGAATTTCAAGTCAAGCGTGGACGAAGTCGTGAGCATATCCTAGTATTAAATAAAAATTCAGCTTCACCATAATTATTGTTCATATAAGAAAGCGGGCGTTAAAATATATTTTTGTTGTTCAAAGATGGCGTCATAACTTGGTACGCTCAAACAAAACTAGCGGCTTCGGCGTTTTGTAAGATGTTAAACGGTAGAGATGCCACGACTAGTGGTTTGGCCGAATACCGAATATTCGGTCACGCTTTCGGCCGAAAAACTCAATATTCGGCTACCGCTTCTGTCTTAGTCACATGCCAGCATTGGCTGTGTCGCTATCACTGTCTAGAGTACAATCATGCGAGAAAGTTCGCAAAGCCTATGTTCAGACGCGCCACGACTTATCGGTCCTACTGTAATAAAATCCGCCAAATGCGTGGAAGTTCGCGAACTATGAAAGGTTCTTTAGAGATGACAAACATCCACTGTTTCAGTCCTATGACGATGAAACCTCGTTTGACTTACGTATTTTTTTGTTGGTTTGTTTCGGTCCCGCTAGGTGTCACTGTAATCGAATTCTAGGTATTTGATATTATTTTATGTTTCAATAGTTTGTACTCACAATTGGATCCAGTAGCCGGTGTAGCAATGGAGTTTCAGGGATCAGATTAAATTCTTTGTGTCTTTTTGAATTCGGACCCTTAACCGGGCACGGGTTAAACACTCGGCGTTTTTTTACCTTCACATGTAAACTTACTTGAGAATTTCGTCGAGTTGATCAGAGTTCAGTTCTCTAAGTTCGGTTCCGTGTACAACAGCGGCTTTCGCTTCGCGGGGGTTCACTTCGGAGACGGGAATATTGAGGCGGGCGGCGATATCTTCAACAGTCTCATTTCCTTCAGAGATAATGCCTACAGACTTTGCAATTGCCTTGGCAGTAATCGGGTGATCGCCAGTAACCATGATAACCTGGAAATGAAGTACGTATAAAGAAAAATAATTAAAAATGCATTCACTATTGCCCTTGTTCTAATCAGTCGAGATCATTCCAGCATGTCTTTTCACCATACTCCACTATCTTGAGATATATTACAAATACCTGTGTTATTCTCCACACAGTCCATTTATCTATTTTTAAGGTAAACAACTTTTATTGTCTTCATCCATTCAACATTGTTTTTGTCAAACTATTTTCATGCCTTCATATGATGTACCCATATCAACTCAATCTTCCTCTTAATTTTCCATTCTAGGATGCAACTATCAAAGATCACCTCATCCATTCATATCATAGTCAATGCCTATATTTGGATAATGAGTATTATTGCTTAAATTAACATTCTTTCTAAAAATTTCTTATTGGAACACTTTTCTCACTTACTAGCATAAGTAGGAAATACTGACTTCCCACTCCCTAATCTGGCTCACGTAATATTTGAACGCACCATTTATAAAATGAGAATTACCTTAATACCAGCAGATCGGCATTTGGCAACGGCATCGGGAACGGCAGCTCGGGGAGGGTCAATCATACTCATCAGACCAACGAAACGAAGGTTCTCAAGAGGGAAGTTAGGGTCGTCAGTGTTGAATTTGTAGCCAATTGGATATTTGTCCGAGGGCAGTTGCAAATCACAAAAACCAAGCACTCGCTCTCCGAGACCGCCAAGTTCTAAGTACGCATTGTTGAAAGCCTCCTTCATTTCCTCATCGAGAACCTGATACAATTACAAAACAATTAAAGCGTTGACTATCAGAACTTTTTAAGCGAAAATATCAACATTTTGTAATAGCTACAAAACCACCTTTTATTATTGACAAGAGTGCAAATATGGGCGAACCAAAATATAATAATGTTAGTTTTATATATAAATAAGAGCAATCTATATAAGACAATTTTCTTTGTGTGAGGTAGAATGTAAAGAAAGGTCTTGGTAGTTAACCTTCGAATTTGACTTTTAATGTATGAATAAACCTTTCTCAGATTAATCTGATGATCTCTAAATTATAAATTGTCTTATCGATGACCAGTTACTCAGCGATTTACTGTCATTTTGTTAAAGAGCTTGTCTGAACTGAATATGTCACTGCATAATTTTAAAAGCCGCCAGTTTATAATATATCTAGATTGATTGTAAATAGATAGTGAATGGACATAAAAAGATTTTGATCAATGAATAAATACAACATGCAATGGGGTAGATTCTGCATGTTGAAGTTGACGTGAGACAAGCCAAGCTACCGAATGTAGTATTTTTTATAACTTTTGTGTATAAAATTTGCATAAATAGGGACAAACATAGGATAAATTTCATCATGGAAAATAAGATAGGGATAAGGATTTTTAAGAGGATACGGTGAAAAAATTTCTAGAATGTCAATTTAATAATCTTTCTGAAATAAAAGTAAAACCAAATTTACCTTTTCCTTGCCACCAATGAAGATTGTGCTGCATCGCTCCAAAATACGTTCGGGAGCACCCTTCATGACAAGCAGATGGCGCGGGTCGCTGGGATCGTCACTCTCATGGATCGACACCTGGTACTTGTTGGTAGAGTTGAAGGGAATTTCACAGGCTTTCTTGTTCCGTTTCCTGATAGACAAAACATCGCCGAGGGCCAGTTCCATACATTTGAGAAGAGCAGCTTCCGAAGCGTCACCAGCGACTTCCTTCTTCAGAATTGGGACACCATCCTGACCACCTTTGAATTCAGCACGATTGCAAAGGGTCGCGATTTTAGCCAGAGCCTTGAAGCCGGGACTGGTACGATCTGTGAACAAATATACACTGACCCTAGTACAAATTATAAAGTATAGGAATCAGGTTGTATTGGAAACGACAATAGTAATACTAATCTATCGTTAAAGAACATTAAATCGCATTGAAAACACCTAGTTAGGCGTGTTTCTATTTTTTTCTTTGGTAATATTAGTAATTACTTCCTGCTATATATATATATATATATATATATAGTCTAGATGTATCGCTTCTACGAAATAAGAAAATAGATTGTTACATTGATATACATTACCACTGAAACTATGACAAAAGTATCTTCTATTATTGTTGCAAAATGTTTACAACAATGTTACCTATCTATTTAAATCCTTTACAGTCATACGAGACCAGTAAGAAAAACGTACCATATTGAACCCCGATTGATCTTCAGTTGTATCAGCTTCAATGATCTGATTGTCAAACCACATGTGTGCAACAGTCATTCTGTTTTGGGTCAGGGTTCCAGTCTTATCCGAGCAGATGGTCGACGTAGAGCCAAGGGTCTCAACGGCTTCCAAATTCTTCACCAAGCAGTTCTTTGAGGCCATTCGCTTAGCAGTTAGCGTAAGACATACTGTGACGGTGGCTAATAAACCTTCGGGCACATTGGCGACAATAATACCTGCAGAAGTAATTTGTGATTAAGTGACGACAGCCATGTTTTCCATTAATAAATCTAATATCTATCTAATAAAAAAATACATACCGATCAAGAAAATAACAGCATCGAGCCAATGGTATCCAAGGATGAAAGCTATGAGAAAGAAGGTAACGCCGAGGAATACAGCAACGCCAGTAATCAAGTGAATGAAATGATGGATTTCCTTTGCGATGGGGGTCTCGCCAGTGTCCAAGCCCGAAGCCAAGCCAGCGATACGTCCCATCACCTAGCAAAATGGATTATGTATTAGAAGTTACTATAATAATGTACCTTATGTCGAAATTTTTCGGCATCAATCCACATCTACACATTACAGTAATCATCCCTAACTCATTATCTATATTTGTTGCTATCACAATAACAATTTGCCATTAGAAACATACAATAAATAAACTACGTATTAAACATAAATACTCACCGTATTGTCACCACAGCAAATAACAATGCCTTTAGCGGTACCCTCAACAGCGTTAGTAGAGAAGAAAGCCAAGTTCTTTGTTTCCAGGGGATTTTCATGGTGAATTCAGCTCCACGTGACTGAGGTTCAGACTCGCCGGTTAAACTGGAGTTATCGACCTTGAATCCTCGTGCTTCGATAATACGAACATCAGCAGGAATACGGTCACCAAATTTCACCTACGTGCAAGTATATTTGAAAATATAATGATAATTAAATATGACAAAATCACTTTAAACTTTAAAGGTCACTTACCTCAACGATATCACCGAGCACAAGATCTTCGGCGCGCAACGTTAATTTCTCACCCTCACGAATGACAGTAGCAAACTGTGGGACCATGTTCTTGAAGGATTCCATAATTTTAGATGACTTGCTCTCCTGGTAGTATGAAAATATGCCGGTAACAATCACTACTGCTGCTAATACGATTCCGAGGTACAAGTTGTCGTCCGCTGGTTCTTCTACGGTACTCGCCTATAATGTCGACGTCACATCAGTTTCTTATAAGCAAGATATAAATTAAAGCCAACTTATTCAGTATAGCCCTGTTATCAACTGACCTGAATTCCGTAGGCAATAAAACATAGAATAGCACCAATCCACAGTAATAACGCGAAACCACCGAACAGATTTTTACAAAACTTCACCCATTCAGGTGTCTGTTTTGGTGGCGTAAGTGCGTTTGGACCATCTCTTTCAAGATTCTCTTTCGCTTTCGCGTGACTAAGGCCCTGAAATACAAATAAACATTTCATGACACTGCATAAATTCAAATCGGAATTAATTTAAAAATGAGAAGTAATAATACATTTTCCGGATGTGTCTGAAATCTTTGGTAAAGTTCTTCTGGTGTGATTTTGTGGAAATCAATATCAAGTTCCTGTTTGAGGTCATCTAAATCTCCTGGTTTCCGTTTCTTCGCGGGGGGTTTCCGGCGTGTCTGTAACATTAACATCAAGGCATGTTATTAAGTGGATTCAATTATATGCAGCTAGTTTGATTCTCAGGCTGTCAAAATTAACATTTTTCTTATAGCATTGAACAAACTATAATGTATCAGAAATTGGAATGCAAATTCAGAATATTATGGATCAAAATACATGCAATGTGGTCTATCGATGGGTGGTGGCGTCGATCATAAAGCGCTAGCGCCATAAATCACTTACAAAGATTAAATGAAAGATGTTAATGTAAATAAAAACCTTGTACTGTCCGTCAGCAGTTCTATTATCGTCCTTAATGGGTCCGATGGTGGCGACGCGGTACGAGTCGGTACGGCCATGCTGCAAACACAACTACGGGCTAGACACATTCTACAAGGCGGCCGTAGGGCCATGCACTCATGGATGAATAATGGGTGAAAATGTAGAGCCACGATACTGCATGAACCACGTGAAATTAGGCAAAATCCAATGTAGATCAAAATATGATCATGCAATATTGAGACTCGATGGGAAAAATATTGAAATAGTTAAATAGGTACTTGAATGACTAGAAATCTACATATGTATATAGTACTGAAATTCAAGTAATCTATGCAGAAAATCTAAAAATGTCTATACAAGTCGATGAAATCATACAAAAATAGCAATGGAAATGAAATCATTAATGATTTTTGCTTGTACTACAAGATTTGATTCGTATAAAACCTGGGATGTTTCTCCTTCCCTTGGTTTGTCGTTTGACACTCCTTTACAGAAATTGGTCCTTACAACTTACACTATGTTTTGGTATCATAATACTACAGTTGTTTACATTTTTTAAATCAGACGACTATATTCCATTATATTATTATTATTTCCATTAACAAAGGTAAATGATTTTTCGAAAATTTAATTAATTCAAAACATCAATAAACCTAATTTTCGTAAAAATCAGCCTCAACAGTTCTTTAACTGTTTCTCGCTATTTCGTTTAGTTTAGACTGAAGGTCTACTTGAAAAATTCACCTGTACCGATGTATATTTATATTTTTAAATTTTGCGACGACACGGCGACGGACGATCACTGTTGGGTAACCACTTGTAACTACTTAAAATTGTATGCAAAAACCTTTATTTGTGTTTGAAGTTGATCACCTAACATTTGATACTCATACTATAGTAATGACAAACTCTATATGGGCGAGTCCTACTCGCATACGATCACTTGTTTCCATAATGATATAAAACGGCAACTTCAGTTACCAGGACTTTATTTTAAAATATAAACATTAAAATGACATTGTGTTTTGTGCGTAGCGATAGGGGGACCTGTGTAGCATAACCTTGCCGCACAGTACCACAAGGGAGCAGCTGCTCAATGGCATTCAATTGATCCGAACTAGTTGCGCGTGCGAACCTGAGCGCAAACATAAGGACACCGCGACGACTTCACGCATTACTGATTTTAAAACGCTTTTCAAATTTAATTGCAATAGAAGTCAATCAAATTAATAGGAATATTATTTAAAGCTAAAAGCACACGTGCCTGATTCATTGCTTATTTCACGGTATTATTAATGCGATGACGATATCAAATCATTTTCTGCACCTCGTTCAAAGTGGCAGGGGGAGTTAATGTCACAAATTCTAAATGCGGCCGCGGTGCCGTAAACAAGTCAGCCGTTGCCGTCGATAATTGATGAACGTTTTCATAGCAGGCCTCATTAAACCGTGCTCTGAATTCCCGTGAAGGTTACCCGTGGGCATAACTTGCACAACGTAACTCTGCAAATTAGCCGCATAACGGTCCCTAACGAAATAGACAATTTAAACAAAGGAATCCCAAGGCTCAAAATTCGACCCCCTGTACCCGTCAGGTAGGTAATGAGCAATGGAACTGAATAATATATGATTTGCCTTCTACGGATTTTGGAATCCCAAATATTAACCTGGTTTGGTCCTAATTATGATCTACAGAGCCGAGCTTTAAACGGATTAATGAAATATTCATGTGAAGTGAGAATAGTGGAAACAGAGGTTCAAATAAAAGGAAGTAACCATGCGGCAGAGGCGGTGTGTTCGCCCCGCGTTACATAAGCGGCGCGCACACGGGACATGCGCATTGCGGACCAGTCCCCACTCACACCCTCGACATAAATAGCTAAAAGACAAGGTTTCCACCCCTGGGCCACGTCGATCACATTTATAATCTGTATAAAGGTTAAACCAGAATTATCTGATCAAAATTCGATTCTGTAGATCCGGAATAAAACTTTTGCTTTGCGCTGCCGAATGTTTGCAGATTAACATTAACAAAATCAAAGGATCATCATACATTAGAGGAGCATCGGCCATATAAGAATCGCAAGGAAAACGTTTAACTAACGCAATGCTTATGCCTGATCATATAGCACCATGCGATTAATAGAAAATTAAGTCAGTCAGTGTCAGTAACATAAATAAGCAGAACACAATTATTTATATATTCGAAATAATAACAATTTAACTTCATTTTACTACGTTACAAGAAACACAGTTGCCTATATCTCATTAAAATATAATTATTTATGTCAAAACTTCCCCGTGAAAACGCAATACCGCTAGAACCGCTTTAAAATGATTAAATCTATTTTTTAAAATAAATTTATGGCTTGGCAACTAGGCCTTTAAGCCATCATTTTAAATCTATCTAAATAAAACCCCCGAGAGCTGTACATGCATTTATGGTGTGAACCAACATCCAAATTATATCAATGAGGTGGTGACCGAAATTTCATTGCCAGGGTCGTATAACTGCTTACCACCGGAAATTTGTGGTTACTATTACAATAAATACGTTATTAATGAATGATATATTTTTAAACTATAATGAGCGCAGACGACACGTGGCTATGTGACATCTCCGCTCTTACTCTGGCTATAGTGAACACCGTGTATATAACGACATCTGCCAAAAGACTATTATTACTTGAACTTTTTGTGTCCGACAATCGAAACAATAAGCAATCTGGAATCTCGATGCACACCAAGTCAGCATTGACCAAATTTCAATATCAAAAATATTGACATAACTACTTTAAAGTAGTTACGAGTAGCACAAAATTCTTTATTTTGTGAATAATACAACGCTTCTTCTATAAGGAAATCCTAATCTGTGCTTTTGTATTAGGATATACGAGTATAATAACTTTAATATTTATTGGAGCATTTTTCTTTACCTTATGTATTATATCGTAACGCTTTGTACATTCGCAATACAGGAGTTTAATATTGGAACGATTTCTTTCATCAACTAGCATTAACGCCGTCATTGAGACGTCGATTTCTTTCAATGGATACTTTTAAACGTTCGTGTCAATATTTTGTCTGTTACAAATCGTATACGATATCTAAATCGATCTAACCACTCGAATGTTGTGGGCGTTTTTAAGAATACTAAATGGAATCTTACACACTGATGCAATTGAGTGGTCTAAATCAATAAGTAAAAGATGCGTTCGAGAGATGTAATGTATCTTGTTCAATGATATCGGCAGCGTACTCCAATCAACAATCATATTTACAGTTGTGAAAACGTGCTCATGAATATTACTATAATAATGTGCAAATGATAATTCTACATTGTAGATTTTGAGTGCTGGGTTAAATAACAATTACTTGCAAAACTGATTACAATTTAATGGTTAAACTTAATTAACGCCAACAGATACATTAATTCTGACTAACTATATAAAATTACATTTCTATGTATTGCTATTACGTTTCCAAATAAAACATTAGTATAAATATACAAAACTTAAGGAGTGACTTTACCGTGTTACGCGGATGTTTTCCTTTCGGCAAATTGATATGATAAGGAAACCTCAACATACATGCACAATAATCGTAAAAAGACGTATAACTACCACTTGCCAATAAAATACTTGTTTTACGAACATTGATCATAAAACCAGGTAACTCTTAATATATATATTAGATTTATATTTCTAATTGATGGCGTGAAATCAAATTTATATTTGCTTTAGAATAGTTATTAATGCATATGAGACAAGAATATAAGATTTACTTCGATAACGGAAAAATTAAATATTTGCATATCAAAGAAGTCTTAGAAAAGATAAATGATGATATTAAAAATAAATAAAAAAACCAATGCTTGCATCTAGCATCATAATTGATGTGTGCTGTGGTCATAAAGGATAAAGGAAATACACCAATAGAGCGACGGTGCTCTATGCGATTTAAATGACATAATGACGTGGCAATTTTCTAATAAACCTTCGGTACTCGTAAGAGTCGTCGTGTCTGAGACACGGTCCGCTCCCGCAACCTGTTAGCCACTTCCTTCAGATACACCTAGGAACGTCATCTTGTCTAGAAACTTTATGATATCTTATCTAAATGTCCATTCTCAACAGATTTCAAGGATCCATTACATCCTAGTTTCCTATTTAATTTTGCTTTGTTTTAGTATTTAAATGAACACTATATTTTATCTTTGATAATTTCTTAGATTAAACCTAGATCAGAACCAGATTGACTTTTTAGCTATTTTAATTCGCAATAATTTGCCGATAGTGTAGACTAAAAGTATAATTTATTTTTGCATGAAACTAAAACAGAATATTATCAAATTTATTCGAAACATGGTTATAAGTTAGTATTTTTAAGTTATGGCGTTGTTTATATGCGAGCCTTGTTCTATTTTTTTTGGGTTACACCTGCTACCAAAGGTTTTTTTAGGTAGGTACTGTAATGTTCCTTTTTTGGAATTATTGTCTCTTAATGCTTTTAGTAATAATTTTGTGGATACATAAGCCGCTTTTCCTTCAAGACATTGTATAATTTGCCGACTATAGATACCAATTTTTTTAAATGCTTATGAGATTCTCATTAACATTCTACATTAGCAATTTTAGATGATGTAAGTGGGTTATACAAATTTTCCACGCTGAACTACGGGATGAACAACTATATATGTACGATGGATGAAATTCAAAGTACCTACATGCAGCGAGCGGTCATAAATCACGTGATTTGTTTTATCCTTCGCGGATGTGCTATATTACACTGAAATACCTACGTCCTATTCTAGTAATATAAACCATCAGATATAAATCCTATTTCGTATCTAAGTTCATCTTTCTTTAGATTATCTCGCACAATTATATTATAAAAATTTGAATGGGAGTTAGTAAGATACCTCCCATCGCTTAGCTAAACTATTGAAATCCTTTCATAAAAATGGAATACTAAAGAAATCAAAACGATATTTAAACAGGTAAATTGTCATAGGCGAATACAAAGAGAAGATAGAAAGGATCGACAGATATTAAAAAAAAACAAATTTGTAACCAACAATACGCGTTTTTATATACACAGTTGTCTTAAAAGAAAGATTATTATTTAAATGAAAGATTCTAAAATATTTTCAAGACTACAATGGTTTGCGGCAAGGAAGTAGATCAGTGGAGGTCTATACTAAGGATTGTCCCACTCTGCACAGATCGATACCGCAAGTTACGCAACTTCACAGGCGCTGTTTTTCGATATTTGCAACCTCCTTATTGTTAACAATTTACTTTTAGGTAAGTAAGTATGTAACTTTCTACAATTAAAGGGTAGACAAACTACTTGATAACGGAAGAATAAGTAGAACAATATTTCGTAAAAATTAGCGAATATTATAAAATTTAAATACAAAGTAAATTCAAATACGTGCGCGAAATAACTGTTATTAGCGTTATTTTTTTTCGCAGAACAAAGGATATGTATAGCCGTGCAAAGTATCTTGCGTGATATAACACAAATAATTGAAGTCTATGAAGCAAGTACTGTTTTACAAGCAGTTGGACACTGGTGTGAAGTCGCAGAGTGTATCAACTTTACCATTTGGCACTCACTGTCTGCGACATGCACTTACACCGTCACGAAAGCACTGCACCGCCGGGTTGGGCTGCTGTAAATGCTAAGTATGGCAAGCACTACAAAGCACCGCACTCACCTCGCCCATTTTCTTTAGTCTTTATGTAAAGGCGGATAAAAAGGAACAAGCCGCCACTCGGTCTCGCCTCTGTCCCTCAACGGAATGGGGTGTGGGTCGTCGCTAGTTCTGCAACAACGGGGACCTTTACGGTTTCCGCTTTCTAAAGAAAAACTAAAAAAATGTGTGCGCTTTCACGTAGTCTCGTGGCACGGCACTGGGACTATGTCATCGTGGTACGAAACTAAAACCCGGTATGAGAAGAAGTGCGCGGGTGGCGGAGGCGCGTAGGGCGCAACGTTCGACGGCCTGTTTCGGGCGGCGACTGACGATGGGGCCAACGCGTATCGAGCCGATAACGTACTGACGTCACACTGCGTCACGACGCCAGCGCCGCCGCCGGCGCGCGCACCGGCAACCGCCCCGAGCCGAGCCGATGCGCGCGCCGCCCGCCGCCACCAGCGGCACCGCCCCGCTCGCTCGTAACCTTCCACAGCCGGTACGTTGACAGCCCCTACGTATCGACATACTTCCCCCGACGACCAGCATAAGGTTCAAACTCAATTGCAGACAAGTTCCTAGCCAAGTAATCTGTGTTAGACAACCAAATCGAATAATTTCAATTGTTTCATGCATTTGCAAGAAATAACTACGAATCCGTTTAAAATATCTTTAACCCCCAAGTTATTAAAAATGGTTGGTACGGGCGGAAAATGGAGGCGGTAATAAGCACGCCCAAGGGGCAAGCCCTTACTTAATATTACGTATGTAATCTATTGACAATTCATCATTATTTAAGTGAATATTCTTTCAAGAACACTCTTGCAGAGCTCGATTACTTCGTAGGGGGGATTCAACTTTAACTGATAGAATGACTCAATTTTATAGCGAGAGGGATACATATGAAATAGTTTTATTGCAGGCGCAATAACATAAAGTCATAACCTCCGTTTATAAATAAATGATAGACGTGAACGTTTTACGTTGGAGGCTAAAGTAAATTTAAATCACAAATTGGGTATGCTATCTAGAATATGGAGAATTTATGACTAGTTCGCAATATCCGCACTACCGTCGAAAAGGGCCAGGGGGCGCATTAGGGAGGATCTATTTAAATCCTTACTTTGAAGGGAAAATCCATACGACGTAACCTTGAAATGGCTTGTGGAAGCGATTTGAACGATGCTAGAAATTAATTCACACCAGTTAGATGGTTATAGATGCATAAGAGATACATGATTATTTATTTTCTGGATATATCTAATATATAAAATTCTCGTGTCACAGTTTTCGTTGCCATACTCCTCCGAAACGGCTTGACCGATTTTGATGAAATTTTTTGTGCTTATTCGGTATCTATGAGAATCGGCCAACATCTATTTTTCATCCCCCTAAATGTTAGGGGTAGTCCACCCCTAAATTTTTTTATTTATTTTTTAGACAAAATTTTTAATTTCTATTTTTTATGATACAACATACAAAAATACATACAACCCTAGATTTTCAACCCTCTACGATCAACCCCTATTTTTTACCGGGCAGGACGACGTCTGCCGGGACAGCTAGTCTAATAGATAAATCGTTATCAGTAGAGCTATGTTTTATTCGTAATAAAATTAATATTATATTTAGATCAAAAATCGATTGATATACTTTGACTCGGTTACTAGCACGGTATAATAATATGTAAAATATATTGAATATATTTATTCTAATATATAATATATACAGACCGGCTCCGTCCTAAGACATTTGAATTCGTAATCCGCGAGAATCTCACTCGTTTCCGCATAAAAAAACCTTTTGTGCATCACTATCCTAGGATTAGATTCCTGTTGGGCGTGTTACATCCGCTTCAGACCTTGGACTCCGGTTTCCTACCTTTTCTTCTACATTCATATCTTTGGCATCCCTCATTGTAAAACCATTGGCTCGCATATCATCCTTAATAAGGTCAGGCTAATATTTCTTGGATATACCGCCGACTACAGAGGCCAGACGAAAGCGACTTGACATTTTTTACCCACTTAATTTTAGCCGGTTACCGTAAAACGTCGCTGTATCAATGTATGCGATTCTCTAGTTTATGTCGCAAATACGAAGGCTACCGCTAATGCGTTAGTTCCAGATGCATTCCTTCTGCGTCACTCTATATATCAATTACAACCTATTCTTCACCGTACCACAGAGTTCTAGCTTGTGTTGACTCAAGCGTATCTCCATTTCGCAAAATAAACTTCATCTAAATCAATTCAAATTTCAGGCTACGAAAGATAAAAGCAATAAACTTGGAAACAATTTTTATTATAAGAAAAAAATATTCACCGCAAAAAATCAGGTCAAATAAAAAAATGAAAGAAAAAAACATCAAAAGAGTAAGCTTTGAAAACGTAGCTCTTTAAAATTAATATAAACTTTCAATGACGTCGTCTAGTCGGCTTAGATTTTGCTATTACGGTTTAAAATAAATAATAAACAATGTTCAGATTTAGATATTCCTTGTTAAATATTGCTGGGAACATTATTTTATAGAACATAAATCTTGGGAAACGATAATCTTTGAAACATTTCTAGGGATCGTAGTCAAATCGCAAATACGGAAACCTTATAATATCGTCATTTATATGTATGATACGTATGGCCATTTTTCTAGAAGACAGCCTGCTATATTATGGGTGAAATTTAAGAGAAAGGTTATAATGGTTTAGTCCAACTGAAAAAACGTATAATTACAGATGATCACAATACATATAACTAAAAGATGATAAAACTTGTTTTTCAAAAAGGTTTTTAAATACAAGCTTTTGATATCCTGGATATCATGTAGCAGCAGAGTGCTAGCCAAGACAAGTAAAACGAGCCCAAACACGACGGGTCTATCTTGTTTAGTACAGGAGTTCCTATGGCCACCTTCCGACTCCGTCATCAGATCAGCTCCATGGTACCATATTATTGCATTGTCACGCGATACATATTCGTGCACAATTTCGGCTCAATCGGAAACCAGAAGTTGTGTTGAAGTCATTACACATGTCTTGAAAATCGTAATGATGTTTCTTAATGACTATTTATTCATGCCAATAGATAGTGAACTATGCGTTTTAAACTTCTAAGTATATTGTTCTCCCCTAACTTCCATAAAAAAATCTATGTAGAACTTGAAAAACACTTTCATAAAATGCTGGTTCAAACAAAATACGTTGAGCATATTTTGAGATATGAAATTCATTTTTTTATTGTATCAGTTCCGCAGATAGGCAGACCACCTACCTGACAGAAAGCGGTTACTGCCGCCTATGGACATTTGTATCACTAAAGGTGCTACCAATGAGCTGACACTCTCTTAAGGGAGACTGGAGCCTGGTCACTAACGCCGGAAGACAACTCAGGGTTGTTATGGCGGCGTGCTCTAGATCAGCTTGGTAGCCATCCAGACGGGCAAATACACTAACAACCTGGCTGTGGGTTGTTTTACCGCTTCTTACGACAGGCCGTCCGGCCGCAGGAAATAAGGGCGTTATAAAATTTCCTAGAGGTCGGCAACGCGTTGGCGATACCCCTGGTGTTGTAAACGTCCATAGGCGACGGTAAACACTTTCCATCAGGTGGGCCGTCTGCCTATTTGCCTACTTCAGGCTATTTTTTTTTTAATGGATAAAATTATTTAAAAACATCCGGTTTAACTTTTTTCCATTTGCTGTTCTTTTTCAAAACACGCACTTGATCGATTATTACATTTTCAATATACTACTTATAATGTTGAACTATTTGAAGTAAGGACTTTTTTTAAGGATACCTAGCGACAATCTGTCAATTCTATCTTTAGTAACTGACAACAACGAATAGTATGCTCCAAACAATACTCACACTATAAGAACTAAACGCAATTATTTACTTATACAATTTGTTATGTACGAGATGAATAACACGCTTCAATTTTACAGAAACTGTACAAACAACGGCCTCCTGAGGGCAAAACAAAATGCATGCAACAGAGTAATATTCGAACAAAACTGGAAACTTATTTTTGTTGGTGTGTAAACAACAGTACACATTCCATATGAAGTTTAACCGCACGAGTTTGCTAGTGGACGGTGGTGAAGGCTTCCACAATACGATTCCTTTTGCTACCCTTAAATTGTTCAAAATACTTGTATCTTATTGCTATATTATAACATTGAAACCAATTAATAAAGATATTTAATATTTGTATTAGAATATCATACTACTTTAATATGACAGTGAGTTTGCGTATTCCTTTTTCATAGTTTAGAGAATAAACAGATTATCATAAAGTATTTGATATTACCTCGATAATTTTTATTATCAAAATGGGATCATTCTCGCTGGATACTGATTTAAGTTAACGTGGATAAAATTGATAGTTTCTGCGAGAAACGGATCCGAAATTAACACGAGAGAAGCTGTGTGGATTCATCTAGTATTATAATAGAATTACCCAAAGAACAGACTGTTGTTTGAATTATTACTGAAATACAGTTAGAAACAAATCCCTTCACCAATACTATTAGATTTGTTAAGAGAGACTTGCTCAAGGGGTCAATCTGCTCGTTTTACGCGATGCCTTAAAGATATTACATTAATATCCGTCGCCTGACTTCACCCACCCCTTAACCTAATTATACGTCAGCTAATATAGCTGTATAGATGTTGCCATAATATGCCCAACGGCTAAACCCTGAACCCTTCTTAAACACGTAATGGCACTTAAGTCATAATTACCTTGTATATATAAGGTCAAGGCTTTTCTAACACAACACTCAGAATTAAAGTAACGCTTCAATTGATCATAATCGATAAATATGAAATATGCCTGACTTTGCGAGGTATTCGAGAACACCTTTTTATTTACAAGATTATCAACTCATCAACTAGTTGTCTAATACCGCTGTACTCAACTTGCGGTCTTCAGAGCTCTTTTGAGTGACCGATCTCGCATATTACATAATTGTGTAATAAGTATTTGTTGATAACATTTACATTGCTAACACTTCTGGTGCAAATGCAGGTCTGTTGCAAATGTTCATAGATGTCATTTCTATCAGGTGTCATTGTTTCTTAAATGCCATGACACACACAAAATTACACATTATTAGATTTATATTCCGTGATTTGAGGAATAGAACGGTTGGGACTACATAATAAGTATTTTATTGTACCGTAATATAATCTGACACAGGACTATCAGTAACTACAGTTGTTCAGGTGGCTTTGCGGATAATTCATATTCCAGGGTAATTATAACATGTTTCGGAACAAATATTCCTATAATGAAATATTAACCATTATTAAAACTATTCAAAACAATCAGGTATCATTGTAACGCTTGCATACAAACAATTTCAACACTGCTAACGAGTTTTTCCCTACAATAGACTCTACTAAGAAAAATACTCGCTCATGTCTTTAAAATGCTCATATAATCATAACTAGGATCTGATCGTTTGACTACGTTAGATTAAAGAAAAATGATAGTCATTTTATATGGATATATCATGCATGTTTCATTTGGTTAAACATCGCTTAATTGGCAAGTTTTCCCTTCGAGAAAGTGTACAACGAATGCATCTGATAGTTTCCTCATGTTTCTACAACGTTCTGCAATATCCGCATTAACAAAACTACATAACAACCAGATTTTATAGTTATCGATTCATTCCAAAGGCCGCGAAGTAGAAACAAACAAAATCCGAGACAAAATTATTTCTCATATTTATATATTAGAACGGATTTAAAACAACGTTTAGAGTAAATACGTATATATAATAAAAGAACCGGCTGCGTCTAAAGTACACATTTCAATGTTGTAGTTGTAAAGCAGTCGTAAACGCGGTATAGCGGCTACATTTTATTCGCAATCTCCTGCACTCTACGCCTCCCCGGCTACAATAAAACGCAAAGTTGCACACTTTTCAATTTCAGCGTCCGCTGTGGCCTGCTCCGGTACTTATTTTTCATTCTACTATTTCATAGCTGGAGTTATTAACAAAGAGTTCCCCTTTTCATTGTTTCATCCTATTCGTTGCTTCGTTTGGTATATTAATGATACATATAATTTAACACAACCAATTTCAAAAGTACAATATACCCCTTGTGCACAATTAGGTTTAAAATTTACTTCTTCCTATTTTTAGTTGAACGGACGGGGCAACTCATTATGTGGTCTACGGCGAATTGATTTTTTTTAATTACACGAGTTCAGCAGGCATGCAAACGGCCCACCTGATAGAAAGCGGTCATCGCCTATGGACATCGACAACACCAAATGTGTTACAAATGCGCTGTTGATCTTTTACGGGAGACTGGAACCTGGCCACTAACGCCGGAACGCAACTCAAGCTTGTTATGGCGGCATAGTCCAAACCAGGGGTGGTAGCCATCCATTCGGGCCAATACCATACCACCGACTGTGGGTTGTTTTGTCGCCTCTTACGGCAATTTTCATATCATATCATAATCATACAATTTTCTGCGGCTAGGCGGCGTGCCCAAAATTGTATTATTTCTTTGTTCCTGTACGGATTGTATCCGTACATATAAAAATTCATTATTAAGACTATTAGTAAGAAATAAAGATATCATAAGAGATTCAGCGTTACAGTTTCGTTTTTCTTCAATCAAAAGTAAAAAATAAAAATAAGTCAAGTTCAAAAATAAGGATAGATCCGATCACGCAGAGTACAATTATTAATAAAATTCTATCAGCTCCAAGGAATTCGCTAAGGCATCTGTGCGAATGCCGGGCATAGACGTGTTTCACCTACACCTATGAACGTGAGGCATACGTGAAGGAACAAAAATCTAATATAAGTTATAGCATCAAATAAGAATTGTAATGTACCGTCGACAGTTTTAATAATACAGCGCCATCTTTAGTAAGATTTGAATGACTACATATTAATTTTGATAATCGCAATAAATACACACACACACACACGCACACCACACACACACACACACACACACACCACACACACACACACACACACACACACACACACACACACACACACAAGCACGCACACATACACACACATCTATGTATGTATATATGTACATTTCATTATTGGAAAAGAGATGATACTTTTATCTAAAAATGGAATCGACCCCAAGGTATATGCATTCGTCACGACGAACGCGACCGAAGTAGCAAGAAAAACTCTAGAAGAATTATAATCCAGACGGCGTCCAATGAATGTTTAATTAAAAAAGTAATTTCTCTTTATGAAACGATTTTTTAGAGTTCAGTTGTCGTATTCATTATAGTAAACGTAGTTACTATGAAATACATTAAATACTATACTCGTACTTGAAGGTTAAAGAAACTACTATAATTTACAGAACCTTTATCGGCCGTTAATTTTGTGATGTAAAACGAGGCCTTGATATCCGAGTGGGGCTATTGGGCCACACCATCGCGATGGAGGATGGAGGATGGAAATTCGTCGTGGAAAACGGACACCGGGGGGGTTCGCCGATGGGGCTTTAGGTGTGAGGCAGGCGGTCGGAGGCGCGTGGGGGTTAGCGGAGGCTCTATTTGGGTCACCCCGGGCGTCATCCCGCGATCAATAGAGGCAGCGCGCGCCGGCTGGGCCACCCTCTCGCTCACTCGCCGCCAGTTACCTAACGCGTCTCGCACTCTGCCCCATCGGCATTAATTATTTCCCAAATCCCCCTTATATCTGCTATTTTGACAAAACGGATCATTGTCCATTCCATTTTCTCACGCAGATAATTTGCACTTCACGGTTCGTACGGTTTTCGTGTCAAGTAACTAGGACACATCACGTCCTCGCCTAAACCTATGTACAGTACGTAGTTCCTTTTTGCAAAACAGACTAAGGCAGCAATTACGTAAGCATCAGATAATGTAATTATATTTAGTATTTTCTCTGGCTTTTCAGATTTTCTTTCACAACTGGACGCTCGCTTGCATATATAAAAGTAGGGCTATACACGATACATCATTTACAGAGATAAAAATATGCTATATATATTTTCATTATGGAGAATAAATTCTATGACCAGAAATACACCAGATTTGATCACAATCAGGCCACTAATAAAGACATAAAGATAAAAACCCAACTAAAATAGTATTTTCTTTTATATATTAATAAAACCTACATATATATTACAAATTGAAAAAAATACAATCGCAAGAAAATTTTAAAAACGATTTAAATTCACGTTTTAAAATTTCCTTGCAACCATCTTTAAATTTTTAAATGTGGCAATAAATCGGCACAGCTTTCCTTCCAAACGGCTCATAATTTAAAAACTACTTTGAAAGCATAATAAGAGAGGCGTTTCATGTTGAGAGTAGACTTTAGTAGTCAAATAAATATAGCTGACGACTCGACTCTGAGGCAGCGCTCAATACTAATTAGCTGTAAAAATTCTCACCAGGGTCATAGCAGAATTAGTAAATTTTCTCATGTCCAACATTAAACTTACAGACTACGTAATTTAAAGTCTGTATGACAGATTATATAATCTTGAATCCGTAGACAAATTATATAAGTAATTTGGTTAGGTTTATATAAGTCACCATCAATTGTAAATATAGTTACATTATAATCTATCTCGTGAGATTGTAAACTATCGAAATAGAGTGAAACTTAACAACATATTGCTTGCAATTTAACGTATTATTTATAGGTACATTATAATCTATCGACGTGTAATCATCAAATTGTGAAATGGCATGCGATGGAATGTACCTCGCGCGCTAATTTGTCAGTTTTACGGTACGTCGTTCTGTCTGTCACTCAAAAAAAAACTAAACGCACTTAAAAAAATGTGACATCAAGTATGTATTTATTATTTAGTAAGTAATTCTGACTGATTAAAAAAAACTGTACCAAGTGTATCGAGAGTCGACTTCAAAAGTAACTAAAAATAAAATTTTCTACGTCAAGACGTCGATGCTAAACAAAACATAAAATACTAGATAAAGACAGAGATTATTATTAACAGAAAAATTATGCATTAAATTATAAGGCAGTATGTTACGGGCCATAATATTATTATTATTTTTATTACTGAAGCTCAGCAAACAAGCTAACGGCCTACCTGCAATGGAAAGTGGTTACTGTCGCCAAGGACATTAGCAAAACCTGTGCTGCCAATTTGTCAGTTTACAATCTCGCGAGATAGATTGTAATCTAACGTTATTTATAAATTGACCCTGCTATCTATATATTGCTCTATAATCTGAGCCAACATTAATCGAATTTTCAAATTCGCAGCAATTACTTACTTACGTAATGACTATTTAATAAAAATAACCGTTTATTGCTAAAAGTAACCATTGGTGTACTACTATACAAATGCAAGCCTGGATATAGTTAAAGAAAAAAATATTTGTTCTCTTATTCTCCATTTTCGGAACTTGAAGTAGACGTGTGCGAGTCGGACTCAGCTATGTAGTGTTACTTTATTTAATAATCAATACCTATATCTCAGTTCAAACTGGAAAATATAATATACGGTCCTTTTTTTGTACAACCCCGAAAAATATATAATAAGGTGTAAATGTGCAAAAAAACTGTCATTGGTATCTAACTCGATGCTATAACTACCTGTTAAATCTCAACTATTGTGTGATTATACTACCTTTTCAGTATGATTTTTTCGCAAATGTAACATTACGGTCTTGTACGAGACTTTTAAATATTATACGTCATATTCAATCACTAGCAGATATCAGCTGTAATACACAGACAACGCAATGAAACATCAAGGATTCCTTCTTTTTGTAAGATATCAAAACCTGACAAGAAAACCTAAGAATATATTTATTTTCTAAAAGCGTTTTTCCGTCATTTCTTAGTTCTTAAAACATAAATATAAAAATGAACCCAGTTTAGGCATAAATAAGACAACGAGGGCCGCTGTCAAATTGTGACATTTGCATTTTAACTGGATCGCATTGGATAACTTTTTTACATTAACTCAGAAAGAACAATTTTTTTTGGTACAAGTATGTAATTGAATATCTTTCATTCCTTTTGTCCCCATTAACTTTAATACCAACCGCCGCACTCACAGTTGAATATAAAATCGCTAATTTCTAGATTGATTACATTTTTCTAGTCCTTATCAATCATTGTACCTCTATGTTAGTGTGGCTATATAATATCGTTAAAAAACGAAGTAAGATTGTTTATTTGTACATAATTATATTGTCTTAATTTTTCAAAATTCAACATATTAAACCACAACCATATATCGTAGCTTATACTATGAACATACGATAACCATAACTCGCGTACCTATATCAAAAATAGCTTAGCCTTAGCTGCGTTAGAACGTAATCCTATAATTATAACACAATATTACTATAGGCTAATAGACAATCGTACATGGATACTAATACTACTCTAATTCACAAGATACAAAACTTTATAAACCTCAAGAAGAATTTAAGTGCTTACTATAAAACTGAGAAGAAAGAGCTAAAAGGACATCTAATTTAAAAGCAATTAAATATTATAAAATTTAGAGTTGTAAAATTAACATTAAAGTTGCTTACATTTTTCGGATACAAATAATTGTAAATGAATGTTGGACTATACCTACTTCATTACTAAAACATGATAAAATGAGAAATTTGTCGCTATTTAAGGTTGATAATATCAAGTGTACAAATATACTGCTAAAATTGGACCTCCCGTTTGCAGAAGAACGGACGGTATATACCCACATGCTTTTCCACGCCGTAGAGGCGAGGATTTACGTGTCGACAGTCTCGATATACGAATTTCCTCAAAATGTGTTATTTGTAACAATATTCACATCAGATCAGAGATACTTCCACAGAGATACATAAGAGTAGTTATTAGTAAGAATTTAAAACTTATGATATTAGATTACACATGCGTGCCTTAACAATCAAGCTATACTCTCTCTAGATTTATTTCTTCTTTTGACTTTTGTCAAGCATTAGCACCATTAATGTATTTGCATCTTTTCCTTCCATATTTTTTTTATTCTGACATACGTCCTCTGTCACATCACAAATTATTATCATTTCATTATTCACACAATCGAACCTTCTCTTTTATTTATTCTTCTATCCATGTATCTTTCAGTTTAACCCACCAAGTTACCATGTCTTAATTTTCGGCTAATGAACTTATTTGAGTCAGTCGGGCAAACTGTATAAAAAAATTACGAATTAAAAAAAAAATCCCGTAAGTCCCTAAAGAAGCTGAAAGGCTTTGTATCCCAAAACTAAATGGTAAGTCCTTACAAGTTACGTAACCACTTTGTCTAAGCATTCGACTAAGATTTTTGCTTTGAATTATGCTAATCATTCTAATAATAGGGAACGAAGTACCTACTGAAATTAATGAAGTATGGTTTATTATTATATAGTGAGTTTGTTCGAGAGAAACGATACGCAAATGTATTTTGTTCAATAAAAATATATTGAAGAGATATTCAAATATTGGCCTCGATATAGTTTGTTCTTCCAGTCGTGGTAACCATTAAATAAAATAATAAAAATAAACAAAACGACTGGGAAAAAGACGGTCAAATGCGTATCGATCGGCCAAAAGGGTTCTGTATTTGATTCGATTCGTTTTGCAATATTTTATGGTTTTCAAAACCGTTTAATCAAATTTTCAATTTCGTTGATAACCTGTCGTTGATTTGTCCTGCCTCTATGTCTATGGAGTGGCACGTCTATTTTTTTAATTTGACTGCACTATTGTATAGTGGTTTATAGAAGCCATGTTGGTGCTTGATTTTATCTACAAGTATATATATACACAATGTTACAGTCATAGTGATTAAATAGCTATTATACATAATGACTGGTCATTATCTATAATAGCAAAATTGAGTACACAATGTGATAAATTAATCACTTTATCCGGACATTATTCATAATAGAGGGTCAAGTCAAACCAAAGTATTAAATTAAATATTTATTATTGTAGTCTTTAAAGAGTGATACTAAATACTTGTATTGATGTGTTTTTTAAATTTGTTTTATGGCAGTGAGCTTTAAATTTACTTTATAACAATGTTAATTAACGTAGAATGATTATTTTATTCTATAAATTGAAATATAATTTTATGATTTGTAGGTAGTAGGTATAGGACCTACTTGTTTTATTACATTATCCAAGACTTCAAGATATTATATAAAATTGCTAGTTAATGTGATTAATTGTGTGAATTATCACTTAATTTAGATTGAGTAGACATTATAAATAATGGCTAGATATAATATCCGGATTTATTACTTTGTAACATATATAATACTTCCAGAAAATATATTAATGGGTGTATTTTACTATTCATTTACTTCCTATATCATTGGTATAATTATACTAATTGTATCAGTTGTATGGAGTTTATGTCAAATTTTAATGAGTAGTAACGCTAAATAAGCTGTTGGCAAGATATAGAAACCGGCCAGGAGACATAGACAGATTAGAAGGACAGATATAAAAAACTTGGTTATATCTTTTCCCCTTCAGTACGGAACCCTACCATATGGTTCTTGGTAAATATTTCCGAGTGTAGTAGTTATTTTTGCTATATATTCAGTGTGCCAACTTGCTTGAGAACTAATTTCACCAATTTTTAGGCGAGCAGGGAATTAATGGCACATTTCTCATTTGATTCAGGTTTACTTTGACAAGTAATATAGAAATATTATGACTTTCAACGCGATTTAACCCGTTATTTTTTATTTTTATCTACGAGAACCAGTTCGATATATGTAAAAGTATAATCGACGACGATTTTCTACCCATTCTTCTGAATTTTACAGGAGCCATAAAAAATATGTTCTATCTTTGAACAGAACTTATAAGTTCTGATGGTTTAAACTTTAAACTATAGATAGTATAAATCTGCATAAAAAACTTTTCTAATATGTATTGTGATGTGGAAGTTTTATATGGAAATTCAGTAGAGAAATCGGTTGCTCAAAAAAGTGACAGACATCAAGGTCTTGATAGTTAACGATATGCTAGTTTCTGACTTTTAAAGTAGCAAACAGTCTTTTTCTCCTTATTAGTATTAATGATACTATTTCGTACCATTTTAATACAATTTGGGATTTAGTATTATATATACAAAGAAAATAAGTCCATGTACTCTAAACAGCTGCCTAACAAGACATAGAGATGAGTCAGAGCTTTGAAATGTGATTTGAAGTAATGCAATGAACTACTTGTTTCCTATGACAATGTATTTATTAGTTAATTGAAAAAACGCGACTGCAGCGCCATCTATTTAGCTAATCTGTGTATTTTATAGAAACAACATCAGTTATCGAGATAAAATGAATCATAAGAGTTATAAGCCAAGCACTATGTCGAGTCACATTCATATATGTTCATTAGTTTCCAAAAAAGATGCGATCGTAGCGCCATCATTGTCGCTGTTCTCATTAATCCTACGGAAACCATGTCAAAATATACTAAGTTACGCCCCGGGATATAAGCTAATGTCGAGTTTGATAATCCGTTAAGTATTGAATATGAACCATATATAAAAAAACGTCACTACAAGCTTTATCGAGACACAGCCAAACGTCTGGCGGATGTTTGACGTGACCAAGACTGGTCTATACCTCAGCGAACGCATTAGCGTTTCCATGCCGCGAGGTAATATAGCCAGTCTTTTGGGAACGTTTCCAACTGACAACGGCCTGGTGGTAGATTTTATTATTTAATTCATTGGTATATAATTTATTTTAAGTTTAATTTATAACATGTTACATGTTTAACAAATAAATAATATAATTGCCTATCAAATAATAATATTAGGGGTGGTCGTGATGTATGTAAAAAAGTCACTTTACCATTATCTTATAGTGTGTACTATACGATCTGCACAAAAGGGCAGCTTTATTGCTTAAAGCAATCTCTTTCACGCAACCTTTGGATAGGCAAGACCTTATTAACGAGAGTGGGGTTACCCAGTGTCAACATTGAAGTATTTAATAACCGTATACATAGTAAATGTTATATTTACTCCGTCTTGCAAATGTTGGCACATTTTGCATCCTAGTTTATCGTTTAACAGATTTAATGCGAAAATGTGTTTTTATTTAATTCTTTAACCATACCGTGTAGGTTACTAGCTGCATATTGTTCATGCCAGGCCAGGTTTTAACCGACTCAAAGAAGATATAACAGAGTGTAATCCATACACACCAACACACAAGTTGACAACTGCGTCAATATTCCTGTATTAGATTCCCCCAAAAATCGTGAAGTATACATTTTCTTACTTAAATAGATATTATATCAAAGCACGAAATTCTAGAGCTATGAATGTCAAAGAAGCAAGTGAGGTGTGTAAGAATAAGCCTGAATGGCGCTCTGTTGTCCGTGCCTACCCCGCAAGGGACCTGGCGTGAAGTTATGTATGTATGTACGAAATTCTATTCACTATAAAACACCCACATCTATAAAAATATCCAGATTAGCTAATAAATAAGTGTTGTTTAAGTTCATCACTTGTTTTAACAAGAAATTATTCTAAACTATGCATTATTGTAATTATTTATATATATATATATCTGTTTTTTTGTATCAGAGCTTAAGGAATAAAAAACTGTCATAAAATTGGCTTACATATGTAATTTTGATAATGATGATATAACGTAGACTTATTTTATCCAAGTGGACAGCTCTTGGGAGAAAAAGACTCTAATATCAAAAGAAAAAAGCTAAAAAAATTAACAGATTTTTATGAAATTGGCTCTAGTTTTTTTTTTTAAATTGAATTAAGTGACCTTTGTGAGTCATGTAAATGCATATTTTAAATGAATGAACGTATACATGTACTTAAGGTTGGTTCGAGTCAACAGCAAACCGTAACACATGTTGTGGCTTGTATTGTCTACTCAAACGATAATGTGGTACGTACCATATTAGCACTATTTCCTCTAAACCTTGTTTTACCTACATCTGATTTGGCAGTAAGGAGTTTTGATTTATTAATGTAAATGACAAGACGTAATTAATTATACTATTGGGACTGCATAATATTACCCAGAGACTTAGAATTCTAACAGTTTTGTATTTTCACACTAACAACAAAATGTTTTGAACAAAATATGACGAGACGTTTTTTGGATATTTTTGGTTACACGCTACTTTTAGGATTCTATAGTTCTTATTTTTAATAACTTGAATTTGATATAAACTACTACTATTATAAGCCTAATTGTAATTTTAATTTTTGGCTTAGGAGTTAATATCAAGATAAATTTAACGTAACCAAAAGGGAGATAATAGTTTTACCTCGCCTCGAGCCTAGTAGACGAGGTCGAAGTGAATAAACCGTTGAGTCGAGTCAATTTCCGATATTAGATTTGCCTACAGGCAGGAGGCGACGGTATTCCGGACGGCGCGGCGGTGGGCTATTTTATCTTCAGATAGTGCATTTGAACGACGTATACCTACCTACGAAGACTTGATCAATACATTTGGCCTTGCGTAACGGAGCCTAATTTATTTCGTTACAGGCTCTTAACTAGAACGGGCTTTTCATATTTATAAAAAGAATACAACAGACAGAATACTCCTCCCAATTCGATCTAATTTTCAAAGTAATGACATTTCTTCATATATTCATCGTTCTATTCAAAATACAGATCAATAACTAATGAAAGATGAGTACTTTTGTATAATTCAATTCATATAATTGAACATGCTAAAATTCAATAAAATATATTGTAAGCAATTTAGGAGTGAAAGGGGCTATAAAGATTGCAAATTTCGCAACCAATAACGTAAGGGTACTTTCAAAGAGGAAAAATGTTAAAAAATTTCTATGGCTTAGACAGTCTTGAAGGGATTTCGGTCAAAACCGTTTTGCGAGGAGATTGCGGCCTTGCCGGGGAACGCTTCGCCGAAATACATTTTCCATGAAACATTTCAGTTAATGAAATTATTATAGAGTAAACAGAATATGAGCAACTATAAACAACGTGCGTCACGGCCGTTGCTACGCTCTATGCTGTTGATTCATTCACTTCTCGAACATAAGCCGAAGGTAAAGACGAAGGAAGTTTATTAGAATATTGTATGTATGTAGTAACAGATAATATTTATAGTTGGCTTTAACATTCTAAAAATTGCACACGCCTCGTCTCTCTTCTACATATATATGTTACTGGCCATTTGATAAATCCGGTCACTATGAATAACGACAGGTCTGTATACATAATGCCCGCCTCAAGTGGGCAATATAAATAAACATTCATGATTGATCACTTTTCCGGGTCAGTGTGAATAAAGACAACCTTATCTTGGGCAATATTGTTGCGACCTAGGTGCCGATTTTATTACCTTTTCGGCATTTGCATTTCTTTTGTTTACTCTGTGTTTAAAATTGTGATAAACAAAAACAGACCATTGTGTATTGTAATCTTTTACGGCCTATTGTTTTATTGTGATCACTGCCAGGTAGGTATCTCGGATTTAAGTACAAACTGATTCTAAGAAATTCGGTCTACGCGGTTGGACAGACATATTGTATCTGTGCAGTATAAAACAATATCCCAATGGAGAGAGAGCAGGCAGTCGAGCGATAACCACAATGTGATCTATTTAGTGACTTTGCGTGTTATTACATTTGTACCTGTGTTATACGTGTTTGTATAGTTCTAATAAACTCTCTAATAATTCCAACGGAATTTTGATTCGAGTCCTGCAACTCGTAACAATATAATAAAACACAGATGAACTGTAATTTTTGTTTATTACATAAGGTTACGGTATAGTTATAACACTTTTATTTATTATTTGAAGTATGAAGTGAATTTTGGGTGGTTATAAAAAAAATAACCACGAAGGCTAAGGCGGGCGCTCTGCTTCTAAACCCTTATTAAAAACCTATTTTACCTATTAACCTATATTCAAAAAAATCTGATCAGTTCATAATAAATCAAAATGCCATATAACTATACCCCAACCTTAAATGAATTATACTCATACTATAACTCTTATGGAAAGGTAACCCAATTCGTCATATTGTCCGGCTAGAAGTAGGGAATTATTTATTCTGCCCGGTCCAAGTGATAAATTCAAGCTATCTTAAACCGTCATTTTTTAAATGAACCACGGGCCGTCGGGGATTATTAATATGGATCGACCAAATTAATTAATTTATCAAATTGACCGACGCTCTTGGTCATTATTCATAATGATCTGGTCTATATTAATAATGCCCCATTAATCAAATTGCCTGTAACATATATAATAGTGGATGCTACGAAATGATGTAAATATTGAACGTTATCCATAAATGAATGAAAATTTACAATTGTAGAAACTTATTTTTGACGTAAATTTTAATAAAGTTATAATGTAAGTTCAAGGTTATTTGTTTTAATTACGGTTCATTTGGTTACGAATGATGGCCGCTAATTAGCATTTTTTTTAATTCCTCAGTTACAGGTATTTTTTGTGTAGCAGAAGCACACCAGGCGACCCAACTTTGATGGAAAGTGGTTACCGGCCCTTATGGATATTTGCAACACTAGAGTTTCTACCAATGTGCTATCGGCCTCGAAGGTGGGACTGAAATCTGGCCATCAAAGGCGGAACACAAAACAAGGTTGTTATCGAGGCATACTCTAGATCAGGGGTGGTAGCCATCCAGCCATTATTGCATCTTACAAGAGACCCAATTAATATTCTTTTTCGTTTGGCACGGCTTTCTCTTTATTTTTTATTTATTTTTTTAATTAACTAATCTACGGACTCTAGTTCCGTACCCTTTTTACAACTTAATTATTATTAGTTTTTTGAATTTATACACGCTTATTGTTTATGTGTTATTATGTGTGACATTAATTTTATGATTTTTGTGTTGTGTTGTGTACCTTAAGAATAACTTATATTTTTATTTCTAATTTTAATACTTAACTTATACTAATGTAGACTGTATCTGTTACATGCTGGTGATGTGAGAAAGTGCATGTGCAGTGTGTGCCTTATGTCTATACCTATATATATATATATATATATATATATATTATCTTAACTAGTGCCATGTATGCTGTTTTTTCTTTCTGTGCCTAGGTTATTAATTTTTAGGCTCTTTGTGTGTCTTGGTTTGTTTGTGAATTGTGCGTGTAATGCAATGCAGTGAGTGGTATTGCGCGTTGGTGTGAGTAAGTGTATAAGTTTTGTTGTTTTTTATTGTGTATTTGTGACTTTGTGTGGTGTTATAATTTATTATTTAATTGTCGTGACATGAAACATTTTTAGTTGGTGTTAGTGATGATGGATGGTTTAGGAGGGGGATTATTGACCCTCCATTAGACGTTGGACCACCGTCTTATCTCCCATGCGTATCGCCATTTTTATATTATAATCCCTGATCTCATCGGCTGTGACTTTCTCCGCTTTGAGGACGAAGGTGGCGGTAGCGTCCTCTTCGCACACGGCTGTGTAGTGAATACATTTACCAGTGTGCCGCGAAATTGCCACGACCGCATGAGGGATGCTCTTGTACAGGTCCATCTTGTTGGAATTGGACCTCACGATGTCTCGAAGGTAAGACCCTGAGCCTCGTGTATCGTTTGAACGCATGACCCATCGCCTTTGCCACAGCCTAGTTTTATTAAGCTCTCTTTCTCTGACTGCGTGTAAGTTAGATAAAGAGTATTGGCAAGTTCTGTGGGTATGCGCCCTCGCGAATACCGTTTGAGTTCCAGGGAACGAGCTTGATTTTTGGACGAGTATATGCCTGAGTATGCATAACTCATGGCATATGCTACGTCTAGTGGATTTCGGTGTGTACAGAGCTGTTCTCGGGTGATTTTCGCCGAGAGTGTAGGGCGGTGATATAGCGTGGGGAACAAGTCGTTCCTGTCTATAAAGGGCATTTGGTTTATATCGCCCATGAGTGAGGTAGTCCGCTCCTGCTAGGCGCGATGCCATGACTATAGAGCCAAAGTGGCTCAAGAGTGCTTCATCAACAATGAGGCGTTTGGGTCTAAAGTTGGAAGTTAGACCGTTGACTTTTTTATTTTTAGGTTATGGCGGATAATTTTAATAATTTAGATTTTTCGCGATTTCACTACAGAATTGTATAGCGACATATATTATCCCCGCAAATTGCTAATGCGCTGGAACCTTGTCAAATTAACATTCACGTGACGTCATCCGCAACTCAGTATACGTAGTACGAGTACTCGCCGGCCAATGATGCTAACAGTACTGAGTGTTCGGCTAGGGTTACGTCACCAAAATGGCGGCCAGGCGCAATAGCAATTTGCGGGGATAATACAGTCCTCGTAAATTTCCTCGATATAGATCTATCTAGTAGTATTTTCGAATTGCACGAGCTGGTTCTCCCTTCCCTATTTTACTATTGGACAACCAGGCGTATCAGTTTGCACCATCGTTACATAGAGGAAACATCACCAATAAGGAGAAAGCGCTTCGCTTTATCTTTTCTGGTTCGGACTGCCGAAGAATGGAATAATTTGCGGAGTCTGTTCTTCTTGGCAAATACAATCTAGGAGTTTTGAAGCCACGAACGGCTTTGTATCTTTTAGGTAACAACCTAGGTGCTACAACCTAGACCGCGTTATCTTTGAATATCAGGTCAACATAGTGGGCAAAGGGACCCTGTGCAATTGCAAAAAAAAGTTTGTTAAATATATTAATGTGATTAACATCAATTAGGCGGAGAAATTGAAACACGGATATGACGATTTAACAGGGGTACCGCTTTTGCCTAAACGACTACGTGACAGTAAAAAAGGGGATTTAAACTTGTCGTAACGAACATTTAAATTAATAATTCAGTAAACAATCAAGCAGCTACTTATAGAAGCCCCCTTTGAAACAAAGGAAAGTACGCATAGTTACGTAATATAACCTAACCACGTAACGTACACCGGCCGAGCGGGGCTGAAAGGCTTATCGTACCTCCATTGTAATAAAAGAATAAATAATGCTTGGCCTCATCGGAATTAAAATTTCTTTTTATAATTAATTACACAAATGGCATGGGATACTCCGAAAACTCGGGTATTTTTAGCTAGACCTCAAGTCGTTCTAAGTGCTTAGAAAAAAGAGCACTTTTGCATTAGTGCTCTTTAAGTTTTATAGTTGCGGCTTACAGTTCTTAACTTTATAGTCAATGATAGTATTTTGCATAGGAGTTAAGTAAAAGATATTTTCAAAAACGTTATTTATTAAGTAAATTTTTATCTTTTACGACAAAAACCCACGGTAGATTGCATTAAACTAAACATATTACGACTGTAAATTGTTATAGTAACATGAGTACTCTACACTCTATAGACTTGGGCTAGAAACGCGGTCAATAACATTGCTAAACAATGTCCATGGTGTTTAATTTTATATTAATCTGTCCTCGTCAAATGCATGCGAAAATTGACGCAGACGCCATAACTCAATTATGAGTAAAGCAGTGCGACACAGTAGATTCATTAATTGAAACCAATTAGCATAAAAATATACTACATCGCATTTTTGTTAATTAATAAAAGTAGGTAGCACAAATAATGTAAGTCTAAAATAATATTTGAAATTTACTTAGGGCGGTTCCACAGTTAGAGCGCTTTTTGTAATTCTAGCTACAAGGCTTATAAACTACAATAGTCCTTAATATATAGGTCCGATAGTCCGATACGTGATTAATCATTTACATATTTATATACCTATAAAAGAGCGGATGTAAATTTTTACATCCGCTCTTTACCTTGCATATCATATTTTTCTTTAAATTTCACGGTAGAAGAAGTAAAAACAAAACGCTATTTATTTACCATGTATCTTATTAATGATATGTCACGGATTTTTCATATATTATGTAGTATTTTATTTCTTTTAATACTGTAACCAAACCACATCAGATGAAGTTGAACGCACTGCTATAGTGGAAGAAATAAAATGAAAATGTAGTGATAAGATAATATTCATTAGTTCAACCATTTAAGTAGTTTTGTCTTCGCTTTTGGATCATGCATGTCTATGTATAGTAGTATCATGCCTGCTCCTCGTAAAGGTAGAGACGATGGATTTCCACTCGCTACACTCCTGTCTCACCTTTCGCTTCATTAATCTACTTTCATTAATCTCCTCATATATACAAGTTTATATGACATGCTTTTTACCTGAACATTCTTAAAATATCCACGGAAACTGGGATAAATAAGACAAATATAATATTGCCTGATACAAACATTAGAATCTCTTGCTTTATCCATGGAAAATCGAGCAATGAAACCCGAAAAGCGATTTGAAGACGGACACTGGCCGACGGCAGTGAGAACCGGCGAACACAAGAGCAATCTGGTGCATAGCCGGGTCCCCACGCGATTTCCGTTCACGGCTCTACAATACTACTCAGAATAAGGTTCAATGCACCGTTTGAGAAACGCATATAACACATACGTAAATTTATTTCATCATAAAACGGTTAACAGAAATGTTGTAAGAGAATTTACACGAAGAATAAACAATATACGTAGACAAGATGGATTTTGGACTATGATATATGTACTTACAAAATTTTGTGATACGTCAAAAACTCAACAAATGTATATACTTTTTAATCCGAAGTTGCCACGAATACGGGAAATTCCAAGCATTTTGCGAGGTTTAGATTAAAACAAGAGACTAAACCACATATAAGTGTGGCTGGATTTAGTTTCGTATGACAGTAATGAATCATGACTCTTAATACTTCCATAATAATATTGAATATCGAGGCACGTGTAAAACATAAAGTGTTTTTATTATATATATTTATATGGATGCACTTAAATGCATTATGTTTAAAGCATGTCGAATGTTATGACCATTATTAAATTTAATATTTATTCCTTTTTGTACCTAAATGTCAAGACATTTCAGAGCGTCAAAAAACCGTGTAACGAAAATGTTCGGAAAATGTCGGATGTATGGCAACGCTAAAAAAATGTTATACAAATTGTGTCTAAAAAGAAAAAGGCTAAGACACATGGAATATAGAGCTTTACCACTTACACGAGTTCATAAAGTCTTTGTAAGCAAACAATATTACCGTTCTTACGTAACTCCCATATACCATAATAAACTTAACAAGGTTGTTGCCCAGTAACACGATAGGATAGTGGAAAACTTTCAGCGGGGTTCTTTCCTCATTATAATGTAACATGAGACCTGGATAAATTGGGCGTGGGATGTATGAATGAAATTCGCCTATCCGCTCCTTAATATTAAAATCGCTATATAGGTGATGTCTTGGCGAATCCGGTTTATGTTAGTTTTTTACTAATATTCTTTAATGAAAAAATTAAATATCTTCATAGTGGAAGATATAATTCTATAAATAATAACGTACCGTGATAATTATTAAAAGAGAGCTTATGAATAGTGTTTCTTCCCAACACAATAAGAAAACCCTTAACGGCCGCGTGCTTGGTAGTGACCCTAGTAACTATTAATTAATATCGTTAGTTTAATCTAGATTAAAATTTAACTCCTTCAAAGTCGCTTTCAATTAGATGGATGTTAATGTATATTTGAAATATTCCTTATAAACATAAAAATTACTTACCCAAGTAACTATCAAATATAAACAGAACAAGACCAATTATTATTCTGATAGTGTGTAAAATACTGTAGTAAAAATAAAATCGTATCTTGGAGAACTTGATGATACACCATACACAAATTCGCGTACGAATCTAACGAAGTATGTAATAATCGGAACCAAGTAACGATGGTCATTTTTTTGTCTAAGGTGAGTTTTTTTGCATAAGATGGATGCTCATAATGATACAGTTTCGTAATACTTCGTAGATCAACTTCAATGAAGTAAAACATCTTGAAAAACTTGCACATAAAAGACAATCCGCCTTGAACGAATAAGGCGACTAAAACTTTTGATTATTAATGAAGAACCACGAGTAGAATGTTATTAGGATGTATTACTTATATATAAAAGAAACTGACTAGGAGTAAGTCAGAATTAAATTAAAATCATCAAGATCCAGCTTTTCCCTTTATTGCAGACTTTACCGCCTCGAAATTTTACATTTTATATAAAACCTCTCAAAACTGCGTTCCTCGACAAAAGTCCATTCTTTCGAAGAAAATAAATAATTCTTCTATTTTAAGCGCACCTACTTTGCACTTATTGTTTTAATGAATTTAATGAAGCTCTTCGCAGAAGCGTAGCCGTAAATCAAATGAGATTTACAAAGCTGTGCCAGCATATCGCAGATTAAATTTTTTCAACAACTTCTGAACGGATATTCTACTAAGTAACTTAATTATAAAACTGTTGGCTATAAATCTTTTTGATCCAATATCATCTCACTGAAAGAGTGTTGAACATTCAGTAATACCATATTGTTTGTTCCTTAATCCCTTTATAATGAAAACTCGAGCAAATATACTAGTAAGAAATCAGGTCACACAAAGACTTACAAATGAAACTGGGAAGAACTCGTTAAACTTGAGTCTTCTGTGACATACTGTCTCAATGCAGTCTTGTTTTAATGAGTTGAGACAAATTGTATTTCAGAATTCGTAAGTATGATGAAGTTGCTTGAAAATCATTTAGACGTAGAATTTACATCCTTAAAACATGTATCTACAGGTTTTATGTATTTACCAAAGTAATTTCGTTTGTTTTTTACTGTATTTATAATTCTATAACAGTTCATAAATATCCCATCAATTTCCGAAATCTAAAACTATATTAAAATAGATTTAAACTCTTTAGACTAACCAATATTTTTCATACATAGATGTTTATGACAATGTCATAAAATTTCTTTGGGGCACCAGCACGTTGGTCATACTTTTGGTATAACATACATGCATAACTTCACGCCAGGTCCTTTGCGGGGTAGGCACGAACAACAGAGCGCCATACAGGCTTATTTTTACACGCCTCACTTGCTTCTTTGACATTCATAGCTCTTGCCATGCACGCTCGTCTGCTCTTAAGGCTCCAACATCACCTTCTGCTATTAATCATGGAAGATGTGTCGTGGCCTTCCGCGACTTCTGCATCCATCCACTTTTGCATTGTATATCTGTTTAGTCATTCTTGGTATAACAAATGCCCATATAAGACGACGGTAACTACTTTCACCGTATGGGCTCCTACCCTAATGTTGATCTCCCGCAACAAAAGCTCTTATAAACTTTTAACGAAGCTAAGACAGAAAAAAAGAAAGAAACACATTCCAAAATAAATCAACATTGATCGAGAAGTTTTTACTGGACATACACTCTATTTCATTATTTAAGCTACCAAGCCTGTTCATATTCATAAATTATTGCAGATGTGCCACTAAGAGAAAAACCTTTTCACGAATTCAAACTGCACACAACACGTAATTGCGATGGACTTGTATGCATCGCTATACAAGTTACGCAACGCGAGTATGCAATCCAGAGCTCTCTATTCAATATTCAAATTGCAGTTAGTTAACAATCGCCCTGACACAAAGGATTACCCACACAATCAGAAGACTGGATAGCGGGCACACTGCAGTTAAAGCTGGATTTAATTCTGGCCTTTGAACTTCAAACTTACACTAGTACACTCTGAGTCAGAGGAAAAGAACAGTTTAGGTTTGTTAATACGAATTAACTCGTTTATGTAGGGTCTGTCGTATGGTTATGATGAGCGAATTTACAGAATCAGCGGTTCAAGTGTACGGGTATCGAATTCCTGGTCCAAATTCTCGGCAAACTCAGACACTAAACCTAGTTGTACTGGTTTATATTTTCGGATATACAAAAATAGCAGAATAACATTTAAGTCTGTTGCTAAGGCGATTTTTCATTTCTCATTTAGAACAAGGATAGCACATTATTACGCTACGTACGTTTGGACTAAGATTTAATCATAAATTCTGACTTTTACGATACGTTCTTAGCAGAGGTGTGCCGGAAAAATTAAATGCCGTTAAAAATGTGTATCCGCGGATACCGATACGAGTACGGACCTCCACTTTCTTAGTAAGAATTTCTTACTCCGTCGGTGTCAGTGCGAAGACCTCGCCACTGTTTTTTTTAAATTGCATTTCTCATTATAAAATTGATTTCATCAATACTTATCTTACATCTATCTATAATATTTAAATATTTGATTATTTTAATACGCTTATCACAAAGATTTGTGATTGATCTCATTATAAAGATAGTTGATTTAGTTCCTTCGAGTTAAGTACTATTAGTAACTCACTACAATAAATATTTGTAATATACGCAACGGTTATCTAGAGCATTTATTCCGCGTACAACAATGATCTGGATGGAACTTCCGTTGCGCTGTGACATGGGGATTTTTAAGAAAATATATATAAATAAGGCCATATATTTGATTTTAAAAAATACAAAATAATCTGAATGGAATTTAATAGTGTTTCATCGCTACGTAATCACTTATATAAATAAAATTTCATCTGTGTTGAAATTTCATAATGTAAAACGTCCGTACAAGATACGTCAAAAAATAACGGATACAGATACGGTTTCGGATCTTTCTTCTCCCTCAGATATCCGTGAATACGAATATCCGGACATCACTAGTTCTTAGACATAATTAAATATCAAGGCCTTAAGCTTGGATTTATTCTTAGTTTTAATATAACATCGATATTTAATATGAGGTTAATGAACGTAAGTGAATCGAAAGTTGTTTGTCAGGGTCGTCGCAAGTGGAGTTGGTCACAGTCTCTGCCTACCCCCATGGGAAACAGGCGTGATATTATATAATGTATATTTAATATGCCTATTATTTAATGTATAACCCATACTACAAATTCGAGCATGTTCAGTTATAGGACAGAATAATAATTTATCGTATATTGTGATTTTAGCTTTGATTATACATGTAGACACTGCAACCTTCAGTCAAACAGTAACAAACTAAACTATTAATATTTTATATTCTTGTTTCAAATACTAGAAAGTACTATTTCTGATCCTTTAAAATTTGTTTCATACGCTGTGAAAAGGTTTATTATTATTATATGTAGTTAACTTCATCTATTTTTGGTTATATTGTGAAGTCGAACCAATATTAACACAAGGTTTTAATAAATGCAATGTTTATAATACGTATTTCACTGGTTTCCTTTGAACAACGGGATTCGTTTACCTATATGCCAACGGGGCTATATATTTTTCAAAACAGAATAGCAGATTTGCTATTTTGAGAGCAGTTAATCTAATAGCAATATATTTAGGTGTCTATACTGACCTTAAAATTCTTCCTACTTTTAATTTCAATTCTGAAACGCACTGATCGTAATTTTATAAGTTGTTTCCTAGGTAATTTGGAAGAAGTAAAATATTGCTGTGAATTTATAAAAATGCAACACTAAAGTATCAAACGATGAATTATACATGAAAACATAAGGTACACTAATACTTTTAAAATATACTAATATATTATATATTTATGGATGAAAAGAGATGAGATGAGTAATAAGACAATCCACAGCGCATTACGCATTGTAATGCAAATTTAACATTTCAATGGCCATTGAAATATTAAATTTTTAGGCTTTGGCGTGCGTATTTCAGAGGACGCAGTTTTATTTTTTTGGCGTGTAGACGAGGTTATTATGAGCTTAAGTTCAAGTTTGTGGGGCCGCCGCCCTTGTCCCTCGGTCGTCATCTAGAAAAAAGGGTACAAAAGATTTCCGCGCTGTATCTCGTAAGCTAGCAACCATACAGAAGATTTTAGAAAACACTAGCTGTCCCGCCAGACGTCGTCCTGCCCGGAAAACCTTCGATCAATATGGCAACAGCCGCGCCACCTACCGGGTCCAATTGTGAACCAACTCGAACCTTTCCTGACATGAGCCAGAGGTTTCTGAGTTGCACAACAAGTTTGTTAAAGATCCTCATATGATCAAACGTGTAGTTTACGATTCTATAAAAACATACGGACAAACTTTCATTTTTATAAAGGACGATTATTTGTAGCAAGTTAAATTGTCTATAACTTGATTCTTATTACTTTTTATTGTAAAATGGAAAATAAAAAAGTTATAAACAAAAATATCGTAAAATTTTTGAACAAATTTTCTTTTGGTCGTTACAAATTTTTCTCTGGTCATTTACAATAAAATGACATCAGACCAATCGTATAGTTTTTATAAAAATATTTTCCTCTGCAATTTTGTTTAATTTCATTAATTTATCTGGGTTTTACAGCGTTCCAAGTTGACCGGCTACTCTTGAATACTCGTAAGATAACGATGAAAACGAACCATTAGGCTTAGTTTTCTATTATATATTTATTTATTCGTATAATTTATATTTTTTTAACATTCTTATATTATTATTAACTCGTGTTTCATGTCAGCAAATTGTTCTTCTACCAGATGCAGGTGTCTACAAGCTCGATTGTGAGTGTGGATTATCATTATATATATATATATATATATATATATAATATTATCATTATACATTGGGTAAACAAAGAGGAGCATAAAACACGGGTAAAATAATACATTGCTAACTGCTGACACAAGGTCTACGAAGACTGCGATCAATGAAGACACGCTGGGTAAACCCAACCACTAAATTAGATTCGATACTCCACAAAGTCTCGCGAAAGAGAATCGTTTCATCGTTTCATACTCAGAATAATGCGTAAGGCTATTGAAATAAAAAAACAACCAAATTTCCATCAGTTTAGATCAAAATTCGTTAGTCAAAAGCAGAAAAACATCAATTATTTGGAATTTGATTAATGCTGGTGTGCATAGACATTTAACCGATGATTAAAATAACATAATCGTTAACATTATATGGCTAAACAAAACGCGATGCTTAAAATAAAATAAACAGCGATTAATTTATTTTAAGCATCTGTTAAATGTCTATGACACCAGCCTAAGACTTTATGTCAGACGTGAGGTTTGACTATTCAAACTCAGGAGAGCCAGAGCTTCGATGTTCGACTAACGTATATAGTGTCTGACTTAATTCAATGAACGTGTTGGCAGTTGAAGCATCTTTCAGTACTGCGCAACATAAGAGCGAAACTAAATTTCATATCATGTCTTTTCATGAGCTTTTATGTATGCAAATTGAATCATTTCTTTTCAGGAAGAAATAAGATTCGTGCGCTAAAAGACATTTCCAAGAAAAATGGTGATTGAGTTCATTTTCGTGACGTGAGAACACGCTATGTAAATTAGAAAACCAGTTTTGTGTATCTAATATAGAGAAAGAAAACTTTTATTTCCCAAAGGTAACACAAACGAATCTAATAGAATTAATGAAACATTTTTACCCTCTGTATGTATTATGCCCAGTTCCAGAGCAGCAAGCAGAACAGTGAACACAACATAGTCAATATACAGGCTGGCGAGAATAGTGGCCTTTCAAATGAAAAATTTACTTAGTCTATAGGGGTACTCGAATTACCCTTATATATGTTTTACCAAATTTTTTACTTTTCTAGTTATTAATTTTTTGTGATTTTTGTGAAATTTCGACCGTAATGGCTTTAAATATTTATAATTTACTTTGGAGTATAATAATTTGGAAATAAATATATTTAAGTTACATATATTGTACTGATTATTTTACATGTAAAAGTTCTAAAAGACTTGATTACATAAAAAACTTCCAAGTGGTCGTACCCATTTTAATTAAAAAAAATTAAAGCCGTTGCCGTCAATATTTCCCAAAAATCACAAAAAAATAATAAATCGATAACATTTTGGTAAAACATATATGGGGAAAATTCGGGTACCTCCTCACATAAACTAACTAAATGTTTCTTTTGAACGTCACAGTTCTGGCCATCCTGTATATGGCATAACCGCGAAGCCCGCATCACTCTTCAATTTCCTGCTTGCTGCCGTGAAAGTGGGCATGGTGTAAATGAGGGTTCCATAGTTGTATGCCCCAATTTCACAAATGATGTGCACTAAGAATCAGTGTTCACAGTCCGCACATAATCTGTTGTTAACAGAGAAAACATTATTTTAATTCAGTTATCAATACTGAAAAAGCTTTATTAAAATAAGAACGTAATATATTTTGTGACATAACTAAAATCGCAGATATCACACGCATTAAAACACGAGAAACCTTTTAAGTTTCCATGTATGCAGTAATCATTTAAAACTAAAAGCAAGGATCGCCTAATCTATTAAACCTTCGCTGAATTTCCGTAAATCTTATCAGAGCTGGGGAAGAAAACTTTCTAAAAGCCTTGTAGAAGTAGAAGTTACGTAGATAACCATGTAGTCTTGCAGCGTCTGAAACTGCGGGCGCGTCGCGTGGTTATGTAACATTCAGCAGTCCTGTCTAATCAATACGACGGCGGCGGGCACTTTATGCTTCAACAGGGCCAATGTACTGAGAAAAACTTGGAACGCTCCGTTGCTATTGTGAAAATATCTCGAGACTTGTCTTGACAGTCTGCCTCACATTACGCGGTATTATTCCGGCAATTTAACTCCATAAGACCACGTGTATGTTCCAACGCTTAGATTCAATTAGACTGTAAAGTAAATTCAAGTTCCATAAAATTCCTGAGCTTTTGGTAACCAAGCAAAAGGAGTTTTTACTTCAATTACATAACACTATGAAGTCGTCCGTCGACAGACATTTCCCGATCAATATCTGATTTTATAGGGTGGTTTCTAGTTACAATGGGCTTTAGTAATATATAGGGTTGCTTGGTCTGAATGTGCGAATGTAACTGTTTTGCTTTAGTCGTACTATTTGGCCAAGGGCTCCCTCCTTCCGCTAATCTATTTATTTTCAACTGGGTTTAGACTACTGCATATTACAGAAGGGTATTTACATTCCCTAGAAAGACGATATGTTGATAAGATTAACAATTTTGCTCAAGTATCTCTGGATAATGATGATTTTCACTTTCTGTGCCTCATGTTTTATAGAAACAAAGTAATTTACAATGTATGTTATTTTCAAATTGCTTCCGTAGCTACATAAGTATGTAGCGTAGCTACTACGATTATATAATAGATACTATGTGCCGGTTTTTGATTCTGGTTATTTTGAAGGTATTCTGTAAGATTTATCAAAAAACGCACAAGCAGTTGATTCGACACAAAAAGTCGACATAGGTATATCGACAAGCAGAACAAATAAGATACACAAGCAATTTGCAAAGGACGTACGGCAAGATAGATATACAAATCCTAATATAGGGAGAAATGTAACAATGGTACCAGAAAGTTGTCAAGTGTGTCAATGACAGACACATACACAAAGTCAATACCGTTGTGTAAAATCAACCGGAATTACGTTTCAAGGACTTAGACCAATTTTTCAACACACGAACAGCTAGGGGACATGAAAGCATTGAATACTTACCCCAAACGCACGCTATACTATAGATTTTTGTAATTTTCAACCAGTGTAGAAGTAAAAGGGAGTAGAAAAGAGTCTCATAAATATGACGCTAACGTGCCTATCGTGTTTTTTTTAATCATTGATTGCGGTTGTAATTAATATACTAGAAGTACTAACGTGATAACAATTTGGTCTATGTTTTTACGTCGTCAACTAGTACCATGATGGTAATCAATAATTATACCTCAGTAAGGATAGCCAGAAACAAATAAATACTCATATTGTTACTAAAATAAATTGCGATACTTGGACTAAGGTATCGTATATGTACGTAAATCTAACGCTATGAAATGTTTGTTATTTTACTAGGCTGTTGTTTCATCATTCATACGAGAATATTTGTGATTAGTTCATAATTTCAACGAGATAGATTACATAATTGTAGTGGATCGTTGGTATTATATATCAAACTATGAAATAAATAGAGGTAGACGATTATTAAGGATACTTGCACAATTTTGGCATACCCCATTCGTTTAGTTTCCTTTCATCACTTAAATCAATGAAATTATTCTAAAATTGATTATCCTTTACAATTTTAATCAAGCCTTTACTGAAATATTCTATATTTAATGGAAAGTAAACTTTAATTATTGAGACAGAACTAAAAGCCCACAAATCCAAGAAACATTTCTGTTTAGAATTCCATATATTTTACTTTCGAATGTTCACCAGTTCCAATAATTTAAAATCATTCCAAATTCAGAATTTGACAGTTTTTAAAAACCAATAATAGGCAAGAGAGTTTATGACGATCAATAAATATTCAATATTAAAAATACACGCTATAACAGATTTCGTTGTATTGCAAAAGGCATACTAAAGACACCCCATTTGGGAAAAATCACGTTTCAAATTATAAAGGTAGATAACACAATAAACGAGAATATTTTTCATAAAGGTACCTCGGTAGCCGAAGTAAAATAAAAACACTGTAGCGCAAGTAAAACAGATGAACATACATCTGCGTCATCGAGGGATACCTTAATATTAACTACCGACGGCACTCCCTGGGCAGAATTAATCGGGAAAGTAAACTGGCCTTCAGAGGCTTAATTGGTTCCGCTTTTCTCGTTGATGAGCTATTTTCATTCACGTAAACATCCTTATGTATACGACGTAGAACTTGATTTAGCAAATAATCAATATTTCTTATTTCCTAAACCCGCTTAATCAAAAGCTTATTTATGAATTATTACAATAATTGTCAAATCTCTCTCTCAAATATCTATATGAAAAGTTTTAAGCCTTTGGTCTGGATTCAACTAAATCCTGAAGGCTCGCCGCCTATTTTAAGAAAGGTCAAATAGGATTATAGTATTTTTTATATGTAGAACTGCAAATGATGGATCCAAAGGATTAGAGGATCGCAAGAGCCGAACGTCTGCAAAATCGGGTTTAGCTGTGAGGTATATAAGAGAAAAACTAACCATTACGTTAAAACATTTTGTTTTTTTTTTAATCCAAGTCAAAACATAGGTGGGCATTGTATTGAAAGAACACAATTGCATTTGCCGAATTCTAGTTAAGTGAATTTTTAGTCAATTTTACTCCTGGCCTATGCAATTATGTCTAAGCCGTATGAGGAAATTATACTCACAGGTACAATCAGCTACTGTTCGTTGCTACGGTACTATCGAAGATTCAGTATTGGTTCAATATTTAGCAAGACACAAAACCACAGAAACATCATGCTTAACTACCGACTGACGCAAGTAGTTTGTTTATTGACGCAGAACATATCTAGCAACCCCTGACACAAAGAGGGGGTTGTTATATTATAATGGTCAATCAACCAACCTTTACTTTAACTATACTCTAAGTCATATCAAAGTGATATTTATTTCTTTCGGAATTACAGTCACAGGGTATTTTTTAAATCTTTCTGAAATAACATCAAATTGCGTAAACAGACTTTAAAATTGGTTTAAAACAATTAACAGTATCTCATTTAAAAGATAATCAAATACAAATTCCTTTATAAGTTAAAATTGATTATTGTAACAAGTATAAAAAGCTAAAATTTATTCAACTCATAAATACATAAAGGTAATATCCAGTTCTAATATATGCATGTAATAAAGAGAATTTTGTATGAAGAAAATTCCAAAACAACGCGGATAACCTAACGACTAAGCGGCACGTACCGGGGAAAAGCGCAATATGAAAAGATAAGAAAATTGTAAGGAAATGTACGGCGTAAAACGTATCTACTTAAGTATATCCAAACAAGTACAGCTTTGTGCATTATAAATCCATTTCAGTGTGAAAATGATTTAATTTGTTCCTTCTTTAAATACGTAAGTAAGTAAATACGAACTTTTGAGAACGGGGATAAACATAAAATATCTTTGTCACTGTAATAAATGTGGTAACTCTCCTGGGATATGAAGCAGAACCATGGAAAATATAAGAAATGACACTCGCCAGTAAATATCTGACTGTGAGTAACTCCTAGCTCTTAAATACTACATGTCAATTTTCTTCTCCCTGCAACACCAAAGGTGATACAAATGCGCTGCTGTTCTTTTAACGGAGACTGGAACCTGGTCACTAATGCCGATGATGAGAGATGAGAGAGAGTCTGTAGTATGAGAGAGCTTGAGATTTGGACACAGTTCAGACTAAAGGTCAGGTGAAAAGCATTTTAATAAACTCGCAAGACTAAGAAACGATAAAAAAATATAGTATCTAACTGGGGAGCTATTATTAATTACCCCTTTGGGAAACAAGAATGATGTGTATGCATGTGTGATTAAAGTCAATATTTCATTGCATGAAGTTGTTCTAGAAAAAGTTAGCCCCAGTACTTGTCTGTGTACTGGTATAAAGGTTTCTGTTACATAATGTTTCGAAATCGATTCTAACTTGGAACACAAACTTACCTCAGAACACAGCAAAGCTTCTCTAGTCGAGCGTTGTAGATTTGAACAAATCGCTTTTATATTTAAATTTACTTTAATTTTACAAAAGCCTTGCCTTTCTTGACAACAGGTTTTTCTTGATTTATATTCTGTATATCGACGGAATATAAATCAAGAAAAAACTTGACACCGGTCAAGAATTGGACTTTTAACCTAATCTCGCAAAGAACGATTGTAATACACATTACATAGACTCCAACATACAGTGAATAGCTCTCTAGTAGGGAAGAACGCGGATGTTTCGTGACGTTATTTTCCTTTAGTTATTGACTCACCAAGTCCAAAAAAGAAATAACTGAATATATCCTATATCTCAAAAATTATAATACTGATGATGACTGATGATGTTTCGTTGAAGATTTATTCCAGTTTCACAACCTTGTACTTTTCACTTCATAGTTCAAAATTTAGACGAGGGAACGACGAGGACGAGACGTGGTATAAAACATTATCTCTCAATTTATTTACTAGAACAAAAAGTAACTGAAAACCACCATGCACTGTCAAATAACCTATTCCTTGCATGTACTGATATTAAATAAGACGGATACTTTCCCCACTTTAGTAATTTAAGTATTTTATAAAATAACAGAATTATTTAATTAACGTAAATCGCGTTCATTTATTTTATTTGTAAAAGCTCATTTTACTGCTCACGATATCAGAGTGTATATACTAAATGAATTTTATAAATTGTGCTGAAATAGTTCTAAGGTTTACATTCTGATAACTAATTGTTATTACTTCATTCAATGTAACGTACATTTTATTTTTAATGGCATCGTATAACGAAATGTAAGGTGTATTTAAATTTAATACCAAAAATAATATTACAAGTAATAAGCTACGTGTTAGAAGCGCGAGAGTAGACCAGATAAAAAAGCAACAAATCTCTTTACACCTCTGAGCCACATCCGGGTCATTTTCATTGGTCAATAACTCGGTCGACATACAGCACATGAGGACTGCCCGTATGCGAGATAAGAATAGAAGATAGGTATAACAACTAACATAGGATGTGGGGATTTCCCCACCTGTACTTGTATATGGGCTCTTTGGCACATCAACCGCCAATCTCGTCTGTATTATGGTAAGTTAAAGTGGCAATGGTCAGCAGGTGTAATCCCACGTCACAAGCTGTTCCCTTCTGCTTAAATTTCTCATAATAGTGACACTGACTAGCCGGGACTATCTCTACATGCATTCGTATATTGCATACAGGGATAACTATCAATCAAGAGCTTCAGCAGACAGGCAGACCACCAATTTGATGAAAAGTGGTTACAATCGCCTACGGACATTTGCAATACCAAAAGTGCCACAAATGCGTTGCTGCTCTTGTAAGGATTACTGGAACCTGGCCGCTAATGCCGGACACAACCCAAGGTTGTTATGGCGGCATACTCTAGACCTAGAGTGGTAGTCATCCAGACGGGCAAATATCCTGCCCCCTGGTTATGGGTTGTTTCGTCGCCACTTACGACAGGCTGTCCGGCCGCAGGAAAATGTATTCTTTCTGCGTTCCTGCACGGATGAAATTTTATGGCCTTTATGGATCATTATTCTGATCTCAACTTACTTGTGATAATAATTTGCTTCATATTGGTATTAAATGAAAAAATGATATGCTATTAAACAGTTCTTATAAACTGTGTGACTGCTTAACAGTGCTGTTTACAAAAAAGATTGGTCACGGATTAGATAAGGTTCAATAAAGAAATAATTTCTCACACCCAAAGTTGCTGAATGGTTTACAGAAGAATGCAACCATATACGGAAAGTGCTATGGGATTTTAGCCAGTAGGAACTGGTCAAATTTTGACATAAAGAAGTTCACATAAAATACAATTTTTATTAGTAGTAAAATCATTGCTCATCATAGGAAGTTAGAGCACAGGTGTAAGTTAGACATGCACACATTGAACGAATCATTTAGACACGATCGTATTTATTAAGTTTGAGTAATTTATTACGGAGCCAAATCGAATTTCCTTTGAAATAATGTATTGTTTATCACTGTTAAATATTATTAGAAACAATACTAAACAGAGGAGTAAAAAATACATATTTTGAATATTTAGTTAGTATTTGATTTAGTAAGTTTATTATGGACTTAGATAATGATGGAACTATAAAGACATGTAAACATATTAAGCCTTATGTGACACTGAAATAAAAAAAACTTTTAAGTTAAAATAATATACTAAACGCGACTTTACTCGCGTATACGCCCAAACTATATATACCACGCGAAAACTCGCATATTTCGGGATAATAATAACCGAACAATATTATTAACAATAGGTGAATTAGTGGCAATAACACTGTGTGGGTGTGGTTATTTACAATAAATTATAAAATTATTTCCATATAAAAAAATCCCCTATAATATCATACTAGTCTTACTTTTAAATACTAATAACAATGATATTCATATATGTTTAAGCAATAATTATTATGATTTTCGATTCATTTAAATTATGACGTTATAACTTGGTTATATTCTTACAAAATAGGAGACTTCGAAATTTTATAAGATGATAAAAACTGTCCCAAGTGTCTTAACTATGAACTACCCTTATTGACGGATAACTTTGAATTTAAATGATTAAATTTATCTTTTAAGGAAATATAATTTTTTCAGAAACATGACAAATAAACGATAAAACGTAGCCTAAATCTGTCATAACTCATAACAATGACCATTAAAAGTTGGATGCTGTTCAAACGCGGCATTTAAATGTCTAGTCAACTTGTGAAGGCATAAACAGAAATTGGTAACAATTTGGCGCCAGTGCACATAAGTTATGGAGCACGCGTCGGCGACCTGCAGCGATCGATGGCGACCCTTTTACCGACCAATGCACCAAGCTGCTGCCCATGCCCGGGAAAACCGCCCGGTAACGACACCAGTCGCTGGCCTCCTTGCACCACCCCAAGACACTTTACCTACCTTAACTACGTTTACGTTACCTACATTTCCTTTTTCCCCCTCTCATATCTGTTACGTCGTTTACGTGGATAATTTATTGCTACATTATTTAACAAGCTCAAAGCTTTGAGTATTCTACGTACATGATAAAATTTGTCAATATTGTTACAACCCAGATCCCGACAAACACAAACCCAACTGCATATCTGAAACAAAGCACATTTATTACCGGCATTTGAACTAATTACATTTAAATTATTTTATGGTCGTTTTCTTTTGTTTACTTATTGGCATACGGCCTATTGTTGTATTGTTATCATTAGCCATGTGGTACGGATTTAAAGTACAAGCTGATTCTAAGAAATTCGGTTCAGGCGGCCGGGCGGACATATTTCATCTGTGCAGTATAAAGCGATGGCCCATTTGAGGTAGCAGTCAGTACATCGAGCGAGAAGCACGAGCGAAGCGAGACGTGAGTACACCAGCGGGAATCTAATAAGTGACGGACTTAGCGCGTTTTATGGAATTACAACCTTCTGCATTACGTTTGGACTTGTTGTGTTCGGTTATATTTGTACCTGTGATATACGTGTTTGTATAGTTCTGAACTCTTTAGTAATTCTAAAGGCATTTTAATTCGAGTCTCGCGACTCGTAACAATGTACATATTGTTATCGGAGATGCATCTCATGAACATGTCTTAACATGTATATATATAAATTTTTAATCCCTTATGAAATCCGTCCATCAATGAAAAACGTTGACCGTTTTATAGCTTACCAGAGATAAACTTATTGTTAGAACAATACACAAATAAAAAAAATCAAAACGGGTCATTTATGGCTAGACTTCTTCTTAAAGCCGTTTTAACTTTGTTTATTGAAACAAATTTGAACATACTTTTATTCAATAAATTTTAAATTGTATATAATATCACGCGTCACTTACATTTTATCTTTGATAGATAAACAGTGTCTAAGGGCCGCTTTCATGACGTTTTTAACACCCTTAAATACAATTAGCTACTTGGACAACGTAAAATTTGCCGCTAAGTTTGTTCAAAGAACTGTCAATACGTTTTGTGTAATTTAATACGATTGACTAATTTTATTTAAAGACGATCGTTATGCAATCGGGCCTTAGTCTGTGAAAAAAGACAATATAATTATTATTATGCATCCCAATAACATGTACTAAAACTAGCTTTTATCTAATAATAATCTGCATTCTAACCATTTAATTTTAGTTTTATGTAAAAGGGGCTCAAATAGTTATTGTTAAACTTAATCAGGTCAACATGAAAACAGTAATTGCTTATCACACCCATAAGGCTGGATGGGTATTTAAAGTAATTGAGTTACCACATTGGACACCCGTAAGTGATAAGATTTTTAATCTGTGTCGTTTCAGGGCCTGATTGGATAGAGTACTTCTGGCACAAAAACGTAATTGGAGCAAGATGTTCAAAAGAAATGTTAATTAAGTTTAAATCGTCGAAATCCTTTTTCGTCCTAAAAATATGAAAACTAATAAATGATTTCAGAGATTCTTAATTTTACCGTGCTTTTTTCCAAACAAAAGCAAGTATAAATCTATTCTTACGATGAGTACGCTATAAAAGCATTTTAATTTATCATTTTAATTGCCATGACATTGTGTACCAATTATGTTAGATTTGTTATAATATATGAATGTAAATCCATAAGTAATAAACAAATTGTATGGAAGATTTAATTGTAGAAAATAAAACATTTATGACAGAATTAATAATATAAACAGTATCATTTAAACGCAAGTATAAAATGAAATATACATAGAGATATAATATACTTTCGGCTGCAAGTTAAAAGTATCCAAGTATCACATTACAAAAAAATAAAGAGTATATTATCTTAGAAAGACTTTTATCGTTGTAATTCGATACAGAACTAGATAGATCGACGCGAGCTTGTCATTTTACAAAGTAAAGGAAAGATCGAACGACGAAAAAATAGAGGATAGAATAACGATTTCAGTCGTTCGTTCCTGCAGACGATGACATTGTTATATTAAGTAAACGATATTTATCCTTATAAAATACAAGCACTACTCAAGTTACGTCGTTTCAAGATACGTCAAGCAACTTTTGGACACTATTTCTCAAAGATACGTGCATGGTTCGATTTTTAGGGAATGAAATTTTTAAGTTTTAGTAGTTTGGAAAATGCTATTATTAACATTTTAAAGAAAATGAATCTGATTTTAACAGAAGCCTAATTGTTAAAACAAGATTTGCGTAGCATATTAGTGTTATCAAGGTATATATTGTTACAATCAAGGCGCCGGCAAAGACAAATTCCACGTACAGATTTGTAGAAGCACATTTATTACCTGTCGGCATTTGAACTAATTGTAATCCTTTTATGATCGTCTACTTTTGTTCACTTATTTATTGGCATACGTTTCTAATTACTGTGGCGAATAGCCGATTGTACTCGCTCATTAGCATCATTAACCAGGTGTTGCGAACTTCCATTTGTGTAGTATAAAATGACGGCCTAATTGAGAGGGGGGCAGTTGAGCTTCGATTACGATACGGGCGTAACGTGTGTACATCAGGAATCTAATCGGACTGCGCATTTTATTGAATTACGACTTTCATTACGTTTGGATTTGTTGTGTTCGGTTATATTTGTGCCTGTGTTATACGTGTTTGTATAGTTCTAATAAACTCTATAATAATTCTAACGGCATTTTAATTCGAGTCTCGCTAAGCTCGTAACAATATTTTTATGAGAAAAAGAAAATAAAGCGAAATAATCTCAAATTATCATAGTTTCTTTAAGTAAAAGGTCTAATTTATGATTTCGTATTTATATCATATTTTTTTAAAGGTTTTGCGACTTGTGCGCCATGAAAACTACGTTGCAACGGTTTTGGGCATAGCATTTTATTTTGACGATTCTGCTACTTTTGAGAAGTGATCTCGGAAGACAAAGATGTCAAGTGTCAACGTTACAGTTATTATTTAGCCTTTTTTTACGAAGTGTAACCCATCACGGACACCCTACCACTCGGGGACAATAGTAGGGTAGTGTTGGACTCCCGATGGCATGCTCGGACCTACCAACTAAACCACCTCTTTAGTCCATCTCGACGCCCTATGTCAGGACCCTGGGAACCAGAGAAACATCCAATGGAGTTATTATTTAGCCTACCTGAACTTATTCGTCGTTCGTTATTATAGACAAGGCCCACACTGCACATGCACTTCCTCACAACACCAGCATGTAACAGAAACACTCTACACTGGTATAAGTTTAGTATTAAAATTAGGATAAATTAATATAATAAATCACTCTTAAGATACATACACTTCAACACAAATTAATTAATGTCACACACAAGAACTAAAATAATAAGCGTGTTAATTTTTTAAATTAAATCTAGAAATAAAGCTTTAAAAAAGGGTATGGAATTCGAGTCCGTAGAGTAGTTAAAAAAAACTTATTCGTCAAACGTCGAAATACAAGTCGAATAAAACGTCATATTTATATATTTTTTAAAGAAGGACGTTTTGTAAAATTACTTGACAAATAGTGCTTGTAACAACTTTCTGTAATTTTATGGAAACAATACAGTTTTATTTATGCATTATCCTAATAGACAGTTTCCTGGGTTTTAAATAAAAATGTATAAAACAAAATGTCTCGACTTGCGTAGTTTCGATTTACGTCGCGTGTTTCTAATAATTAATATGCCCAAGTATAAGACTCCCTGTAGATGGGTACATGATGAAAATAACCTTTCTTTATTCCATAAATAAGGAAGTAATCCAAATATTAAAAAGTAACTTCCAGTTATGTATTAGTATGGACGAATCTATCAAATCGCACACAGATAAAACCGTAATATCAGAATGATTTAGTGTTGCTAGCAAGGATAAAGGCTAATACATCATCATGCTGTAATACGACTGAGTATCTGATATATTAGTCCAGTTACGCAATACATTTCTAGGACGAAAGGCGCCGGTGAGACCTAAAAGAAAATGTTTAAATCATAAGGAAAATTCTCCCACCCACAAAAACACGAATCATCTCACTAAATTCAGCCAATGAAATGTAGTATACGTTTTGTAACAAAAAATTACTAATTATGTACATAAATCGCTAACGATAAAATGGCGGTACAGGCTAAATATCATACACTACAAAACTATGGATTTGTCAAAAAACAGAAGAATTTACAAAGCAAACATTTTCTGAATTTTACGTAAAATACTTTTCTAGTATGTCAGACATTAAACAACATATTTTTTTATTTATTTCCGGAGCAATAAACACAGCTATCTGTCACACGGACTAAAACCCATTTCTATGGGAATTCCGCAAGTTGGAATTGTATATAGCTATCGCGGATACTTGCACAGACTATCACGAAAATCAACACCTCTGCAGTCATCGTAAACGTGGTTTTAATGGTAAGCCTTGGCCTTATGGAGCCACTAAACTATGTCTACCGATAACCGAAATAAAGCCACTGAAATAAAAAGCAATATGAAAAGAGTGCTTCCATTAATTTTACGATGCCATCTACGTGAACGTTTTTTGAAGCGTCTTGTGTATTGTATCACATTTCTTATTCAATAAGAGTTTTAGGAATATGTTTCAAGGGAGAAAAATTCTTTATTGGGTTTTTAGCACTTAAGACGAAGGATCCTACATTCAGTCCGAGGTATTAGAATTTAAATGTTTCTCGTGGATCGATAAAGTATTCTAAGCCGGAGGAAATATTGGCTTTACAAAAAAGAGGTCTTGAATGACTATATAGAAGTTCATCTATCAAGGAATTATGGTCCTACAATTAAATGACATTGAAGAAAATGTTTTCTAAAAATCAAACATCGTCGCATAAGTTCTATGATCTATACGAAAATTTTAAATTATTGTCACTAACTTTTAACGACGATCAATAAATGTTTACTAAAAACAGAGTTGGTATGAAACGAAAGCTTTAAAATATTTAAAAAGCAATCAAAGCTGGTAGTTTCTATGAAGACTATCAGTTATGCCTATTAGAAGTAGCGTTTTGGTGTAATATAACTTCATATATATAGACATGTGTCTATATATTATATATACATATCCCGGAGTACGCCCGCATCCGTGGCATCATGTCCGTGACATAGCAGACAAACTGCAAGAGAATCGCTTAAACTGGTACGGCCACGTTTTACGGAGACCAGATAATTATGTAGGAATAAATGTCTAGGCATGCCACCTTCGCCAGGAACTGATAAAAGGGGAAAGCCTAAGAAATGCTGGCTTGACGTTGTGAAGGATGACGTGCATACCAATGGTCTCGAAACGAGGGAAGTTGAGGACCGCGCTAAGTGGAATAGAGACAGTAGGAAAGCGGACCCTGGGTTCGGTGTGAACGCTCCGATCGCAACCTAGATTTAACGCTAGGGCGATACTGGTGTGTCTATACATACATACGTATATCCACTTTAGCTTATTCAAAATCAGGATATTGCTTATTGTTTTTTGTTGTGTTGGCTAATAAGTTGGTTACCCACCTGATGGTAACTGAAATTCTTGTCTATTGGTTATAACATTTGTCGATGAGTTTTGCGGGACTGCAAATTGAAACGCCAATTCAATTATACACACTAAAATCACTTTGAAAACTAAGAGTTGTAAAAGGTAAATTCGAACACATACTTTCTCAATAATTAAACTAAGAATCGAGTAAGTAAGTAATCTCAACAATTAAACTAAGTCGAACCGACCGAATCGCTATAGAACCCGACACTTAATTTTTGTCTAGTTCCTGAATTCTGCTGGAACTTTATCTCTTTAAATTGCAGAGAAAAAAATAATGATTTTAAATTACACAATGAATTATTACCATAATAAAGATTATAATTTTGTTGATTAACTATGACTTGACCCGCCATACAACCGCGGGGCAATCTCATGTAATATTATACGTTTGGATATACTCCATAGGTTGATTTATAATTTTATATTAAACATCCTAAATTCAGATCAAACAAATCTGGGTACATGACTGATTACAACCTAACCGTACTTACAGAGCGAGTCTATATAAATACTAACTTTAGGTATTTATATATAAACTAGGTATGTCACTGTGTTGTATGGTGTTAGTAGTACGTACTCGTTTCCTACAAAATAGGCCTCGTAACCTTTACAAGATATTCTTTGTCGTCAGAGGCTTATCTTATGAAGGCTGCACGCAATATACTGTGCCCCTTTCAATTTCATATACAGCCCAGCTAAATTCAAGGGCCTCGCTACTATAAGAGTAGGGTAAGGTTACGTAATAAACGTACAACTTTGTGCCTTGGTCATAAAAAAACTTCTTGAAATTCGGCTATGAAAATCCGAGCAATAACAAAATGTGCTGGCCATGTTGGATATAATCCAGTTACTATGCTTTGTATAAACTTCGCATCTTGATAAAAAGTGTGGATAATATATTAGTCAAAATGACAAAACCTACCTAAGGGAGGAAAGTTTTACATCTAACTTAGAAAGCTTTGGCCAAATTTCCGATTCAGTTGTCGACGTGCCTATGAATATTTCTGTAAGCAACTGAACCCAAACTTAAAGTCATTACGATTTCAGTAACCGAAGTGAGATAAATATTCACGCCCCGCTGCCGAAATTTCCGAAGAGACGTCATTTTCGGTCGCTTCGGAACGCTTAGAAAAATAATAAAACGATTGGTATTTTTCAATAAGTTTTAATGGCGTAACCGTAAATACCAATGTAAGATCATATTCGATCGTTTTATTATATTGATGAATAATGAATAGTATGTGTTTGAAAAGAGCTTTTATAACGTTGGGTGTTTGAAAACGTGGTAGTGGCATTTAAAAACAATATTAAGAATAACAATTCTCAATTCAAAAGGTAACTCTAAAAATCTTGCGTCTAATAAAAACCCTCTTCACTAGATTTTTATATCCAAGATAGTGTTACATACCGACAAAGAAATGCGCACACCTGGCGGTTGTAAAACGCAGTTTATTGCCTTTTCTGGATTCGGATTTCTTTTGTTTACTTCGTGTTTATAATTTAAAAACATCCTATTGTTATCGTACTTATTTTATGGCTGTCATTAGTGTCGAACTAATCCTTTTTTTTATTGCATTGCGTCGAAGCTTGCCAGATGTGCGGATTAACTCAGTGAACGCGGCCCCTTTGTCGGTATTATACAGTTTAGTATAAAACTGAACGGAGGGGTGGGGCAGTCAAGCGATGATTACGATACTAGCAAGACGTGTGTAGTACTTTCGATTAACGACTTTGCGTGCGTTATTGAATCGTGCAGTGTGAACTGGTTGCATCCAATTTTATTTGTACCTGTTTTAAACGTGTTTGTACAGTTGTAATAAATCCTATAGTAATTCCAACGGCATTTTAATTAGAGTCCTGTAGCTCGTAACAATATTGATGAATAATGAATAATGTGCGTTTGAAAAGAACTTTTATAACGTTGAGTATTTGAAAACGTGGTAGTGGCATAGAAAAACAATATTAATAATTACAAATGTCAATTCAAAAAGGTAACTCTAAAAAGCTTGATTCTAATAAAAACCCTCTTCACTAGATTTTTATATTCAAGATATGTTTTAAAAAGAAACTCAATAACATTTGCAATTTTTGACCGATTCAGCTTAAGACAATTATATATGTTTTAAATATCATTAATAATTACATTTTTAAACAAGTCAATAGGCGGCGAGAATAGCGCACTATGAAGTGAGAAGATCAGAAAACTCTTAATAGTTTAAGAAATACTTTGACCAAAAATTGTTTTGAACATTATCCTTTGACTGGTTTATAATGTTCTGTGTGCAAATAACAAAAACAGGGATGTTTGTCACCTCACAGAAACCTTTGTTGTGGGTTATCGAGCCAAGCACTTATCTAATTTATCAACTAGATTCTTATTGCACGGTAATAGTTCAGCAGATGTATACTTCCATATCTGTTGTATGGATATTTCGAATAATTATTTTACATTAATTCTACTTAGTGTGGAAATATGGCTACTGTTTAGCAAACGTGATTTAAACTTTAGTTAGTCTAGTTCTGAATGTTGTGTGCAATTAACTTTTGTAAATTATGTTTAAATAGAAACTATAATAGGATGTTTTCGTCTGAATTTAAAATGTCATATGACCGATTCTTACTATTCATTCACTTGTCTTGAATTTTGACGTACTTGTGTGAAGCTTATGTCATGCTTATGCTTTGGGGGCCGTGTCACCCACGTCCGTAGGAGAATACCCATAAAAATGAATCCCTACACGTAGCCCCTGGGCGGTGCCAATCAGGTGACTCTGGTGGTAGGCTCCGGCCGCGGCTTTAGTACCACCCATCGGTCAAAATCGTGTCGCCATAATGGCCTAGCCGTGTTCCGGCACGATGGCCTATGAAGCCTCAAGGACTATGGGTCAAAATAGTTGCTTTACTTTACGACAACCGACCTGATAAGTATAGATACCACCATGCTCTGTGACTAGTCTCGGAGGGTAGCGGGATCCGAGGCACGGTGCACCGCTGGCCGACCGCAGTCAGTAGGGGGCCCAAGTAACGTTTTAGCCACTCGAGAAAGGCTGCCCCACCAACTCGCGAAAAATCCCATGATGCGTCATAGTGCCGGTTGGCGACCGGACGAGAGGGCCCTATGAACGTCTTGGGGGGGCTCGGGCGTCCCCGCAGTCTCCGGACTAGTCCCTCATATGTGCGGTTTGTCTTTACAAATGTGATGGTTAAGATTGTAAAGCCTCATTTAACTGCCATTTTCCTACCTTTTATCACTCACCAAACATGAAACAGAGAAATAAGAAAACAGTTACACAGCGGCTGCACTCCCTCTCGTTAAAGGTGCACCTCACAAACATAAGAGGTTTACACTCAAATCTCGTTGCTGTCCATCACCATCTTGAGACAGAAAAACCTGCTCTCTTGTTCCTCTCGGAGACGCAGATAAGACCACCGTCAGATGTCTCGTACTTATCATACCCAGGGTTTACTCTGGAGCACAACCTCAAATCTCGTGCGGGTGTGTGTTTATATTCCCGCGATGACGTGTGCTATCGGCGTCTTCGGAATCTTGAAGACCATAGATTTTCTGTATTGTGGGTTTTGGTGGATACTGGTATAGATAAAATACTCTATGCATGTGTCTACAGATCGCACAGCGGAGACCAGGAGATGACTAGGCTCACTGAATACCTTAGTGAGGCGGCGGATGCCGGACAACAAAAGTATCCCACGGCCCAATTAGTACTACTGGGGGACTTCAATGCCCATCACCACGAATGGCTGTTCCCATACCAGTTTACTGACCACGCTGGAAGAGAGACTCGTAAGCTAGCACTTGCCTTAAATCTCACTCAGTTGGTCCAAGAAGCCACAAGGGTTCCAGATGTTGAAGGGCATACAGCCAACTGCTTAGATCTTCTGTTGACTAATGAGCCAGACCAATACTCTGTGTCGGTGTCTTCTCCATTGGGTAGCTCCGACCACTGTCTGGTGAAAGCTGTATCCGCTCACTGCCCATCTAAGACCACACCAAGTGGTACGCGGCGGGAATGGCGTTACAAGTCAGCAGACTGGGACGAGATGCGCTCCTTTTTTGCATGTTACCCTTGGCAGCGAGTTTGCTTCTCTTCTAATGACCCTTCAGTTTGCGCTGATGCAATAGCTGACGTGATACGGCAAGGTATGGAATACTATATTCCTTACTCTGACAAAATCGCGTCAGTGCAAGCTCGACCCTGGTTCAGTGCAGAGTGCAAACGTGCTGAATTGCATAAGCACAAAGCATACCTAGCTTGGGTCGATGCTCGCAACCGCAAAGCAAAAGATGTAAAATTGAAGAAGAAAGCATTCAATAAGGTTGCCAAATCGTGCAAAAAGGTTTTACGGAAGGCTCGTTTCGACCACATTTCACGGGTCGGGAACAAACTTGCCTCATACCCAGCTGGCAGTAAGGCATTTTGGTCCCTGGCGAAGGCGGTTGAATCGAACTTCTGCCGCCCCTCACTTCCTCCACTGCTGAGATCTGATGGGTCACTAGCTCACACTGCGGAAGAAAAAGCCAATCTGCTTGCAACTCTTTTCGCAGAATCTTCTCGTTTAGAAACTAACGGTACAATACCTCCACATCTGCCTCATAGTGGTACCTCCATGGCTGAGATACATATTCGACAGACAGAGGTACGAAAGACACTGAAAGCTCTAGACGTGAACAAAGCAAGTGGCCCAGATTAATCCCAGCTATAGTTCTTAAAACTTGTGCGCCTGAACTCACTCCAATACTGACACGCCTCTACCGTCTATCTCTAAAAACAGGACTGGTTCCAAAATCTTGGAAACAAGCTAACGCGCAACCTGTGCCCAAAAAGGGTAGTCGTGCTGACCCTGTCAACTACAGGCCCATTTCAATAACCTCTATACTCTGTAAGAGCATGGAGCGAATATTGAATGTCAGGCTTCTGGCGTACCTAGAAGAAAACGACCTGCTCAGTGATCGTCAATACGGTTTTCGCCGAAATCGCTCAACGGGAGATCTTCTAGCGTACGCCACACACATCTGTGGTGAAGCAATCGAGAAGAGTGGAGAGGCGCTTGCCGTTTCTCTGGATATCTCGAAGGCGTTTGACAGGGTCTGGCACGACAGCCTTATTAGCAAACTTCCAGCATACGGATTGCCTAACAGTCTCTGTGTTTGGATATCAGATTTTTTGAGGGAACGTTCGGTAAGAGTGGTTGTAGATGGCTACTGTTCCGATCACATGGCAATCAATGCCGGAGTCCCTCAGGGATCTGTTCTCTCCGCAACTCTTTTTGTGCTGCACATTAACGACCTTCTTAAACCCGGAGTTTTTGGCTACGCAGACGACAGCACTGTTGTGGAAAGATATATGTCCAATGCGCGAGATAATAGAGCCCAGATCCAGTTGCACAGAGAGATGATGGTTGAACGGCTGAACGTATCCTTGCAGGCGGTCTCCGAATGGGGTGATGCAAACTTGGTTACGTTCAATGCCTCCAAAACCCAGGCGTGTCTATTCTCCGCAAAACGGAGTCAATTCGATCTGAATCCCACTTTCAGGGGTGTGTCCATAGCATTGACTGACAGACTCCAGCTTTTGGGCATCTCTTTGACCCCAACACTCAATTTTGGCACGTACATAGAGTCTTTAGCGCAAGTGGCGGCCAAAAAGCTGGGTGTACTGGCAAAGGTGAGACAGTACTTCACGTCAGAACAACTGCTGAACTTATACCAAGCATCGGTCCTGCATGGAGTACTGTTCTCATCTTTGGGACGGGTCAGCCAAATACCAGTTGGAGGCGTTGGAATCAATTGAGAAAAGAGCCAGGAAGCTGGTCGGCGATGATCGTCTTTTTGATGCTCGACTTCAGAGTCTTGAGCATAGGCGCAAGGTCGCGGGGCTGACTGTATTCTATCGGATACATTTCGGGGAGTGTTCCTTAGAACTGCACGAGCTGATTCCTCCATCCCCTTTTTACCATCGGACAACCAGACGGACCGGTTTGCGCCACCGTTACATGGTGGAAACACCACCAGTCAGAACCAAGCGTTTCGCTTCATCCTTTCTGGTGCGCACTGCCGAAGAGTGGAATAATTTGCCGGAGTCTGTTTTTCCTGACAAATACAACCTTGAAATCTTCAAGTCACGAGTGAATAGGTATCTTCTAGGTAAGCGTGCTCCATCTTAGACTGCGTCATCACTCAACATCAAGTGAGACAGTAGTCAAACGCAAACGTATACTTCCATAAAAAAAATAAAAAAATGTCAAATTGTAACTGATTGTAACTGACTGACTGTAAGGCAAATAAATGAACGGTCGGTAAGGTACACGAACCGGCCAATAACAAGGTAACGATAATCCAAAGCCGTACGATAATTACAATTCATTTCAAAACAACCAATGATTTAATGAATTTCAACGGACAATTTGTCAACTGTTTTGTCGAGCGCTAACGAGGTGGCCGTTTCCGCGACGTAATTAAAACTCTTCAAAAGGCGCTCAGCGAACCGCAGTTAAAGTTTAGACAGTCCTGAATAATATCCTCATTAGGATGAAGAGTTACACAACGGCTGACGATCGCCACCCACGACACCGTAAGAATTATTAGGACACGCTCTCATTCCAACATCCTGCAGAAACAACGGGGCACTTGCGTCAGCACTGCAGGACCTTAGCCTCCCTGGTGCAGTTAAAATGTTGCAGACGTTATCTCAGACGGTATTCCGACTATATTCACAATCGTGTCAGTGTCATCATGTACCTACAAAAGGTATGTTCACACTCACTCATGCACCTTCAACTTCGTCTCTCATTATGTTATACGCCGTAAAACATACGCAGATTATTGTGTAAAGTTGTAAACTTATGTTTTATTGTCTATAGTTCAACTTCATTAAAATTACCGATTATACGCAATGTATACATTGTATATATCAAGCCTTTGCCGCCATTTTGTCGTAAGCGAGGTTTGGACCTATGTATATTTTTTGTTGTAAAAGACATTTTACACTATTGTTTTAAGATTTTCAGTTTTTGTTTCAGTAGGGTCTAATCTAACAAAAGCTGAGTCTTAAAACAATAGTTTAAAATAGCTTTTGCAACAAAAAATATACATAGGTCCAAACCTCGCATACGACAAAAATGGCGGTAAAGGCTCGATATATGTATGTGAAAGAGCCATGCTGGTGAGGAGGTGGCTGATGATGATGGTGTGATGAGATGGTCGTTGAGCGGTGTACGGGTCAATGAAAGATATTGTTTGCGACGTACACTTTTAATCACACACACACTCTCTCAATGTTACAATATTATAGTTCAGAAGGATTTTGGTATGAAGGCAAGCAGCGAGCGCGAAAACTAACGTTTGTACACGAGCACGTATATCGTGCAGTCGCGTTGAAGACGTAAGTCCGACTGTGTCGAGATGACCCGAAATACTTCGGTCCTCGACTGTTTCGCGGCAAATGGATTGCCGCGAAAATATTGTGGGCGCGCTGTCATACAACGGCGCGATGTTTTGCTTTGTGCAGATTAATACTATTTGTTTCGCGCTTACGTGCTTGTTTTTATGTTGGCACTAATGTCGCCACACCACCCACCCACGGAGAAAAGTACCCCCAACAAATAACAAAATAAGGCTTACAATATAAAAAAAAAACTTATGTCTAAAATATTTACATATACTACACATCAACGGGCGCCTTGAAACGAACGTGACGTCTCGAGCGAGTGACATAATTGGGATGTGCAGAAGTTGTGCTGGGGGGTAGTGATGGGTTGGCCTGAGCCGGAGTTGTTGGTGGGGTTGGAGCTGGTGGTGTGGATGGAGCGTGAATTGGAAGCGGTGGAAGAGGAGGTGAAGAAATTTGGGCCCCCTCTAACTCAGTGTAACTCTGTTCTATAGAGATGGCTTCTATTCTAGACATTGTATCAGCAACCACATTGTCCTCTCCCTTTACATGTACAATGTCTGTTGAGAATTGGGAAATGAAGGACAGCTGGTTGAGCTGAACAGGAGGAAGCTTCTCTCGACGTTGAGTGAAAGAATAGATGAGCGGTTTGTGGTCCGTGTAGATTGTCACGTGTTGAACCTCGAGCAGGTAGCGAAAGTGTTGTACGCTTTCGTATACCCCGAGGAGTTCACGATAGTACGCGGGCCATTGTGATTGTTTGTCAGTAAGTTTCTTACTGAAAAAGGCCAAAGGCTGCCATTGGTTGCCTATCTTCTGTTGGAGGCAAGATCCCACGTGAACTGAAGAGGCGTCAGTGAAGAGTCCCAGTTTAGCGTCGCTGACTGGGTGAGCAAGGAGAGTAGCACTCACGAGGCTATCCTTGCACTTCTGAAACGCGAGTTCAAGTTCGGGCGTCCATGGAACTGGCTTTGGTCCTTTGAGTTTGGATGCAGCTAAGGCATCTATGAGCGGAGCTTGCAATTCTGCAGCCTTTGGGAGGAATCGGCGATAAAAGTTTATCATGCCTAAAAATCTGCGAAGGCCTTGCACGGTTTTCGGCAAGGGGTAATTTTGCAGAGCTTCGATTCTCTCTGTAGGCGGGCGTGTACCGTCTTTGTTGATACGGTAGCCGAGGAAGGTGACCTCGTCGACGCCGAATATGCTTTTTGATGCATTTACTACGCAGCCATAGTTGACCAAGCGCTGGAAAACTGTACGCAGGTGTTCCAGGTGGTCTTCTGGTGTCTTTGAAAAGACCAGTAGGTCATCAACATAGGCGTAGCAGAAATCGAGTCCCCTCATGACTTCGTCAATGAAACGCTGGAACGTTTGTCCTGCGTTTCGAAGACCGAAGGTCATGAAGGGAAACTCGTACAGGCCAAATGGTGTGGTTATTGCAGTCTTGCATATGTCAGATTCATGAACTGGCAATTGTTGGTAAGCCTTTACCAAGTCAATTTTGCTGAATATAGTGGAACCTGCGATGTTGTGTGCGAAGTCGGCGATATGTCTGACGGGATACCGGTCTGGCACAGTTCTTGCATTGAGAGCCCGGTAGTCGCCACACGGTCGCCACTCTTGGTCTCCTTTCTTCGCCATGTGTAGAGGAGAAGACCAGGGACTGTCCGAAGGTCTAGCTGTTCCGCAATTGACCATGTCCTCAAATTCCTTTTTAGCTGCTACCAGCTTCTGAGGTGCGAGGCGACGTGGACGGCAAGAGACAGGCGGGCCATCGGTAGTCACGATGTGATGAACCGTGGTATGCTTCACTTGCCGTGGGAGGCCTGGAGGTCTGGTCAAGTCCGGGAACTCAAGGAGCAGCTTGGAGTAAGCTGAGGATTCCGTGACTGACACGGCTTTCACACTGACTTGGTTGACTTGTGCAATTGTAGCAGCAGTTGTCAAGCTTGTGTTGCCGTCAATTAGGCGTTTGTGGCGGAGGTCTGGCAACAAATTGTAGAAGCTAAGAAAATCCGAGCCTATTATTGGGATTTCTACATCGGCGATGGTGAAATTCCATTGAAAGTTCCGATGCAAGCCCAGATTGAGGCAAAGGGATATGCTACCGTAGGTGTTTATGCTGCTGCCGTTGGCTGCGGCCAATTGGTAATCCGTTGCTGATTTGGCACGACCTTTGGCTAACCGTTGAGGATAGCAGCAGAGGTCACTACCTGTGTCAATTAGGAACCTGAGCCCTGTCGTCTTATCTGTGACGAATAACCGGCGGCAGACCGTGTTGCAGTCAGTCGCCGCATCTACTGACTGCATTTTGGGTTTCCCTGATCTTGGTTTACCCAGGAGCAGGGGTTAACGCACTTCTTGGCCTTTTTGTGGTATGTTTTGTGATACCAGCATAAGGAGGTGGAGGGAGAGGAGCGGGTTGAAGATCTGGAGCTAGCTCTGGATCTGACTGGGTCACGTCCTTGACGTGGACGCGCCCGAAATTCTGCCGTTAATGCTTCTACCTGCTTCGTAAGCTGTTCGAAGCGGTTGGCGAGCTCAATGAGCTCAGGAGATTTAGTTGTAACGGCGTGAACCGCAGGTGTGGCCACTTCCAAGATCTTGTCTGCGATGTCGGCTGCCTTTTCCAAAGGCAAGTCCTCCTGTGCAGCTAAAATTGCTTGTACGTTTGCAGGAAGGCGACGCAGCCACAGTTGTCTGATTATCTCGTCGCTCCTGAAATCTGATCCTGCCAAGGACTGGAGGCGTCGCAAGAATTGTGATGGCTTGCGGTCACCAATGTCCTCCTCTCCGAGGAGCCGTCTGATCCTGTCCTTCTTGGAGGCAGAGAGGCGCTTGATGAGTTCTGTTTTCAGATATTGGTAGCGGTTGGTGTCCGGAGGTTGCTCTATGATATCCGCAACCTCGTCGGCAATTCTTGAATCCAGAATGGAAATGATGTGGTTGTATTTTGTCCTGTCTTGTGTGATCCCAAGAAGTTCAAATTGAGCTTCCACCTGGCCAAACCAGACGGAAGGCTTGTCAGCCCAAAAAGCTGGGAATTTGACAGTTACTGCCATTGTCCGCCTGTCTTGGCTGTCTTGTAGCAGTTGGAGTTGAGCTTGAAGCAGCTCTAATTGCTCTACAGGTGACGTCATTGTGGTGGAAGAAGGGAGTCCAAGAAAAAATCGTTATTAGGAAGTAAAGGAAACTGGAATGACAGGCTAGTGGAAGTATCAGAAGTTGGTGTTGGAAAAGACCCAAGTGACACCGCGTGATAATACTAGCAATTATTATGTATAAATGTAATAATCCTAATAATATTCTATACACAAAAAAAAAATTGCAAACAACACACATATTTACACCTAAGACACAAAAGAAAAAAAAAAATACAAGTCTATAACAAAATACACAAAACAATAATAAATGTAAACACGAAAATACAATTAATATAAAAAAAATATGTACACAAAAGGCATGAAAAATTTAACTCATTTGTTTGGTAATGATTATGTACAATAATTACTTTACTACAACAAGCAATAAAATTATCAAAATGTTTGTTTATATTGAAAAAAAAAAAAATGTACTTAATAAGTCCTACATAGTTAGGTAATTAAATATACAGACAATAATTCAGTACGTAATCAATATTTATAACCGAAAAACGTAGTCCGAATATATTGTACCGGGTTATAATCACTTCACTATTTTGAAATTTGATTAGATTTGCACTTTTGTTTGTTAATTTAAAAAAAAATTCGCTCACCGATAACTGCACAACACTTAACCTCGATGTAATGTTGGCGCGAACTCGATGTGATGTTGGCGCGCAACAGCTGACGGTTCGTTGTTACCGGGCGCCAATCGTTCGTTGTTGCTAAGCAACCAGCCGATGGTTGCCTCGTCGCCGGCCGCTAATCGTCGTTGCTGTGCACCGATTTTGGGCGCGTAAGTTAGAGTTGGCGGCAAAAATCGTAACTCGGAGTTGTTGTGGTGGCGAAAATTACTCGTGTCCGCGATGCTTGTTTGTAAAATATGTCGCTGTTTGGCGTTGGCTGGCAACGCTTTGTTGTAGCGATAGTATCACCCGTCCGTGGTGTGTTGTTTAGGGCCGTCTATACCCGAGGGTGCAGGGGATGAGTGGCACCCGGGAAAGAGTGGTGTATGCAGGTAGCGATAGACGTGACACCGCTGGCAGGAACCGGCGTATGTCCGCTCTGCACTTGTAGAAGTTACCTTGGACGTGGGTGTGGTTGACGAGTCCTTGCTTTTCGTTTCGTGCGCCTTGTGCTTGTGCCTTCTTGCGTGTAGGAGGTGGTCACCATTTGAGGAGGTGACGTGATGATGATGGTGTGATGAGATGGTCGTTGAGCGGTGTACGGGTCAATGAAAGATATTGTTTGCGACGTACACTTTTAATCACACACACACTCTCTCAATGTTACAATATTATAGTTCAGAAGGATTTTGGTATGAAGGCAAGCAGCGAGCGCGAAAACTAACGTTTGTACACGAGCACGTATATCGTGCAGTCGCGTTGAAGACGTAAGTCCGACTGTGTCGAGATGACCCGAAATACTTCGGTCCTCGACTGTTTCGCGGCAAATGGATTGCCGCGAAAATATTGTGGGCGCGCTGTCATACAACGGCGCGATGTTTTGCTTTGTGCAGATTAATACTATTTGTTTCGCGCTTACGTGCTTGTTTTTATGTTGGCACTAATGTCGCCACACTGGGATCATTATCTTGATTACAGGTTTTAGGGCCTAGTCGGCTCAATCGGTGTGATACCACGCTCACGTAGAATATAATGTCAGCGTGAAACGATTATTAGCCTTGAATTAATCGTGTTTCGTGCAATGAGCGAGTTCCGATGGCCCACTTCGCTCTCCCCTATCCCACCCCCTAACTCCAATCCTATATCCCATCCCCTTTATCCTATTCCTCCTGTCTGATCTGTCTATTTCACTCCATTCCCCCTATTCCATTTTCATTATGCTACCCTAAAAGCTGGCACCGCGTTGTCTTCGCCCTGATGTTGCAAACGTCTATAGGCAACTGGAACCACCTTCCATTAGCTGGGCCGTTTGCGCCAGTTTGCCAAGTTAGCAATAAATAAAATTACACCTTCGGGAAATAACAATGGAGGAGTGTGAACGCGCAGGATATTTATTTTGTTTCTAACCCTGTTTGACATCAATAATAATAATTGGATTTAAGCCCTGAGCCGTTATCCAATCGACGTCGTTGCTCTTTATTTCATTTATGTAGTACGTAGGTAGTATATGATTATAGTCCTATAAAATGAGAACATCTTCTATAAACTGTATTTATTTAAATTTATCTTGTTTTTTTTCTTGAAGTGATTGATTCACGTGAATCCATTGCCGCTGGATCGACTTGCGTCGGCGTTATGCGCTTTTAACCACTTTTAATGCTTGTCGCTACGACGTTGCATGCATGCGCCAGGAGACAGCGCAAGATGAAGGTGAAAGCGCACGAATGTAGACATACCTAAAGACATTTAATAGATTTTTGTACATCATAATAAACTGTTATCACAATAAAAAGGCGTAGGTATAAATTTATCCAAAGTATTGAAGATAATAATTGCGAAGCCATATCGCCAGGCGGAAAATTCCTTAGTTACTTTCAACACCTCAAGCGATGAAATACCCAATAACTCAGAACGCGTTCGATTTGAACGGCCAATATAAATTTACGTTTCAACGACTTTCTTATTTCACGGGAAGCTAACAACTACAAAAGCTAGAGATAGATTTAATATCCATTTCAGCAGCTCATAAATAAACTCTATAAAGGTAGATAGATATGTAGCATTTTCAAGGGTCTTTACGTCGTTCCGTGGATTTATTTTTTATAATATCCACACGAATGGGTGAGCACATAAAAGAGCATTCTGAATAGTAGGTCTGCTAATGATGTTGAAAAATGAAACGCACAAGCTATTCAAGTGAATTTATTCAACATTTTTGCGGTACAATGGCAGGATGGGCCAGGAAGGTCGTCGCTATTCACCACGTTGGATGGCCGTAGTAGCCGCACTGATTTATAATAGCACAAAACGTAGTAAGAAGTATAGCAACTTATATAGCTGCTAATATATGTATATCTCTGACCAATGTGAATTAACTTGCGAATTTGAAATGCTATTTTTTTACTCCCAAATCTGTTAATAAACCAGCTGCTTCTGTTGTTCTATTCATGTGCATTGATGATAAGAATTTCATTATCGAGGCTAAGGTGAATTTCAAAATCGTGTTCCGCGGAAATTGTCTCATTTTTCGTCTCAAAAAGTATTCTACGTTGCAATTTCCTAGTCAAATATAAACATCATCAACTGGTCATAAATAAACCAATATTTATGACCAGTTCGAACATCTTATATTATCGTTTAATCGTTCCTTTACTGCTGATTAAAATTAGACAAACTTCATACAAGTAATTCTAAATTTCAACCAATTGTAACTGAATAAATAGTAAAATATACGAACCGGCCATTAGTTTCGCTTGCTTAAATTCCAAACCCTATCCCGTGACAACTATCTCATCGGCGATAAAAATTACATCCCCATAATTGATAGTACGTTTTATATACGAAATTTCATGACATGAGTATTAAACAAACTTACTATCACATTGCCAAATAAAGATTATAGCTATTGCTTATTTGTTTATTAATTGGAAAATCATTGCCAAGAATCCCTAAGGTCATAAATTAAAAACTAACATAATTTTTCAGAGAGTTACAATGAGAAAATATTTGAAAATTAAAAATGGATAAAATATTCTAGGAGCAAATACCCAGAGATAGCAAGGAAATATGTTTCGAAGTAAATCTACCATTAAAATAAGTAAAGGTTAAGGAGTTACGTAATTCTTTCTATGCGGTTGACAACATACAGACAAGACTGGCGCTGCTTGGAATATATTCCATCCCACATGATGAACCAGTTGAGTATGTTGCCTACGGATGTGTTTGCTAACCTTGGGCGGAGATGAGCGTCTTGGAGCGCGTGTCCTTTGACATAAATGCGGATGCGCTCAATTGGAGCGGCGGCCGTTATCGAACCGCGCTTAACATCACGCAAGGCTGCATACACTACACCAAATTTGCAAAATTTCACATTGTACGTAATCGTAAAATGAATAGACAAAAACTTTGGTGGCTAAACTACCCATATCTCATCCTATCCACATATGCCACTAGGTCCGTTCTTCTGACTAAATATGGATATTGTTACAATTACTAAACATTGATAGTGAAAGAGAACATTGTGAGGAAACTTGTATAGAGAAATAACAATTTTATGGAACACATTAATCTGCTTTAGAAGAGCTAAAGCGGAGGGTGGGTATATTGCCCGCATCTCTAATGTGTGGTGGCTTGAGTCCAGCAGTGTGATGTTTATGGATTGCTGTTATAACATGCCCAGTCTATAAAGATAATCTCAATATTTTTAGTTAAAATCAATTCTACAAAGCTGTGCTTAAATGGTTATAAGAATGAAATAAGAAAAAGATAATTAGTTGATAGAACTATGTCTTAATGGTTTTAAGTGTGGTAATTTATTTGATTTTTATTATTCAGACGTTTTAGCCACTTTTGTGTAACTCTGATCACGGAAAGATGTTTGAGTATTGTTAGAGTTTTATCTACCGCCAACTCTTTCACTTACCGTTCACTGTGAACACCCGCTGAATAAACCCAACCATTACATCAGATTCAATAAACCACAAATCCTTGCAAAAGATAATCATTTCATATCTAGGATGATGAGTGAGACTATTGAAACAAAAAATACCCAAAGTTCAATAGAGAAGATGGTTGGCAAGTACCAACGGGTTTTTTTAATCACATATAGGTTCACTTTTGACCATTATCTTGCTCGATTTGAGCAGAGATGTGGTCTAAGATCGGGCATGCTTACCTGGAAGGTACCTATTCACATGAGACTTGAAGACACCTAGGGAAGAATTGTTTGGGATCCGATCACCAAAAGACTAAGAACCAAACCCAGCAAAACCTACCAGACCTCAAGACACTATGAGCTCATTCTGAGCACGAACCAACATGATTGACCATTTCATTTTATATTACACTTGACATCTTTATTTTCTGTGATTATGGATATGGAAAAATGTCAGTATAATAATAAAAACCAAATAAATTAACTCCCTTAAAACCATTAAAACATAGTTTTATTATGTGAAAATTTAAGAAAATACAATTACTTAATTCAAAAAATTCATTTAAAATTTCTAATAAGGCATAAGTCATGCAACAATACTAATATCACCATGATTTTCTATCCACATTATTAAATGTTATTGATATGTATTATTCAACCAAAATATATTGTTTAATTTTTTAGAGTGCATTTGGTTTTTATATTCAGTGTAAGAAGGATACATACATAACTTCACACCAAGTCCACATACACGATCAATTTGATCATGGAAGGTGTGTCGTGGCCTTCCGCGACTTCTAGAGGGAACTATTTATTATAACAGTACATACTGTTACAACCAGAATAAGACTTACATTCCAAATTAATATAATATTCAAACAATAAATAATAATTTTTATTAAAGGCCACAGAGGTAGCTTTCATAGTAAAGTGTTTTACCTATTTATATTAATATATTTCTTTTAGGGTTATTATAAAAATAGGGATATTCCCTAAATGATGATTTACTACTAAACAAGGCAATACTTTTCGCTGTGGTTACATTAATTTAGACTACATAACTTCTTTGTGTCAAATTTATGCTAGGTAGATTGTGTAATGATTGAACACATGTAAAGCTACTTTTATTAAATAACTGAATTCTTACCATTATAAGTTCATAATTTTGAAGTTTAAATAAGTAATAATTAATTGTAGCCATACCATAAATCATATTAGATTTACTTTGACAAAGGTTATGAAGTAGAATGAAAAGGAAGCTTCCGACTGTCCTAGATCAATTAGATTACTTAACAATTTTTTTAAATTACACCATAATAGTTCATGATATGGATTACACATACTCATAATATTAAAAAAAAAAGTTTTAAATTATTGTAATTAAAAAGCCCTAAACATTTGAAAAATACAGGTTATTGCAATACAATTGTAAGCTATGTATATGTCAATGACATGACATGGAACCCTTTAATAGATTTTTATGTTTTAATTGTGTAGAAAATGGTGGCCATTAGATATGTAGAGATACATCGAAAAGCTGGTCCCGTTTACATCACACTATATAGGCATCAGGTCAACTTGATGAAATTACTCCAAAGCACTATATTTAAATTTAGACTCAAAACCAAATGCCATTTAATAAACAATCACACAATCAGAAATTGCCTTTTACTTACGACATGTATACTTCCCATATAAAAATTCATAAATTAATTTATTCATTGATGAAACATTTTTTTTCAATTAAGGAAAGAACTGCACAAAGAAACTAAATCTAAAAATTGGATATATTATTTATCCTAATTAATTTGATTAATATAACATATCAATTGATTATAAAAACGATACTAAAATTATTGTATATTCATCATACACATTGATATACATACATATAAATTTCAATGCACCGACCTAATACGAAATGTTACAGTAATTCCGTTGTAGATTGAAGGAGATGAAGTAAGCCGAAAATTATAATTTTAATGGCTTAATAATTCGAATTTCTTATAAAAATTGGTATGATTTGATAGCGTATTCTCCAAACTATGATCTGATTTCCGTTTCTCCGCGGTTTAATTCAAATAATGCGAAAAATTTATAATATTATAACTAGTTAATAGGGCGTGGTCTTCATCTGCAATTATCTTCAAAATATAAAACATTCTCAATAAAATTAAATATTAATAAAAAATACAGATATGAGTTGACGGAAAGCGTATAAGAACATGTTTAAAATGTTATGAACTCGATAAAATTTATAAAAACTAGTACTCACATCGAGAGATTCCTTTGACGCCATGTTTCACACACAAACAATTTGACGTTTATACATAAATCGATAACAACAAGCTGCGCCGGTCGGTAATCGGTTTACGTTCGGATTCTTCGAATGAATAGGATTATTGAATTTTTACTAAAACGGACGAAAATTATATGGTCTAAATTACCTAAAAAAAATCTGTACTTAATTATCAATTATTACCTAATAAAACTACGTTTTAATGGTTTTAAGCGTGGTAATTTATTTAATTTTGGTTTATCCGACGTTTCGGCCGCTTTTCAGTGGCCACGTCTATGACCACGGCCACTGAAAAGCGTTAAAACGTAGTTTTATTATGTATTCAAGTCACGAAAACTTAAGAAAATATTAATTATTACCTATTTTAAATATCAAACTTTATATGACCCATAACCCATAATGTCATATTGTGACATACATAATTTAATAAAATTATATTATCTTTTATCTATAATTCTATATGCGTCAATTAGTTATGCAGTACTATGACATAAACAGTGTTAGTTAAGTACATAGGTTAAGTAAGTTAACTTTATGATACAAATGTATTATTTATAATATTTAAATACGCGATCGTGTGTGTGGTCGTGGTCGTAGTCAGCCTCATGTGGAACATAGCCTAGGCATTATGCTGCTTGCCTTCTCCGGACTGCCGCCAATGCGGCGCGCCCGACACAGCGCTCCATACGCTGGTCGAGTGCGTGGCATGGGCGCCGCAGCATTTCGAGGTCGAGACGCACGTAGGAGCGGTTGACTCGCTCGGCGACCTGGTGAAAGCCATGTTGCAGAGCAGCGACGCTTGGGGAGCTGCGGTTACTTTTTGTGAGGCAGTAATGTCTCTCAAGGAGGCCGCAGAGCGGGACAGGGAGCGTAGCCTTACTGCGCGTGCGTATGCGTCTACTCGAGGTCGCCGGCTTTCAGCTGGCACCCGGAGAGGCAGGTACGCGCACTACTTCCCTCCCTGAATTAGTTTCCGTTACGGGGAGCCCTTAGCTAGCTAGGAAAGCAAGGGACCATCGACCCCCGTCTAACGAAGTGGGGTGTGTTCTCCCAAGGCACACTCCAGGCACTTTGTTGCGCTGGATCGGCTGGGCGTAACTATGTTCTAAATCTCAGCTTTTCCTTCACAAACTAAAGCGCAGGGTCGACAGGGAGGAGGGGTTTTTAGTGGGTATTGCGGTTGCTTGCCCGTATGCAGCTTCCTCTGAGTCTTTCCACACTAGCTGAGTCAATCGCGGGTGGATCACTGTCAAGAGCATACTATTGCTGCAGTGATACCTCCCCCGACCGACGTGTGTCGTTTCCTGGCAACGACCCAGTCTGTGCGTAAATCGGCAGAGCATTTCCCTCGCCTCAAAAAAAAGGCATTATAAAAAAAATACTACTTGTCATTTAGTGTGACAGTGATTAATAATCAACATTTATGATGTGCTGTCTAGCGATGCGCAAACTAAATCACCACTGAGATTAGTGATTTATAAATCTTTTTCCTTAAAAGATTTAAATCACTCTTTTGAATCTTTAACTCTATTAAATCTTTGGTTTCGAATGATATAATTTATTCAGTTGACCGGTTTTAAGCTTTACAGCAACGAAAGAGAGTTTAATTTACTGTGTATCATCATTGTATTTCTTAGAGTGCGCATGTTATCTCTTTCCACTTCACAATATCCTGTATCTGTTGTCTCATACTACATCTAAGTATCTGATTTGTTAGTTTTCATCATTCCATGTGACTAAAATCAATCTTAACGTAATAAGTTAAAGATGTATTTTCCAAACCAAAGATTTAAAAAGTGATTTCGAGTTTTGAAAGATTATACATCTTTTAAATCAATCACTCCTGAGTTACACATCTTTAGTGCTGTCATTGTTTCGTTAAGATGTGATGTGATTTTTATATAAATAAAAAACGATAATAAATAATACAAAATTAGAGTTCTAAGTTGCTCAGGTCGTAAATACTCGGAAAGTAATCTTATTTTAAAAGATTTATTTGATGTCTACGTCGATCACTACAAAATTCTATCATTCCATTTAGAATTGTTAACAAGAAATAGCTAATTACAAGGTAAATTCGGCGATAGGTATTCTAGAGTTGAAACAGTAATTTTTTATGAGTCTATACTCTTGTTTCGTACTCTGTTTTATCGCTATTCAGCGTGTATTGACGCTTGTGAAGTTAAGCCACGTTGGAAGTTAATAATTTGGATTTTGTTTGTAGGCACCGACATGAGAATACGTAGGCTTTCTGCTGTGTTTTGGACTACGTGCATAATAGCTTTTATATTGATTTTATATGTCATGACGGATTTAAGTTTTAAATTGCCAAATATCAAGCCTGCAGTTGGGGATTTTGATGAGGTAAGATTCAATTCATAATTAGTTATATATACTTAGTTACATATTACTTTATATAGGTAAAATGGTCAGGCCTATGCCTGTCTTAAACCAATTTTGTTTATTACCTACCTATGTAGGTAGTAAACAAAATCGCTTTTAGATATTAATTATAAATTCAGCTGCTGCTCAGATATCCGGTGCACTAGTTTTAAGTATGGGTAGGGGTAGTTGGTAGGGGGGAAAGTATATTTACCCTCTCTGCAATCTCTAGGGTTTGGAGTTCTTGAAACATTTATTTTTGGTGAACATAACCTTACCTATTTGTTCACTAACATTATTATGATGTGTGAATGCAAAGGTTGCAATTAGTGACTAAACAGTGATTTCGGTTAGGTTAGGTTAGCTTCAGACCAGATGGGTAGTTCTGACTAGTAACCATTTGCTGTTTATTTTATACACAATTTATAATTTTGTCTTTATTGGCTGCCATTTTGTATATTTTCATGGTAACCATGTTCTTGTAGTGTGTGTGAATGTGCTCAAGCAATAAAATGTTATGTGTGTATCTATATAATGTGTTTGTTGACAAGACAAGGATCTCTGCTTGTTACAATCTTAGGTTCAGTACTTCATTGTTTTTTATGAAACATTCATACACATAATTATGTTCATGTATTTGTTAATTTTTGAACAGGATATTTAAAAAAATATGATGTTTAACCTTAAAATGCAGTCTGCTAAAAACTTACAATTTTAAAATGAACTATTGCCATCTAATTTTATAATGAAATAAGACTGTAAATCATTCTCCATTTTTTTTTTCTAATTGGTACCTTTTACTTTTAGACCAATGATATCTCTTCTATATCTTTTAAGTCCTGCACAAAATTCATGTAAAAATATTACTACGTATCTGGTTTTCTATTAATATTGTATTTGGTATTGTATTGGTTTTCTATTATTATAATTTCAGAGTAAATGGTCATCATTTGAATCAAAGTTGCGTCACATTGAAAATGAGTTAAACCAACATCATGCTGTGGTCGGAGAAATCAAATCAGCAATGGATCAGATAGTAGAGCAGTCTCAAGAGTACCATCCTCCTCAGAAGAGGCCTAAAGATATCCCCAGGGTGCCTAAAGTGAGGGAGTACAATATTGTCGGAGACGAACCACCAAGAATGCATCCAAGACTCAATGTCACTTCTTGTCCCATACAGCAACATGTAACATTAAAATCTGATGTGCAGGTAAATAAAGAATTTTTATTATACCATGTTATAAGCTTGCCCTGTACTAAGCCGAAAAATCTATAAGTAAATATAATTCAAACAACTTTTGTTTTTTTAGTTTTCTAAAAAAACCCAACAGATTTTGAGATATGGAGGTTCAAAGAGTTTATTTAAAGATTCATCAAACAACCCTTGCAAACAGCTGTAAGGTTATTTGGGGTCAAACACTAGGTGGGTTAGAGTGGTTACACACTACATCATTTAATCGAGTCATGTCATACAATCATAACAACCAGTAAAGTATGAGATGGATCAGGGACCCAATCCTACTATTTCAATATCCTGGTGTTGGAATATATTCAAAGCATGATTCCTTTGCGATAATGTATAAAAATTGTATCCTTCTAAATCCACAATATTCTCTCAGTATTGTTTCCCATGAATAATAGGAGAAAAAATTAGGTACTATCTTTAGAAGAAATGGCAAAAATAAATAGGTATTATCATTAGCAGAAATGGCATTACCTTAAATTAATACTGGAAAGCTACCAAAATTTTACTTAAAAATATTTATAAAGATAGAGTGGCGAGCTACAGGCAGAAATCAGCAAAAGTACGATTGAGACAATGATGTGCAAATTTCACGAGATAGAGATAACAGAATGGGGGCCTTAGATCTGATCCACACCAAATGGGAACAACGCTGATTAAGTGTAAATGCTTATAAATATTGATGACATTCAGTTAGTAATTATCAAAGTTGGCTGACCATACAAATCAAACATTTTGAGTCCTTTGGTAGATACTAATTAGGGTTGTAACGGAGGCGGAGGCAGAAATGAAATTGGATGTAGAAAAAATAGTAGTTTATGGTTTATACATTACATCGCGTCGGTAAAACTTCGTACGTACGTCTAACGCGTCTAAGCAATTCGACAGGTTGATTCCTGTAGCGTATCATTCATTTGACAAATGACGTTTGCAAGATCCCCGCCCCACCCGAACCGCGTTCCCGCCGCGCACGCGTTGTCGCGTTGATTTTTGTTCATTTGCTGCGCGCGGCCAGACGGCTGATTCGTCGCGAGCATCACTGCTTGCGTATGTATTCGTAAATAAACCTCCGTTATGACTCCGCAAAAATTACACGGATGCGGAGGCGGAGGTACGATTTCTTGCGGAACTTCCGCAGTAACGGAGGCGGAAGCGAAGTTCCGTTACAACCCTAATACTAATATTCTGAAGTACCAAAGGCAAAAGATCATGATAGGGCAGGCAGAGAAGTGTAACACCACCCTATTGGTTATGTCCACGCGCACTATAAGGCCCTGGCATGTGCGTAAGATATACGTTTTATAACTGTTGCGCGCGCGTTGTGCTAGGGGTGTACATTCCAAAAATGGATAATCAATTTTTTAGTTTTTAATGAAGACCAAAATATATATTTTTATAAATGCTTTCAGTGTAGAATGATTAATGAATGATATTTTATTTTCACCATATTATCTAATTGATATGATCTTGTTTAGAAATGGCTTTAGATTTGAACGAATTTAAATATAAATTTTTTTATTAAAAAAAAAAAAAAAAAAAAAATAAATATAAATAAATGAGAATGATTATTTATTACTCATATACTATATGCTAGTCTTGGCTTAGTACAGGGCTTATAACCTTGTATAACCATTTATTCTGTATCCCAGTAATAAAATAGGGACATGTCAGTCTGTGTAAAGTGAAATGGTTCCTTAGAGATTACATATACTATAGGATACATAACCAGGCAGAAAATTGTTTAAGGCATCTTACTCGAATGAATTTTTGGCTAAGGTGATTTTTTTCAATTCTGTGTTGTAGTTTTTTAAATTTTCAAGAACTTATTTATTTGCCTTTATGATTCTTGACTTGATAAATAGTCATTAAAGAACATTATTATGATTTATGCAGACCTATCGAGTCTAATGATACCCACATGGCTATAAGTATTGAAAAAAAAATGTCATCCTTCCTTTATTTTCATGATTCCAAGACTGCAATCTGCAAGTGTTGATTGTGGTAATATGGAAAGCTTCTTAGCGGGAAACCTGAGTAAATCTTATATGTATGTATGTACATATTGTGTACCCACCAACTAATCTCGGGATTTCATTTTAGATGCTCTCAATGTATGAGAGGATATTATTTGATGACAAAGATGGCGGGGTATGGAAACAAGGTTGGAATATTGAATACAGTGATAGTCAGTGGAATCAAAAGAATAAACTTAAAGTGTTCATTGTGCCACATTCACATAATGATCCAGGTAAAATTAAATATGTTGTAAACTATAAACATTTTAAAGTCAATGTTCAGCCTAATTATTTTAGCCATTTAACCTATTATTGTACTTCAGGTGTCGCATTTAGACTTCTTTTGTTTACTTTGTGTTTAAAATTTGTAACTAAGAAAAACATCTTATTGTATGTACCTGTTTGTGGCCATACATAATAATAATTTCCCAAGTGTGCGCATTATGTTTTCTGGGATTTTGCATCAAAGCTTGCCAGGTATGGCATCGGTGCATTATAAAGCAATGGCCTAATGCGGAGAGAGGCAATCGAGCTAGGATTACCAGACGAGCAAGACATACATTAGACGAGCGATATAGTGACGGACTTTGCGCGTGTTACTGAACGTGCAGTTTGTACTGGTTGTGTCTAGTTATATTTTAACCTATGTTATACGTGTTAGTGTAGTTCTAATCAATTCTATAGTAATTCCAACGGCATTTTAATTCGAGTCCTGTACCTCATAACAATATTTATTTATTCAAGGAAATAAATAAAACTAAGGATGAAAATTGCTTTATATTGAAAATAGTTCCAAATAAATATAAATAGAAGCCTTTGGCATTAATATGTAACTTGTTTGTCATTGTGTTTGTTGACACTATCTCTTTGCACCGTCCAACTGGTGATGTTATTTACAAAACAAAATTTCAGGGTGGCTGAAAACATTTGAGAATTACTACAATCCCAAACAAAGGCCATATTCAATAACATGGTTGAGAAACTGCTAGAAGGCAGTGGCAGGAAGTTTATATGGGCGGAGATCAGTTATTTATCCCTATGGTGGAACTCGGATGCAACTGACAAGGACAAAGCTATATTTAAAGAGTAAATATATTTTTAATTTTAACTAACTGTCTAAGGCAGCATAATTTTTTTACATGGTATATGATATTATTTGTCCAGAATGTAATATATTGGGAAAATAATATTGACTAGATATACCATGCAAAAATTATATTCTCTACATAGCTTTCCTCCTTTTGTAGTATATATGTAAACTGACTTTGTATTTTGAAGAAGATATTCCCAATTTCAGGTTAAAATGTAAATGTAAAACAACACTTGCAGGTTTTGATAATGTTTTACTGACAGTGAAAATTGAGTCAAATTGACTTTTAGCATATTTTTAATATCTACCTGATTTAGGTTTGTTATTTTAGTCATATTTGAAACAAAAATAAAACTTAAAACATACAACTCTGGTTACACAGTACTTTTAAACATCACGGTTCATGTTTATACTCAATCCCTATTAATATTATAGATGCGAAAGTAACTCTGTCTGTCTGTCTGTCTGTTCCGTTTTCACGTAAAAACTACTGGACCGATTTGGCTGAAACTCAGTATATATATATATATATATATATATATATATATATATATATATATATATATATGTTTTCGATACCGAGAATGAACATAGGATACTTTTTATCCCGATAAGTGGGATAGTTTCCGGGATAAAAATATATATGTCTTTCTGTTTGTTATGCTTTTACGGAAGGACTAATGGGCCGATTTGGCTAAATTAAATACAGACGGTGGACAAGGGATAATTTTCATTTTGGCCTATTTGGTCATTTTGGCCTTTTTGGTCATTTTGGCCTATTTGGTCATTTTGGCCTTTTTGATCATTTTAGCCTTTTGGTCATTTTGGCCTATTTGGTCATTTGGCCTTTTGGTCATTTTGGCCTATTTGGTCATTTTGGCCTTTTGGTCATTTTGGCCTATTTGGTCATTTTGGCCTTTTTGATCATTTTGGCCTTTTTGGTCACTGTTGCCTTTCGGTCATTTTGACAATGTCGGTCAGTTTGGTCTTTTGGTCATTTACACCATTTTGGCCTTTTTGGTCAAGTTTTGTAATTTATTTTGTAGACAGATAGACGGGGGATGGTATAATTAGCGATATAAAATGAAGTGAATGTTCCATGGGCAAATACATAAAAATGTAATATAATATAACCTGTAGCACTTGCTCTAAACAAGAGACATGCACTAGAGGTTAACCGGCGGCACAGCCGCGGGGTAAACTCTAGTGTGAAATAAAATGTAATTAAATATGATATAAAAAATAATGTGTTCAATATTTAGAAACTTAAAAAACAACTTTCTTTTTTAACTTACTAACTTGCTACATAATTTTGATTATTTTTAACACTACTCTTTCCCGTTACTTACAAGAAATAAAATGTTTATATCCCCACTGAAGTTCTCTATATGGTATGTCAATGACCTATACAAACTTTCTATTCTCGCTTTTATGATAACGAGTGTTTAATGTGCCCAAGCGCACTGTGCTGCTGTGTGTAATCGACTGTGAGTTAACTTTAACCCTCCAAAGGGGCCAAATTTAATATTATTTTGCCCATAATCGGCCAGCTGCCATCTAAATCACCGTGTCAAAACCAAGAGAATAATATCGTCTTTTTTACTCTAATGCAAATACTATATAGTTAGAGAGAGAAAGCACGAGTTCAACGTTCATTTCAATCATCTGTATTTGACCACAAATTTGTGATGGTTCCGTCTTAGAGGGTTTAACTCTGACACTGGTTTTATTTTTCATTTTTAGCCTGTTGAAAACTGGACAGATAGAAATTGTAACGGGCGGGTGGGTAATGAACGACGAAGCGAATTCTCACTGGCTTTCAATTATGCAGCAACTTACTACAGGCCATCAATGGTTAATAGACAATATTGGATACACACCTAAGAACGGTTGGTCAATAGATCCGTTTGGGTATTCAAGTACACAGCCGTACCTTCTCAAATTAGCCGGTTTCGAGAATTCACTTATACAGCGTGTTCATTATAGAATAAAGAAAGAGTTGGCCTCTAATAGGCAGTTGGAATTTAGGTGGAGACAATTATGGGGTAAGTTTGCAGTTAATATATTTTTTATATACCAGGATGCTAACATACAAACATTGTATATTTCCAAATTAGGTTATACCTGTGGTGTATAATATATAACCTACAACCTTAGTACCGACCCCGACACCCGACAAAAGTGAATGACAAAGTTTATTTACGAAATTTGCCCTGTCGGAAATCGAATCTGGGACATCTGTGTCCGCGTATTTACATGGAAAACATACTTTCAACCAATGCTTTATTATTGAAGACACCTTTAGTCCAGAAAGAAAGTAAATAAAATACAAACATTTTTATTAATATAAGAGATGGAAGGACAATTTGAAACACACAGCATGGACATTGTGATCCAGAACATTTAAAAACAGAGAGAAATGGTCATCGAGTACCTTTAGGAAGGCCTTCGTCGAAGACCTAAAAGTAAATTATATATATATATATATATATATATATATATATATATATATATATATATATATATATATATATATATCCGTGCAAGAAAGGAGAAAGAATACGGCCTGTCGTAAGAGTCGACAAAATAACCCACAACCAGATGGTAGGGTATTTGTCCGACTGGATGACTACCACCCCTGGTCTAGAGTATGCCGCCATAACAACCTTGATTTGTGTTCCGGCATTAGGGACCAGGTTCCAGTCTCTTTAAGAGAGTAGCAGCACATTTGTACCACCTTTGGTGTTGCAAATATCCATAGGCGTTGGAAACTGCTTTCCATTAAGTGGGCCGTCTGCCTGCCTGCTGAAGTCATGCTATAAAAAAAATATGCTGAAGTCATTGGAAATACATCATCTCGTCCTACCCCTAAACGGCACAGGTGTGCTAGATTAACATGTTAACCTATTGTAAATAGAAACATTTAAAGTTAATATGTTTTTGATCCAAACACTTTTATGTCAGTGCAATTTATTTTTACAATACGATCTTGATGATCCAATAAAATTTTATAGTGCCTAAGATTTTTAATTGGCTCATAAAACGTTGCAGATGGCGTCGGAAATACTGATATGTTTACTCATATGATGCCGTTCTATTCCTATGACATCCCACATTCGTGTGGACCGGATCCAAAGGTATTAGTGCTAAATTATGCTCCATAATTTTATTTCATTTGAGCAGCAAGCAACTAAAATAATAGTAACTAGATTACAAACCAGCTAAGTAGAAGCTATTGAAAAGTGTCTACAGATGACAGATAAATAGTAAAAAAAATAACAGATATACAAGCAAAGAGTAACAAAAAGAAAACACAGAGAACAAAGATACTTAGGCTACGTTCCATTAGACACCCACAACGACCACGTTCACGACCGCGATCTTTCCGTTCCACTTGCTTGCCGGCGTTACAATCGTAAACCCAAGTGGAACAGTTATTCGACCCATCTACTGACATGGGTCGTTGTGAGCATTATGTGATCGAAAATTACGATGTCATAATCTTCTTATATATAAAAATGAATCGCAAAATGTGTTGGTAAGCGCATACCTTGAGAACGACTCTACCGATTTTGATGAAATTTTGTGTGTGTTTGAGTTGGTCCCGGGATGGTTTATTTCCGCAATTGGCGCCGGTAGGTGGCGCTGAGATCGGGTTCTAGAATTCTCCTAATCACCTGGACCGATTATAGTGATTTGTTTTTGTGTCCTTAAACAAAGTCTTTTAGGAATTCAGAAAATATGGCGGTACGAAGTGCGGCGGGTCAGCTAGTTTTATTATATAATTATAGAAATTATTCTACATTTTCTGATTAAATAATAGTCCATAATTGTCCCACTGCTTAGCTCGGAAACGAACAGTATACCCACCACGCTTGTACAAGGCTGCTTGGCGGGCTTAACACATCGATTATCTCGATGTGCTGGTTTCATCGCGATGTTTTCATTACACAGTATGATTCGGTTAGAAAGATGCTTAACTGATGCACACTTTTCAGCCTGGATTTGAACCCGCGTTATTTGAATTTGAGATGTGAGTATGTTAACCATTAAGCTACTGAGGCTGACATACTCCATATTTACTAATATTATAAATGCAAATTTTTTAATATTAAAACTCTGTCTGCCTGAAATGCATTCACGGAAAAATCACTGTATCACTATAACTTCGTTTATACATAGTCTTGATACTGAGATACATATGTTACTTTTTATCCCGGAAAAGTGATAGTTACCAGGTTGCATTAGTTAACTTCCATATAAGTTAGTCATGGACAAACTTTAACATAATCAACAACTTATTACTTAACTGGAAAATTACTCTCCAATTAATGATGAGAGCTTACTTCGCTAGTTCGCAAACTTATGCAGATATGAATCCAGCTTTATCCTATAAGTTTGTATATTTTCAGATTTGCTGTCAATTCGATTTCAAAGATTGCCAGGCAACGGAGTAACATGCCCATGGGGCATTGCTCCGCGGAAGATCATTCAGAAGAATGTTGAAGAGAGGTATAGTGTGAATTTTAAGTGTTGTTTAATCCAGTGGCAATGCTTCATTAACACAACAACACGCTAGATATTCAGTCCATTTTCTTGATCTCAGGGCGGTTTCCTCCAGGTTTATTCAGCGTACAACAACTGCCTGGAGGGAATCACCGAGATTTTCCGTCTACAATACTCTCTGGATTTTTAAAAATGATTTTTTCCCTGCTATTCAGGCATGTTTCTGAAGAGTTTCTTGCGTCGCTTCTTCTCTTCAAACCACAACATCTTGCGAAGCTGTGATAAATTTTTTGAGGCTCCCATGGAGTAGATAAGGACCATAGATTAAAATTAATAAGTTGGCGATAGTCTAACTAAAAACTTTGTACTGTTACGACCGACAAAGACCAATTTACAGCTGCAGTTTATTACTTTTCACTTCTTTTGTTTACTTTGTGTTTAAACATTGTAATTAGAATAGCAGTCTATTATGTATTGTAATCTTTTATGGCAGTTATTAGCCAGGTGTGATACTAAGAAATTCAGTCTGCGCGGCCGAGAGACATATTGTAATTGTGCAGTGTAAAGCAATGCCCCAAGGGAGGGATGAGGCAGTAAAGCGATAACCGCAAGTGTGACAAGACTTGTGTACATTTGATAATCTATATAGTGACGGACTTTGCGCGTGTTGTTGAATCGTGCATTACGTTTGTACTAGTTGTGTTCAGTTATATTTGTACCTGTGTTATACATGTGTGTATAGTTCTAATAAGTATAGTAATTCCAACAGCATTTTAAGTCGAATCCCGTAACTCTTAACAATAAATGTACTTAGGTACTAATTTTAGTAAAAGTGTCTGTTGCATGAGGACCTTCGTATACAACAAGCATCCGAAGTCTCTTAAGAGCTCCATATACACTATTTACAAAAAAATCGCTCCTGAGCAATATACTCGTAAACATATTTATGGATGATGAAATCTTATGAATTGACATGAATATATTTGACATGCTGTAATGGTAGAAATTTATTTATACATTATTATTATTTTTAATGATTAAGTTATTTGTATTGTTTAAATCACTATTGCCATAATAATTTTATACACCCAATTTTGGGCAGAATTCATTGATACCATAAAAACCACAGCATCTCTCTTCATTAATTACACAATAAATATATTCTATTCTACCCTGTATTTTATTAAATTTTATTTTTAGGTCATCCCTAATCTTGGACCAATGGAAGAAGAAAGCTCAATTGTACCGCAGCAACGTGCTCATGTTCCCACTAGGCGATGACTTCAGATATGATCGATCAAACGAATGGGACAACCAATACCAAAACTATGAGAAAATTATTGACTTCATCAATAACAAGGACGATTGGAATACAGAGGTGAGCTATGATGCACAAATGGACCTACTTATGCAAGGTGGAACCAACCCACATACTGACAGTTTTGAGAAAAAGCCGTTTTTATTAAAAATAAATAAATATTAGAATATTGTATATTGTAATGTACAATATTCTATACAATATTTTTTTTTTCCAAAATGCAGACACATTATTTGTATGCAATTTTTTAATAATCCATTTTGCATACGTAGGTCCAAATGTGGTTGGTTTGATGGTTGACTCGATCTTGGTTCTATTATTAACCTTTTAAGACAGAACCACCACTTTGTTGCCGAACTGGTCACACACGGTTAATTGGGAAGCACCACAAATGTGTAGTCAAATACAGATAATTGAAACGAACATTGAATTGATGCTTTCTCCCTCTAACTCATAGAATTTGTATGAGAGTAAAAGAGACATTATAATTCTCTTGGTTTTGACGCGGCAATCTTGATGACAGCTGGCTGATTATGGTCAAAAATAATAAAGTCAAGTTAAACAGAAACATCTTAATAATATATATTATTAAGAAATTTGATGAAGTCTTCTTAAAAATCATCTTTACAATACCCAATTTTTAAAGACTTTAAAAAAACTTAATTATTGACACACATTTTACTCCCTATGCTCTTATGTAAACTGTTCATTTAAACGAATCTTAGCAATCATTTTAACGCACACAAACACATTCTTACGCAAATACACAAGAATAAAGTTAATATGTAAATAGATTATAGAGAGGTTATTTTTACGACATTGGAAGCTAATATAATCAACTTTCATTTACATGTTTGGCGGCTATGTCTTACCTTTAGTTTTTTGAGTTGTTCTACCTATTATAGAACAGCATATATCACATAATTTCCTGTCAATAAGATTTCTTGTCTGTTTGTTTGAGATTCAAGTAATAACTACTGGACCGATTTCGATACTGTTTTCGCTGATCGACGGCAAATTGTTAGAATTCTATACTTCTTTTCATCTCGGGAATCCTACGGGAATTTTCCCGGGAGTGGTTTGTTGTTTTTCGAGAGCATAAAATTTACCTTATCCCGAAACAGTTTTCACTAAAATGATAGCTTACATTCTTTATCAAATGCTGGGGTACTTTGTGTCTCAGAAATCCCGCGGGAATATCACGTCAAGCGTGGACGAAGTTGGAAAGAAAGGTTGACAGGTTGTATAAAGCCTTAAAAAATTTAAATGTGTCACTGTTCTGTATAAGACCCTCATGCCATAAGTGTTTTAGGTACAATTCGGTACCCTTCAAGATTATTTCAAAGCAGTACATGACGAGGTGAAACTGACTGATTTCCCAGTACTGTCTGGAGATTTTTTCACATACTCTGATCGAAATGAACATTACTGGAGTGGGTATTATACATCGAGACCTTTCTATAAGAATATGGATAGAGTATTATTGGCCTATTTGAGGTGAGTCATGTCACTTTATACACATGTGCAATGGAACACTAGTCCTTCTTTGTTTCTGCCTGGAAATTATAAATCGCGGTTGTTGCTAGGTTCGATTAAACAGGTTTTGTTGAAGAAACCAGCTTTGAATCGATTTCACTGCACACCTTTAAAGCGCAGCCAAGTGGTATAGCAAGATTTCAGTGTACACAAACATATATATATATATATATATATATATATATATTAGAAACAGTTTTCACATTGAGAAAGTGATGTTCGTGGATTGATCCGGTTAATGTAGGTTAACATACCAAATAAAATCAAATCATCATTTATTGCATAAAACATGGTAGATAAAAAAGATGGTAGGATTGTTCCATAGCTTCACATGGTTTTGCCTCTATTGCAATTAGTCATTCTTATTGATTCAGTATTAATATTACATCAATATTTTAGAAAAATGTTCAGAATAATAATATTTAAATTGAGTCATTCTTTTAAAATAAATGTCATAAAAGTTGAAATTAATCCACTAGTCTATATAATAATACATTGTATACTACGTCAGTAATTTAGAGTCTATCATTTAAATAATAATTAGCACTTTAATTTGTCAATCAGTAAGGTCTTTAATGTACACTTTCAACTCCTTTCGATGTTTACACTCTGTACAAATTAGTTTATTAAAGCCGTTATAACCTATTAAAAGTGGTTAATTATAAACCGGTTTCAAGCCTTGCTCTTATAAACAAGTAATTACAGTTTTAGTTTATAAGTATATTCTATGATAGTGTGTATTAGAGGAATATCCAACAATATTATTAATTCCTAATAAATTTTTACCAGGGCAGCAGAAATAATAACAGCTCAAGCGGCTGTGACTCGTTCTGTAAGCTATATAATATCGTTACAACTTCGCGATAGAGTAGAACAAGCGAGACGAATGCTGTCTCTTTCCAACATCATGATGGTATTACAGGAACGTCCAGGGATGAGGTCCGGGAGGATTATGCCAAGAAGTGAGTACAAACTAGTCTTTTCTCTACTTGTCTGATATAATTGATAGCAATTTGAAACACATGAGTTTTACTAGGAACATATACTATATTATATCAGTCAGAACTATGGATTATTGAGGAAATGTTTTTACTTTGTAAATGATTATTTTGATAGGAACAAGACATAAATAAGGCTGTATGACATTTATATTGAATTTATTTGGCTTTATTTGTATATTTTGACATAATACTCTGATAAATATTTTCGGTTAATAGTTTTGAATTCTATCTAATATGACTTGTAGAAGGCAGTCTAACATTTGCCCTGTGGGTAATGAATGGCATGCAGACTTAAATATAATTTAAGACCTGTATAATTTTTATATACTATGCCATACGCAAATAAATTCTCATTTTATTATAATGTATCCATTTATCTTCTATGTATATAATTGAAATCCACGCATATAGTGACTCATCACGATATCTGAGGAACTAGAATACCTATAGATTTGAAATTTGCCATGGACCTTCCTTTCGCCAAGTAGAGGTCAGCTAAGAACGGATTTTACGACATGCGAAGCGGGTGGGTATCAGCTAGTGTAATTATAAATTTGAAAGATACTTTGTTTAAAAAGTTTAAGGAGATCCGTGCCATGGCATTAGTAGAGAGAATTAGAACATAAGTATGGAGATAAGTGTGACTACTCGGCAATTCGTGGATCAGGCGAGGTTCACAAACCAACAACGCGGCGTCCACCCGTGGAAAGCGGTGTTTTTCGGAAGCCGGGTGACACTAATGTGTTAAGGACCCTTAAACCCTTTGTTCAAAGCGTTCTAGCAAGTTCGACAAATAGGTAACTTCGATGGTCCATACTGTTGCAGACTCATTAGTTTGAAAGTTATTTTTCTTATGGTATATAATTTTGAATGTAATTTTCTTTATGTCAGACTTTTTTTTGTCGAGTGATATTTATTGAGACCAATACACCAATATTCAATGTACTCTTTTGAATACACGTATAAATATCCATTGTTGTGTTTATTAAGATAATATATTTGAAATAACACAAATAGCAGGATATTTCTAGTAAAATGACGATACCTCTCTTCAATGACCACAACACATACATTAAAGTTACCATTGTAAGGAGTTATAAAGAGGAAACGAACGTGATTCCTCCCTCCCGACTGAGTATTATTACATATTGTGATAGGACAATATCAATTTCAGATTGTTAACGTCAATAAAATATTGCCAATCGGCGATTCAACAGGCGGCTTATTACCTCTTGAAACAGCCGCCGATCCAAGATCAGACGCAGGAGGACATATACTTCGACGTGGACGACATCTGGCGGCGACATGACGAAGTGCCCTCCAGAATCACTATAGCCTGGACGAAATGTCTCCTTCTAGAAGATTGGTTTTATACAATGCCTTGAGTTTTAGGAGACAGGAGATTTTGACGGTGATAGTATCGTCGCCGCATGTCGAGGTAACTTGACAGCAGACCCTTGTTTGTTAAATGTTTCATATGATAAGCGTTATACTCGCGTCTTACGCTATTTTAATGAGTAACTGGGGGTATTTCATTTACCATAATTTCATCTGCTATACTGGTCAACAGACATATTATTGTTTCTCATAATTGTGTATTCATACTCATTGTTTACTAAACTAGTCACGTGCTAGAAACTTTGTTTCCTATGAAATCAATTTCAATAACATCCTTTGTTATTGGCAATTATCATATGCCATAAATTCACTTGCCATCGAAATTGCTTCTAGAAAAACATCATAAAATCGGTTTAAACTAAAAGATCTATAGGTTTCAGTTTGGTTAGGTCAGAACATGAAAAACAACGCACGAGCCGAGCGAGCGTGTTGCGGCAGCGGCCGGCGAAGTGTTAGAAAGCCAATCGCTTTTAGGACAAAGACGTTAATTTAATTTTCTACGGAAGCGACTTGGATGAAATATTCTGTTAATAAAATGGATAACAATACGTATGGCACTCGTGTCATTATGGAATCTAATGTACGAGCAAACAAGATGATGTCACATAACTTTTATGGTACAATAAACAATTCGGGCAAATGAAATCCGGGGCAAGTAAAATTCGGGCATATGAATATAATTGCTTATATTTTTGGGGCAAACAATAGAAATCTCCAAAAAACGGGGATCGACCCAGGCAATGGGACGTTTATCTCAATGAATGAAAACACTTTATTATTCACCAAAAATAAAATTTCGTTCTTAAAAACTAGATACAATAAATGTTGAACAAAATGCGGCCTTATCGCTTAAAGCGACCTCTTCCAGGTAACCCCTTAAACTAAAGAAAATATTAAAACATGACAGTGGTGGTGTAGACAATAAATAGTATATAATTTCATATATTAAAAATATATGAAATAAGTAAATAAAAAAATCTTTATCTGAGAGGACCAAAAATAATTATAAACCATGATTTTAAAAGAGCATATTGATTTAGCTTGCCTGATTTTGAGTGGAAGTGAGTTCCATAAACGGACAGCCTGCACTGTGAACGAGTTTTCAATGAAGGAAGAAGTGTGTGCGCAAATAACGGGAATGAGAAAGATGTAGGAAATCAAAACATTCCTTGTGATGTGCTGATATGATAACTATAAGATCTTTGTGTCAAAAATTGGTGAATAAATTAAATGTATTTTTCTTAGGTATTTGATCCAGAAGGCTATCCCATAATGGCTCAAATCTCACCAGTCGTATCAGGTGAGAAGCGTCTCGGGTTTGCTGCAAATAAATACCAACTCTCATTCCCGGTCACAGTTGATCCACTGGCATTAACTGTTTATACTGTTTCATTAAGAGACACCATGTCTATTAACAAGTAAGTTTATTTAATTTCAAAATCTAAATATAAATACTATTCTAATTTGCAATATCCCAACTACATATACAATAATATTTGTGCACCATATATAGTTTTTGCAGTATCGCCATAATGTCTCATATCTCAGCAGCTTGGGCCAAGTGTCGTGAGGTAACTGGTGTCATTTGTGACCCCAAAATGTCGACGAACCCTTATGGGACAAGTTTCAGGTCCAAACCTCAAATGACTGAATCATAATGTTTTATCATAAATTTATACCCATTTTATACAAATCCTATAAAAATAGAAGTAAGACAACAACAATAAATCATTTCGTTTTAAATTCAACGAGACGTTACGACAGCGAGAGCGCGACCGCGACAACTAACATATACGTGCTACAAGAAACAATAAGGTTAGAACCCTCTAAGACAGAACCACCACAAATTTGTTGCCAAACAAATGTCACACACGCCTCATTGGGAAGTATCACAAATTTGTGTTCAAATACAGAATTGAACCGAACATTGAAGTGATGCTTACTCCCTCGCAATACATCAAATTTGTATTAGATTAAAAGAGAAGGTATGATTCTCTTAGCGTTGGCGTGGCAATTTAGATGAGAGCTGCTAAACTGTGGGCAAAAATAACAAAAAATTCGGCCCCTGAAAGGGGTTAATAATTCTAATATTCGTGTTTTGTAGACACACATCGTACTCCCGAGTGCGCGTCTACAACGCGGACTATTTGAGTATAGATCTGCCGAAGATGTTCGCCATTGAGCAGCCCTCCTCTCGTCTCATGGACGACATCAACATCCGAGCGGGGAATGGGACACGGCTCGTAGCCAACCTCAATGGACTGATCAAAGCCGTTGTCTCACCAGATGGCGTCACTGTGCCCGTGCATATGGATTTCGCGCAGTAAGTTCTTTTGTTGTTAGTCAATCGCAATTTATAACATGGATAACTCTTTATTGTACACAAAAGCGTAGATATACAGAAATAGAAAAATACAAGAGATAGTACAACGGGAGGCCTTATCGCTAAACAGCGATCTGTTCCAGGCAACCTTGGTAGGGATTGATGAATTTTTATACTTATTGCATAGTGCAAATCCTGCTGGCAGTAGTCATTCATTGATTGATTCGTTGATCCATCAGACAAAAGGTATCTATCTTACACCACCTTTACTAATGTCTAGTTTCTATTATTTTACTAGCCATACAATTGGTATAAGTTAACTAACTTATAGAACTCTATAAAAATAAAGTCATAGAAACCAGACATAAGGGGTCAACATTGTTTTACTAAACATCACTCACTCAACTTGATTACTCAGTTGAGTACTCACTCATTGAAAGAAGTATTTTTGATATTGCTAATATCAATCTACGCAAATGTGTATAAAGGTGACATAAACATAAAATTATATTACAGTACTAGCTTCTGCCCGCAAATTCGTCCCGTGGAATAGTAAAAAAATAAGTTAAAAACCCCCCGATTTTGAAAAATTCTTCATTGGTGATCCGCTCCTATTGGTCTTAGCGTGATGATATATAACCTATAGCCTTCCTCGATAAACGGGCTATCTAACACTGAAAGAATTTCCAAATCAGACCAGTTGTTGCTGATATTATTGCGTTCAAGCAAACAAAACTCTTCAGCTATATATATAAGATTAACAATTAACAATTTTATAATGATGTTGATTGTAATCTGTTCTGTGCTTAAAAAAATTAGATCTGATACTTTGTTCACAGATACGGAACCCGCAAAGAGAAAGATAACAACAGTGGCGCTTACCTGTTCATGCCCGACGGACCTGCGCAGGAGTTCAAGACTGATCCCTTCCCAGAAATGGTTGTTACGGAGGGTATCTACAAAGCCACTCTATACACTGCGCTCATCGGACCGAAGAAAGCAGATATTGTTTTGGCTGTAAGTTTTTAAATATGTACATTGTACACACTAGGGTTTCTCTCGCGGCTTTGGACAGGTTTTTGCGTCTTTAGTAGTGTATATATATATGTCGGAGGGAAGCTATGAATTGGATGGGTTGGTGTTAGGATGTATAACGCACAATATCATTTGTTTACATTTTAATTATTTCTAAAATTCTTCATTTAATTTAATTTGATTTGTTAAATGTTTCTATAACTTAAAGATCGTTCTAATCTAATAAAAGTTATGAATATTGTAACTTAATGAACGACCAATCAGAGCAGAGCATAATAGTATGCCTTGGAGCGGGGTCGAGGCGCCACTGTACTTTTTTACTTGGGTAGACTGAGGAGTTTTTGGTGGCACATTTGGTTGATGGCAACAGGTCGAGTTGGACCATTGACAATTTTAAAAGAAATTGTTGAAGTTAGAAGTATGATCGGTACCCTGAACCCGCTGCTCGGTCTAAACTATGCCAAAATGTGTTTTAAAAGTGTATAAACCGTGGCCATTGTTTTTTATCCTGATGACGCCCACTAAACCTGCAACCAATAAAAAACATATCACGAGAACGAGGCCTTCTCCGACATATATATATATATATATATATATATATATATATATACACACGTATCTCTACTAGCCAGCTAGTAAAACGAAGTTTCCGTTGAACAATATGCCCTGAGTGTCTGGGAGCATACCCAGAGTGGATATATTACTCATAACACAAGTATCACTTAATTGTCTTCATATATCCAATGTGTACGTTTATCAGTAGATTATTATTATACACACAGTAAATAAATTAATTTGCGCTTATACCACGTAACTCGTACTTACATCATGTGTACATTGGTCGCCTATAACTAGTGTATACAGGTACAGACAGAAAAGTTTCCAAGTTGATTGTAATGTAGTTTTTTTTACCCTAAAAAGTATTAATGTAACATAGAAATCAAAACCTTTCCTAAGAATAAAATGTGAATGTTTCCAGTTTCTTAATTTTTAGTGAGCTATTAAAGTAAGAAATGGCAGTGACCTAATTTATTTACTGTGATGAATATAATCTATTACTTTCAGTGACCAATTTATTACTCTGAGTGTCCATCATTTATTACTCTGAGTGACCATCATTTATTACTCTGAGCGACTATCATTTGTTGCTGAGTGAGTGAATTTATTACTCTCAGTGAGCATCATTCCTTTTTGTGCAAGAAAGTTTTTTTTAACAAATGATGTGTTATATAATTATATTGTTGTCTTTTAGATATCAGTATATGACAATCCGTCGTTGCCACAGAGTGAAGTCGAAATCAGCAACATGTTCCTTATAGACCCGCAAGTCGACGATATGGAGCTCGCGATCAGATTCTCAACCGGTGTCAAGAACGGAGATGTTTTCTATACTGATTTGAATGGAATGCAGGTAGTATTCTTGATTATCCACTTCTTAAAGATGTTTTTTAATACTTGTTCAGTCATCCCAAAGTCAACATTATATTTAGATAGTGGCGAGATGCTGTGAATTCTATAAATCTGACGTAGTAGCCTCTTTGGCCGGGTCCATAGGTCTAATACCATGCTCTCACAGAACATCGACGTGACAACGATTAGCCCTAAGGCTATTTGTGTTTTACGATCAATGAGAATTTCTCCTCCCTCTTTTCCATTGGTCCTGTCTAACCCTTCTCTCTCTCATTTTAAAGGTCGGCAACGCGTTGTCTTTGTCCCTGGTGTTGCAACGTTTATGGTAACAATTTTCCGTTACGTTGACCGTCTGATTGTTTTTCAGCTTCGAAATTGAAAAATAAATCGCTCCACAGAGACAATGTAGAGACATTTCCAATGTAAAACACAAAATTAGTATATACGAATTTAGTCATGTTATCTTAAATTCGCTACCAAATAGTGAACAGCCTTAAGACTCCTGAAAGAAAACTGACAACACTAGAGTCATTTCTATACAAAAAAATGTATGCGTGTACTAGTGCGCACATAAAAGTGAAACTTCTTTATGACCTTATTTTTAGAAAAATGTTCTACTATATGCAACTTTACAGAAATTGGTTAAATAAATAAAGCCTATATTAATAATATTTCTTGCCCCTACCACGGTCGACTCGATATATGGCGCGCAACCGAAAAATGTGACGCTAAATTTTTTCCAACGCCGATAAAGAAGTTTCACTTCAAAAATAATTTTATTGGATTATGAAACCTTATCCGAATCAAAAAAATTGTTGTGAAACATTCGTAATATTATTGTTGAGATTTGTTGTAAGAAAATTCTGTCAAATTTTTGTAATGCGAGAGTGAGATGGCGATCTGCAGCTGCAGCTCTTTAATAGCTACCTACCATCAACGAAAAAAAAATTTTTCAGATGGTAAAGCGTCGTTATTTCGACAAGTTGCCGTTGCAAGCGAACTTCTACCCTTTGCCGGCCGCGGCGTACATCGAGGATGACGACACGCGGTTCACGGTACTGACGTCGACGCCGTTGGGCATGGCGGCCTTGCAGCCCGGACAGATTGAGGTACTCCCCGTCTACGATAACTAACTACCAAATACGAAAACTTAAAATCATATTATACTATCGGTTATAAATAGAAAATATTACAGAAGGTAATTTTTTGTCAGAATTTTCTAGTAATTATCGCGATTTTAGGTGGTTTTGACTCTAGCTTTAGGTGTTAAATTTTTTGATTCTTGGTAACCCTTCGCGTCAAGTTATCGTGAATAATTTATATCATTTACACTATCTACATAGTCTTAAAGTTAAACGAGAGGGTACATTCGCCAAGTTTTTACGACTTTCGAGGGCATAATCTCCTCAGCTAATGACTTCAAAAACATTTGTCAAGATATAACATTGTCCTTTAAGAAGCAATATGCTGTTTTTTTAAAATCACCTGACTATCTTACAGGGCGTTCTACTTGTAGCTAGCTCACAACGCCCAAAATGCTCCGTTCGACAAGGCGACCGCGGTCGTTGTGATCGTGGCGTAAACGTCACTAGTGGTCGTTGTGAGTCCTTAATGGAACGTAACCAAAATAGGAATGCCTGTTAAAATAATTTTTAATATTTTAAAGTATAAAAGAACATGCATTAAAATAATATCAACTTTTAAAATTCATTATAGAAATACTTTTAATTAGTTTTTAAACAATAATGAATGTGCAATTTGAATCTTTTTACTTATACCTTCTTATGACGTCATAAATAGGTACGCTCGTAAAAAATCTGAGGCCGTGACGCTCTGTGAGATTATAAAAAGTATCTCTGTCTGTTGATTTCACAATCCACTCCCCGCTCGTTTTGGTCAAAGGTATTTTCTTTCTGTACATTAGTATAGGTATATTTTTGTGTATTATATTAATAGAAATAAAAAAAACAGGTAATGCAAGATCGCAGACTGAGCAGAGATGACAATAGAGGCATGAACCAGGGCGTCTTGGATAACGTAAGGACGAGGCACACCTTCAGGATCATCCTGGAAACACCTAAAAAAGATTGCCAGGTAATATTATGCACACCTTTTTACCATGAAGGTAGGCAGAGACGATGAATTTCCACTTACAGCGATCCTGAGAAAGCCACTTTATTTACTTTTGTATGACTTTCTTTCGACCTGACCATTCTTTCACACTTCTGCTATTCGATCACTGTACGTCGCGGTGATGTAAAATGACTGCAAGTTACAACCGACAGGAAGGTGGTAGGGCATTTGCCCATCTTGTTCACTGACACCTCTAGCCTGTAACAACCTTGAGTTGTATGTATTTCAGCACCAGTAGCCAGGTTCCAGTCCCCCACTCTTCGATGCCCGCAGCGCATTGGCAGAACTTCTAGCGTGGCAAATGACTACAAACGTACATTGACCCTCTAATGCTGGTGTGCGCCGACATTTAATGAACGGTTAAAATAAAATAATCGCTGTTTATGCATACAATTTCATCGATTATTTTATTTTAACCACCGGTTAAATGTCGGTGCACACCAGCCTTAGACGGAACCACCACAAATTTGTCGTTGCGCTAATTGGGAAGCATCGCAAATTTGTGGTCAAATACAGATAATTGAAACGAACGTTGATCTCATGCTTTCTCCCTCTAACTACATATAATTTGTATAAGAGTGAAAGAGATGATGTAATTCTCTTGGTTTTGGCGCGGCAATTTTGATGGCAGCTGGCTGATTATGGACAAAAATAATATTACTTTACTTTACTATTAAATTTGACCCGCTTCAAAATATTGTTTCTTACATTGATGGATATTAGTTTTAGAACTTATTTCATTGCATTAAAGTTCGAATTGTATAATTCAAAAAAGTAATGCTTGTATCATATCACTCGTCATAAATTTGCATACCGTGGGCTTTATGTGAAAATCGATTCCAAAATGTAATGTTCCAGAGCAAGTCCCCACCGGAGAAGTTGAGCGGTGAGCTGTCGCTCGGCGCGCACGTGTCGCAGCAACTGCTACTGCAACCGATCGTGACGATGCACTACACGAGCCAGGAAGACCACCACAGGCCGTACTACTCGCACGGGAAGTTCAACGCCGCCGACGTCGTGCTCGCCTCCTTCCATTCGCATATCGCCGCCAAGGTAAGTGGCAGTTTGAACCTCTTCTTCTCTTTACTTTAAATGTGACTGACTGCACAAGTGTTCTTTAATGATTAGATAAATAACTCCTTATGGCGTTACTTATAATCGTTTGTTAAATTTTAAGAAACTGCTCAACAACTGATTAGTGAAAATCTTCACCCATAAACTCCTCTTAAGGATTCTAGGTAGTAAAGTAACGGCCAAAGACATTAAATTGGTGGCTCTATCGTAGTAGAAATGCTAAAAGTTTTATAAAATCAGTAGGGTATTAAATTATTTACTTAAGAGATGGCTAATCCTTTCTCAACGAGATTATTATAAGTAAGGCCCTTAGTGTATACCAAAACTTAGACAACTAGAAGTAGAAAAAGATAAAAGACAGTATAAAGGGCGGCCTTATGGATAAAAAGCAATATCTACGTGGCAACCCTTGGCATTGATAGATCTTTAATATTGAAAGTGGTGCAGTTTATAAATAAAAATGATGAATATATATTCATTCAGGTTCAAAAACAAACAATAAAACTTAATGCGTTTCGAGTAAAATTCGTTCAGTAATTTTGCGCAGATCAGGTTCAATGCTACGTTTATGGTGTGTAGTTAGAAAGAGATGGCATGCGTGTCCAGATAACGGCCGAGCGAGATCGCTATACTACCCTCTCAGCTCCGTCTGTGAATCTAATAATTGTGTTCTCGCAATGACGTGTACGAACTTCAGAGACGACAATAATATTGGCTTGTATCTAGATTTATGCATTGGATACTTGTATTTATAATTTAGGTTCTTTTGTAAGCTTTCGTTACTTTCTATTTCAGAATAAAGATGGTGTTCCGATTCGAGGTATAGGTATGACATTCCAACGAGTCTCGCTGGACACGTGCTATGGCAATAAAGAAATTTCGAAATCGTATCCTGTTAGTGATGGAGTGGTGAGTAAATGACAAAAAAAAATGCAATGCGAGCATTTCGACAGATAAAACACATTGTATATACCTCAAACAGTAAAATACGAAAAAGAAACTGGATTGATTAATGTTTTAATTAGGGTTGTAACGGAGGCCTTCTTAGCGGAGGCGGATGCGGAGGCGGAAGTGAAATTGGATATAGAAAAAATAGTACTTTATGGTTTATTAAAATTATCAATAGTACAAAATATTTATTTTAAATCAAATAAGTATCTACTACGTCTAACGCGTCCAAGCAATTCGACAGATTGATTTCCTGTCGCGTATCATTCATTTGACAAATGACGTTTGCACGCCCCCCGCCCCACCCCAATCGCGTTCCCATCGCGCACGCTTCATTCATTCGCTTTCATTCATTTGCCGCGCGCGGCCGGACGGCTGAGTCGTCGTGAGCGTCGCTGCTTGCATATGATTAGTAAATAAACCTCCGTTATGATTCCCAAAAATTACGCGGATGCGGAGGTACGATTTCTTGCGGAACTTCCGCAGTAACGGAGGCGGAAGCGAAGTTCCGTTACAACCCTAGTTTTAATAGATATTAAAAAAATGTCTTGATTATAAGTTACGCTCGTGTTATGGTGCCGATCGCCTAGACACTTAAGTTGTAAAATGCCATGCCAGGAATCGAATCCGGCATTTCCGGTATCCAGTGACCTAAGCCAACAAAGACCTTAACCCGTTGAACCACAAGGTATGAGACAGACGAGCAGATTATAGTGTTATGTAAAAACTAGGATATGCACGCGATTTCATCCACACTTGCCTTTACTTGGGATTCCCATCGTAACAAGTAGCACAGATTTTAGGTCTAAAAATTTGCTGTCGATCACCGAAAGCCGCATTAAAAGCGGTCCAGTACTATTACGTGAATCCTGAACAAAAACAAACCGACAAACAGACAAGAAATCTAAAAAAAAATCTATTGGTTTTATAGTGTATTCAAGTTGTTTTTTTTTTAATAGATTCAATGTACAGACACCGTTTTTTTTAGAATTTTATAGTATTATAGATTTAAAATCAATTCATCAATTACTTCATGGCTTTGCTCTTTCTTATTAAGTTTTATTCTATCTCATCTCAGTTGACGAGGCAAGCCGTACAATTCAGCATACCTGTGTAACGTTCTATATAAAACCCATCTTTTTATATGACAAGACAAAAAAAACCATGAAAGCTGATTTTTATATTATATAAAGATTATTTAGAATTGAGATTATTTAAGATATTGAATGGAGAGTAATGGCAGGTAATAAGGTGAATGGAATGCTGAACTCTTTTATAAACAGCCAGAAAGTGTCTGTAAAGGCACGTCTGGCTGTCCATCAAGGGGTATTAGTACCAACGCTAATGTACGGCAGTGAGAGTTGGGTGTGGCAGAAGAAGCATGAGAGTAGGATAAATGCAGTTGAAATGAGAGCTTTGAGAAGTATATGTAAGGTTAATGTAGGTGATATGATAAGAAACTGTGATAAAGGAGCGTTGTGAATTGAAAGATGTAGTGACAAGAGTTGAAAAGGGAATGTTAAGGTGGTTTGGCCATGTAGAGAGAATGAATGATAGCAGAATCACAAAACAAGTATATGATAGCAATGTGACTGGAAGAGTCAGTGCCGGTAGACCAAGACGTACTCACCATGATCAAATTGGAGATATTTTGAAGAAAGGTCAGATAAAAAGTAGTTTAAATAAGCGTGTATGTATGAGAAGATTAATGAAAGTTGATGAAGCGAAAAGTGTTTGTCAGGATCGTAACAAGTGAAGATTCATCGTCTCGGCCTACCCCAATGGGAAACAGGCGTGACAATATGTAAGTATGTAAAGATTATTTTTCTCTCTTTACAGATACCATTAAAAGATCTTGTAGAAATCGAAGCTGACAAAGTATACGACAGTTCTTTAACATACGTCCATATCAAGAGTCCTGTACCTGATGGAGTTGTGACATTATGCCAGATGGAAATAAGGTCATTATTCATAAATGAAACCTTAAGAAACGGTTGAAAGAATTCACTTAAGAAGTAATGGAAATCAGCGGGACTGAAATAGTGTAAGGTATTTTATTAAGTTTTTGACACTGACGTAATTAAAAGTACGTACGCAGTTAAACTGACGTTTCGGCAACTTTTCAGTAGCGGTGGATACAGATCAGATTACGACAGAATGGGTAATAGTAACAATGTTGTAAATACTGGTTTGTAATATTTGTTCCTTTATATCTGAATTAATTTGTTTTGTTTCTAAGCAGCCTTTGTTACCTGTTTTAAATTCTTCATGAAAATATGCATTTTATGAAGAAGTCCATTTTTATTTTTCAACATTCAAAAGAACAGTAAAATCGTTTAAGCTCTGTTTTAATTGTTAAAATAATATATAAGATGTGTAAATATTTCTTGTAATTTTTGTTTCGATAATTTATCCAATGTAGTTATCCCGTCAAATCAAATCATTTATTTGCTTGAAAACATTAGATGACAGTATGTTATTTTATGTTTCTCATGTTGCCCCTTCAGGCATGCAAAAGCAAATTGAAAACCACCTAATTAACAAAAACAGACTGTAATCCACTCAATCATTAATTTTACATTTTTTCTAGTATTATACAGAAATTATAGATAATATATCAAGTACTAAGTTATTCCATAATCTACTTTGTTCGGCGATGGCTGCAACGCTTTGACGTGCATTGATTTTTGCTAATGTCGGAGTGACGATATAAAAATGACAAGTGCTGGGTGATCAGAAATTAATTTATAACCTATATCCTAGTGTTGAACATTTCTTTTGTCAATCTTAAAACGTTATTACCGCTGATATAATACGATTATTTCTGCCTTTCAACTTGGTTGGAGCAACCAAAGTGATTCATGTGAACCTAAAATTTAGCCTTAATGTCCTATAATTAATAATAATAACAATCGACAGATAAACCCATATTATATGTTCCCAAGCCAAGCAAGTTATATTTGCTTAAGTTTTCGCGACTTGTATATATAATAAAACTACGTTTTAACGGTTTTAAGCGCGGTAATTTGTTTGGTTTTGGTTATTCCGACGTTAACGTGGTCGTCCGTGACCTCGGCCACTGAAAAGCGGCCGAGACGTCGGAATAACTAAACTTAAATAAATTACCGCGCTTAAAACCATCACAACGTAGTTTTATTAAGTTACATTTGTGTACAATGCGCAATAATTACATTAATTGTACAGTGAACCAATCTAAGGCCGGTCTGACTGACACCCAGGCCCAGTAAATAAACATGTAACATGGACTCAAAAACTCGTAAGCACTACGAGACTAGACGGCCTGTTTTGTACTACAATTTAAATTAAATATACATTTTCAAAATTTATTTTCACAAAGGGTAATAATATAATGTTCTTGTACTGGCAACTTCTCCATAACAAGTATTAAACAAAAAAAAGTGACAGCTCTCTCTAACTTCAAGACAGCCGGGCCCGGCACGCGACTTCCATTCAACAATTGGGTGAGTTTTTGCCAGTTTTTATACAACGAAACATAAATTTGGCCTTACGAGTCGGATTAACATTACTTTCTTTCCATATTTTGCATAAAACTTATAATTTTTCTTCGTACATACGTACTTTCTATTATTTAGTTTCAAGCCGCGTACGCCATCTTTGTAAATCACAATGCCGCTCGCCAGTGAAGCCAATCAACAAATCGATATTTCTTGTGAACAAGATATTTTTGAACGCGAAATAATTCTTGATGATTTAAAACGTACATTACAGTTTGCGACAACAGACGAACAAAAGTTTCGATCGCGAACAAAAGAACTTACAACACAACAAAGAAAATTTAGTAAACTACAAACTAAAATCGAAAAATCTCTTATCAAATCGAAATTATTCAACAAGGAGGAACAAATCAAAATTCGCAATGACTTTGATGATTCATATTATGCCATTCTTACGCATTTAAGTAAGTTAAAACTGGATGACGAGCATTGTAGGCGTATGAGTAGATCAATTGGTTTGTCAGACTCTTTTCAGGGAAATTCTAGCAGTCCGAAACTGCCAAAACTTCCATTGCCTAGTTTTTCCGGTAACAGTACTGATTGGAACTCGTTTTATGATTTATATCTTTCATTAATACACAACAATAATGCCTACACGGATGCCGAAAAATTCCGTTATTTACTGCTTACATTAAAAAATGAGCCCTATGATTTAATCAAAGCGATCCCCATAACAGATGCAAATTATAATATAGCATTGCATATTTTAGTTTCTCGCTATGAGAATAAAAGGGTCATCGCGACCACACATCTTCACAAAATTCTCGATATCGAACCTTGTTCAGATAAATCTACTATTAGTTTACGTAATTTATTAAATACATATCACGAAAATATCAGACCTCTTCAAGTGATGCGTTTCCCGACCAACGAATGGAGTTTTATTTTACTAACTATTTTATTACGTAAAATTCCTTTGTCCATACGGAAACGCTATGAATTGTCATTACAATCGCCATCAGATATTCCCGATATCGATACGTTAATTAACTTCTTAGAACGTGAATTGTCAGCTAATGAAATTTCAAGTTCAAATTGCAATATTAGTCACCGATTCTTTTCGAAGGAAGGTAGCAATACGAAAAATGTGTCTCTCCAGCGCGGGCCTTGGCCGCGGGGCGATCGTAGTCACACATTTGCGACAAACATTGGGCCAACAGCAAAATCGACACATAATTTTGAACCTAAATCTCAGCGTGTCAAGTCTTATAATTGCTTGTATTGTGGTGCATTACATACTTTGACAAAATGTTTAATGTTTTTAAATCTCTCACCACAAGAACGATATTCTTTTGTAAGTGGAAAAAATATTTGTTTGAATTGTTTACATGTCGGACACGAATTAAGTAATTGTAACTCGACTTTCACGTGCCGATCTTGTAATAAGCGTCATCATACACTTATTCATTTCGAAAATAATTCTTGTCTAGGCGTTTCTGAATCACAAGTTTACAATAGTGATGCCCCGTGCCAACTTACAAGCGACGAGTCGACCACTTCGATTAATCCGCAACTTGTTATGACGTCCGTCAACAGTGTGCCGCGTGATTGTAGTGTACGATCCAATGCTCCGCCGGTAGGCGCTACTACGGTACTATTATCTACGGCTCTCGTCGATGTAATCGTTGATTGTGAAAGGCGCGCGAGCGTGCGCTGTCTTATCGATACGGGCAGCCAGGCTTCCTTTATAAGCGAAGCGTGCGCTGAGCGTTTGCGTTTAGCCAGAAAATATATAAATATGCCACCCGTTTATGGTATTAGTGGAAACAAACCGGTGCATCCAAAGGGTCTGGTTTCGTGCTTTATTACTTCTACAAATAAAAATAAATCACTTATTCAAATAGATGCATTAATTTTACCAAAACTTATTACAAGTCAAATGCCTTCATGTCAATTGCCGTACACGGGTTGGGCTCATATTAAAAATTTGACATTGGCGGATCCTGATTTCTACACGCCCCAGCCAGTTGAAATGCTTTTGGGTGCCGATGTACTTCCACAAATACTGTTGAATAACACGATTACAGGCTTACCCGGTACACCAATTGCAATTAATAGCATTTTTGGTTATTTATTATTAGGTAAAATAAATTTAAATTCGTCTTCAAATATCTCTGCCCCAGTTCAAGTGTGTCATAGCTCTGTCAACGACGACTTTGACCTCCAACGCTTCTGGGAATTAGAATCTATTTCAGAACAAAGGTCTCTCACTTCTGAAGAACTGTTGTGCGAAAACATATTCGTTAACACGCATACGCGTACGGAGACCGGCCAATACGTGGTCGCTTTGCCTTTCAAACCTAATGCTTCACCCCTTGGTGAATCAAGGGATATCGCTCTTGCGAGATTTCGTAAATTAGAGAATAAATTAGAACGTGATTCGAAGCTTAAACAAGATTATCACGCGTGCCTCCAAGAGTACTTAGACCTCGGTCATATGGAGCCCGTTATCGACTTTCCTTCCGCTTCTAGTTCATACTACATACCACATCATTGTGTCGTTAAAGAGTCTAGTAAAACCACGAAAACACGAGTGGTCTTCGATGCAGGCTGCAAAACCACCAATCAGAATTCTCTTAATGATGTTTTATTAATAGGACAGAAGCTACATTTAGATATCGTAGATGTTTTATTAAAATTTCGTATACATTCTATTGCCTTTACGGCTGACATAAAACAAATGTACAGAAATATTAAAGTGCGAGAATCCGATATGGACTTCCAACGTATTGTATGGCGTACTTCTCCCGATGAACCAGTACGGGATTATCGTTTGCGCACCGTCACATTCGGTGTTAGTTCATCTCCATATCTCGCACTTCGTACTATACAGCAACTTGCTATAGATGAAGCAGTCCACTATCCTCGCGCCGCACACGTATTGAAAAATGACGTATTTGTTGATGACATAATTTCAGGTGATAAGACTGTAGACTCTGCATTGTTTCTTCAACAGGAGTTAATTGCAATATGTCAAGCCGCGGGTTTTGTTCTGCATAAGTGGCATAGCAATTCTTCAGCCATTCTCGCTGCCGTACAGCCCACACATTCTCACGGTGAGCGGCACAGCAATGTGCCTTTTGCCGAGTTTGAAAATGACATGAACATAAAAGTACTTGGATTGCAATGGAACCCTCAAGCAGATTCTTTTAGCTTTAGTGTCAAAATATCGTCAGTTCACTGTACCAAGCGCTCTATTCTGTCACAAATCGCTCGCATCTATGATCCTCTGGGACTTTTATCACCTGTTACGCTTTTTGCCAAGCACTTAATTCAACTTTTGTGGATAGCATCCGTAGATTGGGATGACGAACCGCCACAGGACATAGTAAATGCCTGGTTTAGTTTCGTTCACGAGCTTCCGCTCTTATCTGCAGTTACGTTTCCCCGTCACGTTTTCCCCCTTAATTGTGTTGTCCAATTACATGGGTTTTCTGATGCCTCAGAAAAGGCGTATGCCGCGTGTGTATATCTACGACTTCAAGGTATAGATAAATCAGTGACAACATCATTGTTGTTAGCTAAGACCCGCGTCGCTCCAACTAAACGTGTATCGATTCCACGCCTGGAACTGATGGCAGCCGTTTTGTTGTCAAAATTAATCAGAACAATTTTAAATAATTACAATAAATTTATAAAGTCCGATCAAATATACGCGTGGTCAGATTCATCTGTAGTGTTGGCATGGTTACGTGCTTCCCCACATGAATGGAAAACTTTTGTTTCCAACCGTATTACCGAAATCGTAAACAATGTACCATCATGTCGTTGGCGTCACGTGCCGTCCGGCAGCAACCCTGCAGACCCCGCCTCACGTGGTATGCTACCTGCGGTATTTCTACAGAACGATATGTGGTTTAACGGTCCCGAGTTTTTGAAAAGAGAGGAAACTTCGTGGCCCTCTCTCTCTGACATGTTTTATACCGAAGAAGAAAAGAGATGCCCTGCGATCTGTGCTAATCCAACGACATCTGTTCAGGGAGCTTTTAATAATGTAGAAATTATTTCATATTTTTCTTCCTTAGGTAAATTAGTCCGAGTTACCGCCCTTATATTTCGCTTTTATAAAAAATGTAAAAAAATACAATGTTCTTTTCCACCGAATATAACTGTGCCCGAATTTAATTGCATATTAAAACAATTGATAAAACTTGTTCAACATTCTGTATTCGAGGAAGATATTGTGAGTATTTCCAAACAAAAGCAGCCATCTAATCAGTTAAGGCGCTTAAACCCTTTTCTCGATGCAGATAATATTTTACGCGTTGGTGGTAGGATACATAAATCACTTTTATCGTATGATGCAAAACATCAGATGATTTTACCTAAAAAACACCCTTTAACTTTGTTAATCATCGATGATGCCCATATATCACAACTACATTCCGGAGCTCAAAGCACCCAGTATATGCTTTTGCAAAAATATTGGATTTTGTCTGCTCGAGACGTCATTCGACAGCGAATTTACCGTTGCATCCGTTGTTTCCGAACGCGTCCCGTACGTCCCCAACCGAGCATGGCTCCACTACCTGCCGCTCGACTGCGACCTGAACGTCCTTTTCTAAAAACTTCTGTAGATTTTGGGGGTCCGTTTTATGTGCGTGCTAATAAGGTGCGAAACGCAAAAATTGTTAAATGTTACGTTTCGGTTTTTGTCTGTATGTGCACCAAGGCTATTCACCTTGAAATAGTTTCAGAACTATCTACGGAAGGTTTTCTAGCGGCTTTGCGACGTTTCACGTCGCGCCGAGGATTATGTACGGATATTTATTCCGATTGCGGGAAAAACTTCATCGGCTGTGATAGATATCTCAGAGAGCTCTTTCTTTTCCTAAAAAATGATTCTGTACAAAATACCCTTCATAAAAGAACGTTACAGCAGGGTATAACATGGCACTTCCAGCCTCCTTATGCAAGTCATTTTGGGGGGCTATTTGAAGCAGGAGTTAAGAGTTTCAAACATCATCTACAGCGCGTGATAGGCACTCGCACCTTAACTTACGATGAAATGCATACATTATTATGTCAAATCGAAGCGGTCTTAAACTCCCGTCCGCTATGTGTACTCAGCTCGGATGCTAAGGATCCCTTGCCCCTAACTCCATCACATTTTTTGATTGGGGAACCACTAACTGCGATCCCGGACGTATCCCTTATCGGTGAAAATACCAGTAGGCTTGTAAGATGGCGATTGATACAACAATCGCTCCAACATTTTTGGCATAAATGGAGTCGAGAGTATCTACATGAAATTCAGCAACGGGGAAAATGGTTCAGCGATCGGGGACCTCCGGTGCGTGAAGGCATGATTGTGGTTATGTGTGATGACAATCTTCCCCCCCTGCACTGGAGACTCGCACGCATACACGCTCTTCATCCAGGTACCGATGGCATTATTCGCGTTGTAACTCTTCAGAGCGGTAATGCGTTTTTCAAGAGACCAGTAATTAAAATTTGTCCTCTTCCCGTTGAATAAGTAACTAATAAAATAACTCTCTTAGCTTAATTTCTAATTAGTTATAAATTTATTTCTTCTTATAGTTATCGCATATTGTGTCTTATATATTTTATCAAATTTAATTTTCTCTTACCTGTATTTTTCTTTCTTTAAAAGATACTACGTACTTTTAAGGTGAGCGGCATGTTTTGTACTACAATTTAAATTAAATATACATTTTCAAAATTTATTTTCACAAAGGGTAATAATATAATGTTCTTGTACTGGCAACTTCTCCATAACAAGTATTAAACAAAAAAAAGTGACAGCTCTCTCTAACTTCAAGACAGCCGGGCCCGGCACGCGACTTCCATTCAACAATTGGGTGAGTTTTTGCCAGTTTTTATACAACGAAACACGGCCATTGGACTTATTTCTCTCTTTTTTTAAGATTTTATTATTTAATTTTAAAACAACCACATTAATCAAAATTTTTCTAAAAAGACGAAGAAAGTTGTTACACCTCCTACAGGCCTTAAATATTATTGCAACCGAATAAAAAGCAGCTTTATCGAACTTCTCGATTTTTTATTTTCTTCTGGCGCCGTAAAAATATGCAATTTGCCATTAACACTGCTTTCTTCTTATTTTGTGTATTTAAGTATACACTAATCCTAAAAAGACAAGGTCTTCACCGATGTTACATTGTTGTTTTATCGTGTTTGTTATAATATTAGGTATGTTATATAAGAAATCATACAAGCCCACTTTTTTTAAGATTGGTGTATAAATTAATATAAAAAAGATTAAATGGTGATGTAGTTAACTATGTTAAATGAAATGTACATTTTTGAATTTGTAAATAAAGCAAATTAAGTTATACTTTGTTTTTATTAGACTATTTTTTCCGTCCTGCATAACTAATAAACCTAAAATAAATCTTATGATTATATGGTATTTGTTTATTATAATACTTCCATAGCCTTTTTTGGCAAAACTGGAGAGCTTGTAAGTTTTTTTTCCGTTAGTCTGTGTATGTCATTTTATATTTAAGCGAAATTATGTCGATATACATATATTCGCTATCAGATATTGCATTTTATGTGTGTTTATTATTTTTGTTTTGTGCCTGTCAATACAGAAAACGGACAACCTTGATATTTTAATCATTTAATCTATAAACATGTTTTGGTTTTACATATTTTCACGTAGCGGTTGTAGATATGTATAATAGGGTGGTCGTTAAAAATTTAATGTCTTGCGGCGCCCCCTAAAAAGCTTCCTTTTAATGAAAAAACACTGGGATTTTTTTAAATAAGTCAAAACAACGCGTGCCTCATTCAAATAAATTTTTGGGTAATATCATGTTTTTTCAGGAAACTTCTTATTAAATAGGGAGTATTAAGTAAGATTATTTTAAGATTGGAACAGTTTTAACAATGGAATACCTTCCGTATTATCATTATCAGTGATGAATTTCAAATTATAGTTTCAGAAAAAGTTTAAAATTCTTGGTGATTCAAGCTTATCTTTCAATTTTTCTTATATTTTTAGTTTTAACTTGAATCGTCTTGAGGCACGTGTTGTCTTGACTTGAAAAAATTCCCAGTGTTTTTCATTAAAAGGAAGCTTTTTAAGGGGGCGCCGCAAGAAATTTAATTTTTAACGACCACCCTATTGTATTAAGTCTTAAGTTTAATGTTCAACTAATGAAACAAGGAAAATACATCTCATACATCACACACACACACACACGCACGCACGCACGCACGCACACGCACACACACACACATACACACACACACACACACACAGAGAGAGAGAGAGACACCCCCCCCCCCCCGATAAGTTTTAAAGGTATGAAAAAAATCAAAATAAAAACGGTTAAAATTACTAATATTTATTCAACAAATATCAACGACTTCAATATCACTCCTCTATACTACATACCTAAGCCTCACCCTCTAAAATTCTGCACGCGTCGCGTCTCTAAGGGGCCATTCATAAACTACGTCACACGAATTTCTTGAATTTTATCCCTCCCACGTCCTTGTCACAGCTGGTCACACTCATGAGTCTCCCTATAGTGCAACATTACATATTTTGCAATTTTACATCATAAAACTATTAAATTAAAACAGCAGTTTTCCGTAAATAGTTTTATCTCCATTTTCATAACTTAAACATTATGTTCATACAGAAAGTTGAAGTTTTTTGAAATTTTTCGTCAATAGTTCACGTTATAGTTTAAATATATTAGATTTTAACATATGACCTTACGAAAATTAGGACCTCTTACCCCTTGTCGCACTTCGTCGACCAAAAACGTGAATGACAATGTATGGATGACCCCTAAGGCTAAACGCGCACTACGATTTATCATTACTGGTACTATATTGAACTTTGCACTGAAAGGACGAATCCGTTATTCACAATCGTAGTACACGCTTAGTTATAGACGCTTGCTTACCCGAGCAATACTTACGGGTGTAAGGCTGGACTAGTGCTAGGTAACTCTTATAAATTCAAAACAATTGAATTATTATTGGTGGCTTTTTATTTCAACACTTATAAATAAACAATGCGATTATGATTTCAATTATTCAAATTAAATACTGACACCTCACTTGTCATTTAAACTTATGTGATCTGCATAATTTTGATCACCCCACAATCTTTGCGTCTTATGACCTGCGCTAATCGTGAACAAAAATTCTACACTATTTTTGTACAATGAATTTCATTCGTACACTAAGTGATCAATCAATGCGACCAGTGGCGGGTTTCTATATACCTTACTATCCATTAATTGCCTTACTTCTGGTAAAAACTTCATATAAACTCTATACTATTAATGACAATTTTATACGAAAAGTAAGGTAATAGAATAGGTAGGTACAACATAACAATGTGTTTAATACCCGTTCATATAATACTATAGTATAACGTGATATAAATTAAAAAAAAATGTGCGTGTACTAGTGTACACACGTAAGAAGTGTAACTTCTTTATGACCTTATTTTTCGAAAAATGATCTACTATATGCAACTTTACCGTAACTGGTTAAATAAAGTTAAATTATGATTTTGCTGATCACTTTAATATATATATTAAAGTATTTTTTTTGACGCGAGTTGTGTAGGCTAAACCCTTAGATTATTTAGTAGTGTAATGTTTCGATATAATCTGTAAGGAAATCATGTAAGCTTCAGTTCATTATACTCCTCGAACGAGTCCAGTTGTCTTTTTAAAAGCTCCTTCACGTCGCCACCCAATTAACTGGCGCAGTTAGGATTATATGCACTGAGACGTTTGCGCATAAATATCTGTGCCGCTCTCAGGTCGGTTCAACGTTGCCTCAAACACACTACGCCACGATCCTATCAACGATGCGATAACAAGAACTGCTTTCTACGAGGAAAACCCCGATGGTGCTCTAGAGGTAGGATAAAAGTCCTGTATTATCCAATATCTCATCGATTTTCCTGTAATCATCCCATTTAAGCATTTGAACGACTCTCAGAGCCATGGCCCTGTTGAGATGTGGCAACAACTAATGGCAGCGGCGACTGCATCGTGCAACTCGTAAGACACAGCCCGCTATTAATTTTATTTATTTGCAACCGCAACCGTACGCAGCCGTTTGGGAACGGAGGAGTTACGTAGGCTAAGTCCTTAAGGTTAATTAGCAGTGTAAGGTTTCATAGTTTGTAAGAAAATCACGTAATCTTCTGTTCATAATATCGACGGGTCCAAAGTAAAAAGAGATATCTGCAAAATAGCTACTTTACAGGAGAACGAAAAGATGGTTGTATTAACTTCGTAGTATTTGAAAGAACATACGTAGCTGGCTTTGTTTACGTACGAAATTTTATTGAAATAATGTGATATATGCAAAACAAATAATGTCATATTGTAAAGAATTGTTTTATTAAAATGATTGTACAATAAACTAAAAATCATTTTGTAGATAACTTAATTTACATTGCATCCGTCGACATGTAAATGCACTTTTTGAGCAAACGTATTAAAAATATATTTTTCGAACGATAAGTTTTTGATTACAATAAAATTGCAATTTTAATAAAGATTTTTTACCGTAGATGCGACTGCGCACCATTTGCGTATCTCGCATGTTTTATGAGTAATATTTTTTACATGGCGATTGTGATTCCTATAGTATTATTTTCCAAGCTTTAACCAAATTATACATAATAATCGTATAAATTACGTTATATATAGCATTCGTAATATTACTGTTGAGATTTAATTCTGTCCAATTTATACATACATACATAACTTCAGGTCCCTTGCGGGGTGGGCACGAACAACAGAGCGCCATTCGGGCTTATTCTTACACACCTCACTTGCTTCTTTGACATTCACAGCTCTTTATAGACCTTTAAAATATTTAAATACCGTCATTTTTATATTATAAATGCATTTCGATTGCATTTCATGGCATAAAGATGTTAAAAATCATTGACTTTGATTATAATGATTGTTAAAATCTTTCTATTTTCTGAAATGAAATGAAATATTCTTTCTTTAATAAATGTATGTTGTTGAAATACATGGTTCGGTACATTTTACTACCATAGCATATTTTAAATAGTAAAATGTACAGTGGCGGTCTTATTTTTCCTTTGGTCTTCCTTTAATATCAGATTTCAAGCGAAATTGTGATTTCTAAAGCCTAGATGGAAACCTCTGGTCTAAAATTACTTTGTTGCTCCTATCAAAGTCCACATTAAAAATTGGCAACACTGAACTAATAAGGTGGAAACACTCATCCATTGTTGTTGTGACTAATCTGTATATTACTTCTTCTTGCCTGAAAAAGAAGACACAGTACATACAAATAATCAAATAGAGTATAAACAAATATAAACTTAAAATGTAATTGAATAGATGACATAATTAAAACTAGGTTTTAACGATTTTTGCTGCAGCATTTTAATTGATTTTTATTTCGACGTCAGCCACTTTTCTATACCCGTGATCACGGAAGATAAAGCTGTCAAGTGTCAATGAGTAATTAAAATAAAATTATTATTAAGCCTACCCCAAACTTAGTTCTATTAATTATTAATTTTCTTGTTCAAAATTTAATTTAATTTATGTGTTCTAGTCGCGAAAACATAAGAAAATACAATTATAGCATTCAATTACTTATATAATCAGATCGTTTTCGTTGGAGATAGGAAGAATATTCTGTATTCGGCAGCATTCTGTGTACTATTGGGCCCAATATCGAATAAATAAATCGTGAAAAAAAAAACGTACATATTGCTCAAAATTATATATGTTTTCATCAAAAATTTATAGTTAAACTAATTTAATGTCACAAAATCCGGTCCTATAAAATACTAAGCGACGGTAGTCACTTTCCATGAGGTGGATTGCGTGTGTTGCCAGCTGCGAAATAAAAACTATATTCTTACCGGTCTTTAATAAGAGCTCCTGCCGCCACCAAGCCCTGAAGGCAATTCGCGATAGCTTCCAAGCTCAAACAATATGGATGGCATCTATCTGATTCTGCCTTTTGCTGTATAAGTTTAAGTACTTTTCTGTGTGTACACTGTGTTTGCTGTAAATCAAATAAGAATGCAAGTTGTTTAATTTACTTTCGTCTGGGCGCAAATACAAACATCAATAGGTAATCTATAAGATTCAATTTTTAAGTAAATATTCTTCTTTAAAATTTATGTATGGTACACAAATAGATTATAATTAATAGCTTCTGCCCGCAACTTCGTCCGCGTGGTGCGGTTTTTAACTATCCCGCGGGAAGTCTTTAATTTTTCGGGATCAAAGTATCCTATATGTTGACCAAGGATATAAGCTACCACCATGCAAAATTTCATTTAAATCGGTCCGATAAACAGACAGACAAACAGAGAACCAAAAAATTTGAAAAATCTAAATTAGTTCTATTTCACTTCTTACACCCCTGACTCGGTTTTTAGCATTTTTTTTAATTGTACAGAAATTCGACCTCTACAATTTTATTATATGTATAGATTAAAGTTACATTAATTAGTAGGTATATAGTATTGAGCTAGAAAGGACTTGAAAACTATACACATCAAAATTACAAATAGACATTATGTTATAGCTCAGGATATTAGGAAGGTTGGATCATAATAATTTTTACAATGACAGGATGTAAGAGTATAAGTGGATTACTAATCTGTTTTTTTTATTGTTAGCACTATTTGTTAAGTTTAGTACGTGACATTTAAAATATGTCCAAATCTGGGTTAACCGAAGACTATTCTATGTACGATAAGATTGTACTATCATATCGTATATAGGTACATATATAATTGCACATTATGGGAAAGGTATGAATATAATACTGATACTAGGCGAATCAACCAAATTGGATACATTTTGTTGAAAGGCGCAGAACTAAAGGACGCGACGGTATTCAATGATATTGAATTATTCTAGTTCATTTACTTCAGTTGGCTTGCTTCATCTAAATTAAAAGACAAGAATGAACTGACTGATATCAGTTTAACCACCTTACCTCAATCATAACTTCCGCACATTTCAATAAAGTTTTTAACGCTGGCCACACCGACCATTTTAATAAATATTGTAATTTCTCTTCGTCGCCGACGGAATACGTTTCATTACTATATATTATCACATTATTGCCTAGACAATACTTTAAGGAGTTATTGAAAGTCTGAAAAACAAGTGATGTAATTTGTAGTTATCTATAATAAAACTTTGTATTGTTTTTTTGTACTAGTTATTGTTAGCATCAATAGAAAATATTAATTTTCAAAATAATATATACCTACATACGTATTTATACTAATTTAAAAAAAACTTTCCAAATTCGAATGACATTAATAGTCTTCTTTCAGTCATATGATTAGAAATAAAATAAATAAATGGTCAGGGAGAACAACCCTTTCGCACAACTGAGACGAAAATGAAAGATATCTCAGTAACATCGAACATGGAACATTCTGAAAACAGTTGGTGATACTCAATATTAATATAGCCTATATTTTAGCTGCGCAATAAAGGCTATCTCTAATAGTTTTTTGGCTAAAACAGGTAAGACAGAACTTATGATTTAACTAAGCATAGAGTAATTTTGTTTTAGAAAATTCAAACCGCTAGCTTCAAGTTAGCAGACGTTATTTATAAGCGCGATAACTACATGCTGAAGTACAGTAGTAGTAAGTATATTAACTACTAAGAGGTACGTTCCGATAAGGCATTCTTAGTTCCAACAAGTACATTAAAGAGTATTAGTAACTCACCATCTCTTCCTGTTTTTCCAAGTGGAAGAATTCATTTATTAATAGTTTTCTTATGTGACAATAACTTGAAGATAATTGATCTGAAATTAAGTGGATTCCAATTTATAACTATTTAGCTAAGCCACAGTTTGGAGATATATATACATGTGACGATTACACATATGCGCCGCCGTCATCAATTATAGCAAGACATTTGTTGAGTTGTTAACAATTTCCATACTATTTTAAGCTCTTAGAAAAAAAAATGACTGAGCTTTCTAAAACTGCTAGTTAAATTGTTATCATGATACAGAACAGATGTATGTAGTATATAAAGAACAAAGGTAGTGTTCACATCTATAAATCTGCTTATTTATTCCCGGCTTAAAGTTCACACTTCGGTTTTTTTATTTTTTTTTTATTGCAGGTTTTGTATTAGAGTTCAGCAGACGGGCAGACGGGCCACTTGATGGAAAGCGGCTACCATCGCCTATAGACATTTGCAACACAAAAGGTGCTACAAATGCGCTGCTGCCCTCTTAAGGGAGACTGGAACCTGGTCACTAATGCCGGAACACAACCCAAGGTTTTTATGGTGACGTACTTTAGACCAGGGGTGGTAGCCACCCAGTCGGGTAAATGCCCTACCACAGTGGTACCCAAAGTGGGCGATAACGCCCCCTTGTGGGCGCTGCAGGCCTAAAAGGGGGCGGTAAGAGACCCAGAAAAAAAATTGGCATTGGTCCATAAGAGTTAACTTGAGACCTCATCGCCGTTGTGTACTACCTACTGCGCTTAGGTCTCAAGTTAACTCTTGCGGGCTATAGTAAGTCTCGTTTAGAATGAATGTTTCTCCGCTAATGTAGCTCTCAATAATCAATTACTTTAATTTGACTTTATAATGTTTTTAAGTAGGTGAAAAAATGGGGGCGCTAAAAATAATTTATTCTCAAAGTGGGCGGGATACAAAATAAGTTTGGGAACCACTGCCACCTACCACTTGGCAAAATGGCCACTTTCATTCATGCTTCACTGCCGTAATAAGAAAATAACATAAAAAATTACCTTTAGTTACTGGTCCTTTGCTGGCTATGATAAAAACAATAGCTGGTGGTATGAGATAATGTAAAATTGGATTCACATATAGTTGTAACTGTACTATGGGAACTGCGGCCACCATTGTTTCAGCTTCTAATATATGACCTGTGAATATCAGAACACAAAACAGAGGATAAAACTACATACTAAAAAAGTAGTTAAGAATAATAAAATATATTGCAAAAAATTTAAAACAAATGGAAATCATTCAAGACTGAAGATTTTCTAATGAAACGCATGTTTATTGCATAAAGATATTGTAGAATTCGCCTACGGCGCATTTAAATTACAGGTGATGAAAAGCACGATCGCTCCTCTCTTTTTAATTAACAGGAATTACAGTCTATTTGAAATAACATCGTAATTTTAAATATAACATTATTATTAAATAGTAACAGGATTAATTATTATAATAATATCAGCCCATAAACATCCCATGTCCTTTAATGTTGTTTAAAAGTCAATAGTCAAACAATAAGCGAGGAGTATTTCTCCCAAAACTGTGAAATTGTGCCTTACTGTCCACTTTTTGAACAATGATCTGGAAAATTCTAAACTTAGCTTAAAAAACCTGTTTGAACAATATCAGTCGAGTAGTTTTTCAGAAATGGGGTTAACCACATGGAGTTACTGGTGGAACTTTTTCACCGCTACAGAACTCTTTAATGTGCGAGGATCAATATGCACTTGTCCAAAAAATTAATGAAAGAAAAAGATGTTTTTAAGGTAAACATTTTTACACTCTAATAAGCAAAGCTAAGCGCGAAGCGATGTGAAGGTGAAGCTTTCCACGAGTAGGGAAGCATTTACCTTAGGTGCCTCCCTGGGGCACCATGAAAAATACCGCCCTTATATCTATGAACTGTAATAGATTTCAAAACGTAAATATAAAACTCGATTTTTAAGATTTGGCAATAACCAATAACTTCCTCATTTTTTTAAACATTTTTTGTAGCAGAGTTGACATTTTTTTGCTGACACTCCAAATTTTGCTGCCCACGAAAATTTCGCCACCCTGAGCACTAGCCCCTTGTGTAAATCTATCACTGGCCACGAGTTGCGCTCGGCGCCGATCTCCGTCACTAAGCCCAAAAACGTCGTGACGGTATGTGGCTATAACCGTGGTAGTAAAAAAGATACAATAAATCGTAGCAACAATGCTTCTTTTTAAAGATAAGATTAAACCTACAATATAATTAGGAGTACATATCTGGCGATGATATGTGCACACCACCACTTTCATGTTGGCAACGATTTCATACAGTCAGTCACATAGTTAGTGACAGTCATCAAGTAGATGTTCCTAATCACTTGGATTAGAAGCATGAAAAACTTCTTGTACCAATATATAAAAATGTAGTTTGTTTGTTTGATTGAACGCGCTAATCTCAAGAACAACTGGTCTGATTTGAAAAATTCTTTCAGTGTCAGATAGCCCAGTTGTCGAGGAAGGCTATAGGCTATATATAATCACGTTAAGACCAATAGGAGTGGAGCGGAGTACCAATGAAGAATGTTTCGAAATCGGGGGAGGGGGGGGGGGGATTTGAAAACAAATTCTACGCGGACACAGCTAGTCGGTAATATTGATATAACCAATGTCGTCTATTTGTTTGAGACCATTCTTCCAACCCAAATATGGCGGATTACGAACAATGTCATACATATGAATTCATTCAAATAGTCATTATTTGTGTTTACAAGCACCACTCCAGTAGTTTCTAAGAATCCATGTATTAAAATATGACACGCGCGAGAAAAATGACGCTGACTGTACATTGAAATAATTGCGATTATCATTCCTTAAGTAAGATAAGAATTCAATTTTTGTCAAAATGCTTTACAATAAAATTTTACAGGGAACACACGCACCTTTCATTTTCTTTTTAATATCACTGGACAAATCCATAAGAACTCCAGAGACTAACCGCAAATGCCTTTCTTTATCCAACCTCATCATTTTGTCATGTACCACTAGAATCTTCTCAACATTACTCTTAACATCATTCTCAAATACCAAAGCACCTAACCCCTTTAAAACTTCCCCCATCCAGTTCACTTCTTCAATGACGTCTCCGAGAGCTAAAGGCTCGTTTCTCATAATACTTTGCATTAATACTAAAGAAACTAAATTGGATATTGTCGCTATGTGTATTTTCTGTTGTAGACTTATGACGTAATCTGCAACGTCTTGGACCTTTTTGAACTGCTCCGGGGTTAGTTGTTGGAGGTCTTTCGGTTTGAGTGTCTCGTGTGAATATACTTTATCGCCTAAGCAGTCTTTTAGAGAGAAAGGATCGCCGAGGTTAATGTATATGCTGCCGAAATTGTCGTTTAGACTTCGCAGCGCTTAAGAAAACCCTGCAAAGAATTTAAAATCATACAGTAACTATTTATTGCATATTGAAATTTTATTATTGCAAACATATTTTCAAGACAATAAAAAATTTACTTAATGAAAGTAACTTTGAAGCTGGTAATAAAATGAAACAAGACAACTCCAGAATACCTTTTACTTGATAATGAATACGTTTTCCCGCAAGAGTATCAACAGTGCCAACTAGGCACGTACGCGCGTCTACACTTAATTACTGATTAGTACATACATACATAACTTCACGCCAGGTCCCTTGCGGGGTAGGCACGAACAACAGAGCACCATTCAGGCTTATTCTTACACACCTCACTTGCTTCTTTGACATTCATAGCTCTTGTCATGCACGCTCGTCTGTTCTTAAGGCTCCTGACATCACCTTGTGCTAATACATGATCAATTTAATCATGGAAGGTGTGTCGTGATTAGTAATGCTGAGATTGACTTCTTTATACATATATGTTTTGCCAATTCGGCAACTCTAAAATACTACCCCCTTTTATAATTTTTATTATTTTTTATATTGTACAATTAAAATATTGGTTACTCTATTTTATTCTAATCATTGACTCTATATTATTTTATTCTAATATTTACTCTATATTGTTACACAAATTCATTAATTACACATAATCGAAACTATGCTACCTAATAATTTTTTGGTTTGTATATTCTTTCAATTTTTAACTGGTTTTCTACAAAAGTACCAAATGAAATGATGACAGAATTTCGAAGATTACAAATATTCAAACACCGGTGTAAAATAATACCCTTCATGACAATACATCCTGCACTGGAACGGTGAGGTGTTTAGAATGCATTCATTCTTATAATTTGTATAAATCATAATGTATTAAAATGCTCATTGTATTTGTTCGTAACATTACACGTAAATCACGTCCTTCACACTAAATTGTGAATAAATAATATCTATGGATATAATTATTATGTAACTTTGCGGATGTTTCTGTCATTTATTAGCGTATCAAAGAAACAAACAGACGTAAAAGAGCATTTACTTTGTCAGACATGTTATAAAAATAAAATATTCCGCTTGTGAAGGCTTGGCATAAAGAAGCCTTCAAATTGACTCTTACTCAATGAATAAGACCATTATTATTTAATAATTGTGCTTTTTTGCACACTTAAAGAATATTTATATGTGCAAATGAAATCACGTCTCTTATTTCCGAAATTTGCATGTAAAATGAGGTACAAGACAGTCAAATAAATTGAGACACTTTTTATCATCATATCATACATACATAACTTCACGCCAGGTCCCTTTCGGGGTAGGCACGAAAACAGAGCGCCATTCAGGATTATTCTGACACACCTCACTTGCTTCTTTGATATTCATAGCTCTTGTCATGCACGCTTTTCTGTTCTTGAGGCTCCTGGGTTAAGGTTATCAAATAACATAGCCTCCATAATTTAGTACAGGTGCACTGTACGTTGTGACGTCACAATTTTAATGAGTCAAACATCTCATTGAATACAATATAATTATTTAAACAGTCCTTAAAATTATTTACATGATGAAATTTTAAAAGTAAGATGACATCAAGGTACTTAGTTATAGGTATGCTTTTTCGTGAACACTTTTGGAATTTGTTATAATATGTGTCAAATATCCAATAAATGTGCTTCATTTACTTATTCATACCATTTTACCCTTTAAGATTTAATTCTTTGACGGAGTGCTTGCTATTTAGATGGGACATATAGTAGGTAATAATGGTTACTAGTGCCATTGTTATCGCACCACGCGTTTCTAAGCATAGATAACCCACTATCATAATCATTTCTACACAAATACGATATAGTAAATAGTTATATCATCAGTTTTATTATGAGGAAATTTATTTTTATTAATTAATTTATAACTCTTTTCATCAAAGCTAGCTTGCGAAGCGTCCGTTTCGGAACCCGAGGTCCGCTTTCCTATATTGTTTTCATTAGTTCATACGATCTTGCACATTACCTAGGTATTGTAGGCCATTAGCGCGCACATTACTTTTATATAAATAATACATTTTTATATCAATATAAAACAAAATCAGTTCACAGTCTCCCAAGAGCGTGGTAGTTCACGCACAAGACATGGTTTCATAGCTAAGAACAGCCTCTAGTTCTGGTAATACGGTTCGATATCCTAAAATACGCATTGCCGAAAAAATCATTTCTCAAAAAACACTTTGTTAATAGTTAATTACTTCTAATATTTATTATTCTAATTTTTCTATACCTGACTGACCAAACATGATGCACATTTACTTTTGTACCATCGTGCATAAACTAATTCAGTTAATGGCTGTAACGAAATCATTTACATTTAATTTACAAAATTAAATGTAGAATATATAGTTAAATAATAAATAAGTTCAGTTTTATTCTTACCCCTGTGGATTCTTTAGGCTTTGGAACGCCAAGATGTTCATACGCAAACAGGCTGTGCTCCATCAGCCTATCATAGCTGATGTTGACAGGAACAATCGTTATATCGGTGACTTCCCGCGAGAAATATGGCAACAAACTCATGGATAGGATACCTGAAACGGGAATTTAGTTCAAGCCATAGACAATGACACTTAAACTATTAATATACCTTTTCCTAGTAACATAATGCTGACACAAGACTAACTACATGGGGAATAATTATGTAATTCAAATAAGTGTCAGTTCAGTTTTTTTATATGATGTGTTTATTGTTGTACAATTACATGTCTAGCGTTATGTTTTTATTTAATTTATAGATTTTAATTAATATAAAATAACAATTGTTAAAAATACGCGAGTTATTTAAAAAAGGAATGCTATTTTGATCAAACAGAAACGTGACATCATTTTTCATTTTGAAATTTGAAACTTAGGATACTTCTTATCACGATAAATAATAGACGAATATAGCGAAGAAATTGGCGATGCGGTCGCGTTCTTTTTGTTACCGTCGTTCTATTTTACTAACAAAATATCGTCATGGCACTAAGAGCGGAGTTTTGGCTGGCACGTGCTAGTACTTACTACACTTAATAAATACATACAAATTATCACGTCTGTTTCCCATGGTGTAGGCAAAGACTATGGATCTATGGACTATACTATGGATCTTCACTTGCGACGATCCTAACAAACAACTCTCACTTAATCTACTCTCATTAGCCCCTTTATACATGCACGTTTATTTGAGATGCTTTTCCTCCTCTTATTAATACTTGAGCTTTGATCATGGTGTGTACTTCGCGGCCTACCGACACCAACCATTCATATTGCTGTCATACATTTGTTTAGGGGTTCTACTTTCATCCATTCTGTCTACGTGCCTAAACCACCTTAACGTTCTTTTTTGCAATTTTCGTTATTGCATCTTCTTTCAATCCACAACGTTCCTTTATAACATTGTTCTTTTCACCCTTATCTCACATATACTTCTCAAAACTCTCATTTCGACTAGGTTGGTTTATCCTACTTTCATGTTTTTTCTTCTATACCATTTTAATTTAATTGAATAAATATATGATAGTAAAAGCTTACCATATTTGGGGGGTAAGCTCTTATTGCTTCGACTCCTCGTGCCCTCAAGGAAGAACTCGATAGGTGCACAATGCTTCGACACAAGTGTACGCACGTACTGTTTCAACGTGGCCGCATATAATGGATTGCCAGCCAGCGTCCTTCGTATATAAAATGCACAAGATTCACGCATAAGTCTACCGAGTACCGCCATTGAGTAGAAATCTGTAACAATTATTTTCATTACATCTGTATCGAGGTCTGTGCTGGATTTAAGTATAGGCCCGTGAGGCCGGACCGAGGCTGGCATTATTTTAGGAAAGGGAAAATTTTGCAGATCCCAATATTTTAAATATTGGTATGACAATTCTCATTTAAAATTTAATTGGTTTCATTATGAATGTACAAAAACAGACGGACAGCTAGACATGGTAATTACATTAGAGTCCCGTTTATACTAGAATGTCTACGAAACCCTAAAAAGGGCGGCATTTTAAACGGGGCCTAGGGTGACAGCAAGTCTCTGTCTGCCAACCAAGTGATATTTTTTTTTTTGGTTTTGCTATTCGGATATCTGAAGGTAAAAATGGAACCCACAAGATCTTACTGCGGAGATGTGTCGTCGTGTGTTAGATATTTATCTCAGGAATTACTAAATAATATATGGGTATATAATAAAAATCCTCCTTAAACATTACAGATTTTCAACTGAAATGTTATATTCTGTTTCTGACGTTCTAAGTGTTAGGAAGTTATACGTTATATAAATTACTTTGGAAGAAGATAAAAAGAGCGACTATGACGAATCTCTCTCAGTATAGGTAGAAGAAATTTTAGAATCTTAACTCATATTACAAAAAACTACATTTGCTTCCCGTCAGTACGCACGACAATCTAAACTTATATATAAAAGAATACACAACAAACTAAATATATATCCCATGAACCACTATAATTGTAAAGTGGCTATTTTAAAATGGTTAAAATTTAAAACATTTGATGAAATAGAAATGTCGATTAATTCCTCTCTAATACTCGATGGTCATATTTAAAAATCAAATCACACACACACACACACACGCCATATATATATATATATATATATATATATATATATATATATATCTTTTTTTGTTGTAATAGATATATAAATTTCTGGTAGCACTTGTTTGTCCTAACGTGAAGAGTGGAATCTTCTGATACAGGTATTCCATACTTACAAGAAGATTCCCACCACCATTGTATCTAAAGTTAAGGCAGAAACTTTAATAAAGAATTATTATTATTATCCTCGTAACTACGTGCTCGTGTCTAATTTGCAAAAAATAATTAGTAAAGGACTGTTTGTATTACGACGGAATTCTAAAAATGGCTGAGATAAGATTTTTAAAGTTCTTATCCTTCTTTCTCCTCCCCTATATCATCTGCCATATCCCATCTCTACCCTATTCCTCTTGTCTGATCCCCCTATGCCGTGTCCCCTTTATTCTTACAATTACTACGTGCTGGCGGTAAAGGAATAATCGAGATGAGACTTGAACATCGAGATAATTGATATGTAAAACCTACTGATCCGACAAACGTAGAGAGCGAGCCCTGATTCACATGTGGGATCTTTATGGACCATATTGTGATACTCGTATTATTATGAGATGTTATTGCATAAGTCATAAGAGTGTATACTTTATTTCAAAGTTTATAATACGGCGGTTTATAATTTTAGCGCATGTAAACCCGTGAAGAAAATACAGTGACCAACTAGTACAAAGCAATGAAAAAATACAGGGATGAAGGGCGACCAATTGTATTCACTGACGAGTCGTATGCCCACTCATCACACGAGTGTACATGCTCTAAAGTTCGCAGAGTCTATGTTCACATTTGCCAAGTTACGCCGGCCGTATTATGCCATCCTTTTTTAAATAATAATTTTATTATGCTAATATTGAAAATAAAAAAGGAAGTTGTGTAGTTACGTAAGTTATCTATCAGTCGTTTTTTAGTGTTGTCTGCTAGAAATCTACCCCAATGCTCAGTAAAGAGTTATTTATCTGTTAGTGAAGAATTTTGCATGAAGTTGTGACGTACAAATATAATACTTGTACGTATAATACTTGTATAATACAAATTTAATTACACGAGCTGATTCCTCCATCCCCTTTTTACCATCGGACAACCAGACGGACCGGTTTACGCCACCGTTACATGGTGGAAACACCACCAGTCAGAACCAAGCGTTTCGCCTCTTCTTTTCTGGTGCGCACTGCCGAAGATTGGAATAATTTGCCGGAGTCTGTTTTTCCTGACAAATACAATCTTGAAGCCTTCAAGTCACGAGTGAATAGGTATCTTCTAGGTAAGCGTGCTCCATCATAGACTGCGTCATCACTCAACATCAGGTGAGACAGTGGTCAAACGCAAACCTATACTTCCATAAAAAAAAAAAAAAAAAAAATACTGCCCTAACGAGAATCAACTCGGAATATTTATTTTAACGGTGCGTGACGTCACCTATTTTGGAATGTTCTTCAACATAAGTGACAGATAATTATATGAATTATTACATTATTATTCATTTAATAAGTCTATTCATTGTCATTAATTGTTGAAAATTAGCATAGCGGATTTTAGATACAGGTGTAATTCTTATTCTTTTTGTCATGTGTTTGGCATTATCTTACATCAGATAATTAATTATTCAAGTTTAAATTTTTTAATATTATAAGATTCCGGTTTTGCCGTTTGCCGACGTTTCTCTGTCTTTCTATGTACAATGTGTCACATTCCATTTTGCCAGACTATATAGGTTATAATAGTATTATAAGCTTATTTCAAATATTAAAAAATATTATAAAGAAATTTGAAATATTATTTTAAAATTCCAAAATTTATTTGAAATACCGCTGTATATAAGATGTTTCATAATAAATAAATAATCATTTTTAGAGTATTTAATTTGTCATCTTAAATTTTCTTGTAAGTTACTTCGATTTTATATTCCATTAAAATAATTAAATGGAAGTCAATATTACAATATTTTATTCTATTACTATACTAAAGTTCTAAGTCAATTCTCTGATATATAATAGATGATAGATAGATAGATAACACTTTATTGCACACCAAAATATACAATTACAAAAACAGACCATGTTTACAATATTTTCTAGGCAATACAACAGGCGGCCTTATCGCTCAAAGCGATCTCTTCCAGGCAACCTAAATGACAGAAATTGAATCAGGCGAAATAGGTGGTGCAGGAAAAAGGCAATAGATACATAAATACTCAAACTAATTTAAGAAATAAATATACAAATACATACATATATACATAGTCATTTATATATATATACAATAACACATAAGTTATTACAATAAATAAATAATGTCTTAGCGTGATTATATTCCGTAAATCAGAAATAGTTATTTGTGAACAAATAGTGTTACATATAGGTTTTAGAGAGAGATTCTGAGTTAATATATAGGTTCGAATATTTAGCTTCAAACTATCACTCAGTCAAAAGTGTTATATACAGTGGTGTAATGGTAGTCAATTGCGTTTTAATTTCACGTGCATTATAAAAACAACAAATAAATACCTTTATTCATTCTGACTTGCATATTATTATGAGAAACTATATGTCCGCTACTTCGTCCACGCTTGACTTGAAATTCTCGGGACACAGTATCGCAGAATTTAAAAAGAATGTAAGCTATCGTTTTAGTAGAAACTGTGTCGTGACAAGCTAATTTTTACCCATCCGAAAAACTTCAAACGCTCCGGGGCAAATTCTCGCGGGATTCCCGGGATAAAAAAATACCACACATGTTATTACATAAAATTTGCTATATCGATTTGTAAAAACTCACGTTGAAATTCGATCTTTTCAAATCTGCCCCTTTGAAATCATTCCCATGAAATTTCCCGCGGGATTCCCAGAACTAAACGTAGTGCAGATTAATAGACTAGGCATTTGCTGTCGATGAACGAAAACTAGATCGAAATCGGCCCAGTAGTTTTTACGTGATCCCTAACAAACACAAGAAATCCAAATAAAATTGCATCGTGATCTCCATCGTTTATAATTTATATGGTCTATTCCAGTTGTATATTTTTAAATAGCTTCAATTAAAAATTCACAGCATGTTTAGAATTTTATGACATTATATAATATAATATATTATATCGAGCCTTTACCACCATTTTACGGTAAGCGACATTTGTACCTAAGCATATTTTTGCTTGCTTGTACAGGTGTTTCAAACTATTATTTGTTTAATGACGTATTTACATCACTATCAACTACACGGACGTTAACAATGTGTAAGCTACATAAATTTACGCATATAAGTTGTTACAAGATGATGCTCTTCACCTCATTGATGTAGCAATACCTTTATTTACTGTTACATCAATGCTTCACCTATTGTTTTTATTCACGTATTCGTTCGTCTGAGCCTAACTAACTTTCGGAACAACGCCAATGCTCTATACTGTATTTTATTGATCGACTCCGAGTTCCATACGGCCACTTGTTTAAATATGGTACTTCAGATTCCGAGGGCCGCCGGCCGTGAGGAAATAGCATTGGATTTCAAATAAAGTCACTTTTATAATTGAACTTTAACAACACCTATATGGACTGTAATTAATTACGTTTAATTACAAAACTAGTACAATGAAGCAAACTTAACTTATATTTTATTCTACCAATAATTAAGACTATTGCTACAACCTAGGTCCCGATAAAGACAAATTCCACGTACAGATCAGAAAAAGCACATTATATTACCTGTCGGCATTTGAACTAATTGTAATCCTTTTATGGTCGTCTTCATTTGTTCACTTATTTATTGGCATGCGTTTCTAGTTATTGTCGAGAACAGCCTATTGTTCTATTGTACTAATTTATGGCCGCTTACAGGCCGCTTCATTAACCAGGTGTTGGGGATTACGATTACCAGCTGATTGCGTCGAAGCTGCCGGGCGAGCACATTTACACGGGCATTTGTATTTGTTAAGTATAAAACGACGGCCTGATGGAGAGGGCAGTTAAGCTACGACTACAATACGGGCGTGACGTGTGTACATTCGGGAATCTAATAGTGACGGACTTTGCGCATTTTATTGAACTTCGACCTTCTGCATTACGTTTGGATTTGTTGTGTTCGATTATATTTGTACCTGTGTTATACGTGTTTGTATAGTTCTTATAAACTCTAGAATAATTCTAACGGCATTTTAATTCGAGTCCCGCGCTTTATTTTCAATTTGTGTATTACATAAGCATTGCGAAGTAAAGGGCTATTGGTTAATAATACTTTTAGAATATCCATATCTGTACACAGAAGTGCTAGGTCATATCAATGATGATGTGCATAGCGCCGTACTAAAGTAAGCAACATGTGGAGTCAATATTTATTTATTCAAGGTAGACCTGTAACCACTTAGTCGTATGACAACATCACACGTACGATAGCAAATAAAGGTAATCAAATAATAATCCTATGTTTGAAAAATTATATTAGTTACATACAACTTGTTAAATGGTTTAAATCATAGTGGCTACACATGAAGAAATAGTAACTCAGATACACTTACGGCCTGTTCCTATTCTCTTACCGACCATTCCATTACCATACATTAAGTTTTGTGCAAGTAGGGGGTTTAAAAATCTAATAAATCTTTAAATGTATTATTTACAAACATAATCCTACTAAAGCATTGTAAGTACAGAATTAAAACATTATTAAAGAACTTAAAAACTGCACGCTGTAGTACAGTGCTGTGTCGCAGTTCTTAGTGTCTACTTCGCGACACGGGTATTTATACATTTTAGGTAAAGATTAACAAAACCTGTGTGTGTGTGTGTGTGTGTGTGTGTGTGTGTCTGTGTGTGAGTGTGTGTGTGTGTGTGTTCGCGCACGCGTGGGTGTGTGTGTGCGCTTGTGTTTGTGTGCGCGTGTTTGTGTGCGCGTGTGTTTGTGTGCGCGCGCGTGCGTGCATGTGTGATCTATAATTACATATTTTTTTAAAGAAATGTATAACTGTTATCCAAAAATTTAATCAATATCATTTAAACTTATGTTTTTTTTAAATTACGATCTGACTCAACATACCCATCCCGGCGGCGACGGCTGGAAAGTCAATGTCGTAATGGAAACAGAGATACGTTAATAGACAAAAATCTGCATAGCTGCGATGTGTTGGCAAAAATAACACTGGATTCTTGCCCATTATCGATTTCAGCTAAAATCAAAATTAGACATTGTTTATGAAAGCCACAGGTCACTTGAAAATATGTATTAAAAATACATTCTAGACTAGAGACAACTAGCAATACTAAATAAATAACAATAGTAATATATAAATGATAATAATAGTCATAAATTGTATAGGTGCATTTAAAAAGTAAAAAAAAATTCAAGTAGGTATCTTGATTTCGATAAAATTAAAGAATATTATTTAATATTATTACATAATTTGTAGTAATCTACATAAATAAAAATAAATGGTTTAAGTTCGTTCTCCATGCATTTCTAAACCAATTCAGATTGTGTGGTAACTAGCATTTGGCCCAAAACACAGAATACATTAAAAAATACTTTATGTGACATTGCAACACATTCTGGTGAATAAAAATTATACACCTTTACTAATAATATAACAAAGAAGATAAGTTTTATGAGCTTGTCACACACTTGTGTACACAGCATTTGTTTTAGACTTTAAGCCAATATTAGATGGTTCATTTCTGTCTTTTAGATTTAATCAACTAAAGTGATCTATATAAGCATAAACTTGAATTTTTTTAATTCTTCAATTTTCTTTTAAACAATATAAAAATAACTGTTTATCATTTTTACCTTGAGAACACCAGGTTCATTCACATATAAATCAATTTTCATCATAAATGAAATCTTCAGAAATACAACCCCTATCCATCTGATAACATGCATCTTTTTATCCATGCCCATTTCTTCTAAGTAGGTAAGAACATCTCTATATAATTTATCTCGGCTAACACCCGTCCTTGCACTTTCCTGTGGCAATGGTAAGTAAGGTAAGCATTATTTCTAAACATTAATGCAGATTACGTTTTCTTGGAAAAACTCAGTACACACACAGTGGATTGTTGTATTACACAGTTTACTACAAAACAATGCCCGAATAGAGGGGTGGGGAGGTCAAGCAACAATTATGATACAAGTAAGACAGATTGATGAGCGATTTCATGACAGACTTTGAGTGTGGTATTGAATCTTGCAATTTATACTAGTAGTGTCTATTTATATTTGTACTTATGTTATACACGTTTGTATAGCTCTAATAAATTCTGTAGTCATTGCAAAGGCATTTTAATTCGAGTCATGCATAACTCATAACAATATTATAAAAATCTGAAAATGCTGTGTCTGTACATTGAAACTATTTTAACATAAAACAGCTGGAATTGACTATGTATATAAACAATGGAGAATACAATGGAATTTTTTTAGACTTCATCGGTTTGTTTAGATTCACATAAAAATTACTGGGCTGATTTCGACGAAGTTTTTGCTGGTCAACAGCAAATTCTTAAAATTTGAGTTTTTTTTTATTGTATTAGTTCAGCAGACAGACAGTTGGCCTACTTCATAAAAAGTGGTTACCATCACCTATGGACATTTGCAACACCAAAGGTGCTACAAATGCACTTCTGCTCTCTTAACAGAGACTGGAACCTGGTCACTAATGTCGGAACACAACTCAAGGATGTCAAGGCAGATTATATGATGTAAGGCGTCGCAACTGTTCAAATACTCACAACAGATGAGGTTATGTTTACCAAGCATTAATATATCAAGAACTCCGGACCACAGAGATTGCAGAAAGGTAAGTGTACCTTACCTTAAGTACCCAGTCCGCCCATCCACTACTTAAAATTCGTGTATCGGACATTTGAGTAGCAGCCCTTTCGGTCTGTAATTTGACAAATATTTTAATACTTTCATTCACTTACCGCTTCAATAAACGAATCCAAATATACAGACTTCGCAACCACATGTTTTAAGTCTTGTGGTGTGTAAATTTTCTCTAGCTGATATGTTCGCTGAGGATTCCAATTACGAGTCATAAAACTAAATATACCACTTTGGGTCCTCCTAGGTTCAAGGATATTCACAAAATTCACTTCCTTATCCATTTTAATTAGAATTTTATATTTAATACTAACTGACCGACCCTTTAATTATGGATAAGATACTTCATTTCCTGTTATTATAATTCCTCTAAGTTCTGACTAATAATATCATTAAATTAAAGCTGCTCAAAAAAAATTACAAATAATATATTTAACGTAATAAAATAGGAAAATTTAATTGAATTAACGCAATTTGAAGTACGTCCCACCTCGATATTGACTTTAAAACTGAAGTTGATAAATGATAAATGAAATGATGACATATGCAGCGTTGCCAGATAACCATGTCAATTAACCCCAATTTTGTCTAAAGTCCCAAAAATAAGCTTTTTGAGAAAAAACCCCAAAATAGTTTTTAGTTATTTTTAATGAGAAAGAAATAAGCAAACCACCGTCGTAGCGAAAACGTCACTAATGACGTCATCGTTTTCCCTCACGGAGCGCTCACAACAACTCGTGTCAATAGGTGCGTTAAATAACCATTCCACTTGAGTTTACGATTGTGACGCCAGCAAATAAGTGAAACGGGAAAAACCGTAGTTGTGAACGTGATCATTGTCAGTCTCTAACGGAAAGTAGCCTATGGGATACGACGCATACGAGTAGAGACGGCTTAATAAACAAATAACGTAAATGAACGAACGAATGAATTGGATTATTAAAATGAACTATTTAATTGAAGTATGATTCACTAGTAGAGTATAATTCTAAGATAAAGTAATAATATCGTATTGTGACTTAGATAAAATAATTGTAGTGATGAGAATTGTGTTTGTAGATGAATTATTGATACTAAAAATATCTCTCCAAAATTTCATACAACAAAATATTTCCCCCAAAGAATCTTCACCCCGAATCTCCCCCAGACGTGAGAAAAACCCGAATTGCAGTGACTCCCCCCATCTGGCAACGCTTGACATATGGTACTTCAGCTGTCGATTTTTTTAATGCATTCGTGGCTTGGCAACTAGGCCTTTAAGCCAGCTGTCAAATTTATTCTTCATGGGCTACGTTCCATTTGGGGCTCACAATGACCACGTTCTGGACCGTGATTTATCCTGTTTGACTTGCTTGCCGGCGTTATAATCGTAAACCCTAAACCCAAGTGTTCGAATAGCCGTTCCACTTAAGTTTACGATTGTATCGTCGGCAAGCAAGGGGAACGGGATAATTCGCGGTCCTTGTGAATCCTACTAAAACTTAACCAAAGATATTTTTTTTAACTCAGCGTACTTCAATTTCTTTACCAGAGCAACATTCAAAAATACACTGACTACGCCAGTGCCATTTCGGACGTTTTTTGAACTGTTATCTACAGTTTACAACTGGACTCTTCAACTATTCGCCCCTAAGAGATGGTTCTTCTTACCTCTACCCACTATACAATTACGATGCTCACAGCTCAATTCTACAACAACAAGCAGAACATTGGCAAAGCACTTCCTTAGCTACTGTTCTGCTATTTGGGCACAGTTTATAAACAGCATCTATTTCGCACTGTCCACTTTTTGTCCCTTTCCTGCTTACTGCCGTAGAAGTAAATATAACTACGGGTCATATTTAATCTAGTTTTTCCCGCGGCTCTATTCGCATTATAGATTTTGTTAATTATTATTAAACTAGCTTCTGCCCGTGACTTCGTCCAGGTGAAATAGTTAAAAAAAATAATTTGGTCTTAGCGTGATGATATATAGCCTATAAGCCTTCCTCGATAAATACGCTATCTAACATTGAAAGAATTTTTCAAATTAGACCAGTAGTTCCTGAGATTAGCGCGTTCAAGCAAACAAACTCTTCAGTTTTATATATTAGTATAAGATAAATGACCTAGAAGTGTTTGTGTACAATAGGTTATTTTTTTCTAGGGGATCAGTAACTCTTTTGTTTTGCTGCCGTGTAAGTTCCCACTTAAACAAGAAGATAGTGGGATCACACATGGAGATGTCATGAAGGATGATGACTTCGAGTGGTCTCACAATAACAGAACCCAATATCTACGAAGTGAAAAAACAGCAAAAAGTTGACACCAGGCTTGAAGCGTAATTAGGATTTAACACTAGAACAATGACAATATGACCACGTAATGATGGACCTAACAATAAGATTAATAATCTTAAAGTTGGTCTAATAAAATAAAATAAAAAATATATGAAGGAAGAATAAAAGTTATGTGATATAAAGAGTCACTTTATTTAAATCAAGTATGGTTCTAGAATCATACCTACTTGTACAACATCAATACCCTAATTTAAATATATATTACTATAAAAATAAAACGAACTTTTAATAGTTACAGGCGTCGAAAATGTTTTATTTTTATTACAATGTAGTAATGATCAATGGACACATCCACAGAGCAACCGTTATGTATGTCTTTTTTATATTATATATGATCGAGTTTTAGTTCTGAATGTCTTATTAGACATTATACGAAGTTGATCAGCCCAACGAAAGTAACAAAAATTTTGAAATCCGAAAGAGGGCACAAAATATGACACATAGATGTGTTATATTTAGATTAATAACAATTAGAGAAAATTATCTGTGGAGATATATATTTTTTAATAGCTTTAATGCTTCATATCGTAGTGCAGAGGAAAACTGGGCGGGAAGTTTCCTCAAAGTCCTTACTGAACGCGGAATAAACGGAGAAATTCAAAGTTTCATTTCTTTGGTCCAATAATCCCAGTCTCCTTTCTGTGATATTGTAAACGCCTTCAATCTGAACTTGTAAAAGCATACTGAATTATATTTAATAGGCCTGTAATCACGGGTATCCTTAACACATCAAAGGTGAGTTAATTCTACAAAGGCCACGTTCCATTAAAAAGATCACAACGACCACTCACAACTGCTATCTTTCCCGATCCACTTGCGGGCGTTACAATCATAAACTTGAATGGAATAGATTATGGAAAATTGATGTCGTTAATACACAAATCTCATAGATTGATTTGAAAATACGCCCTTGTCAACGTCTCGATAGAGAGAACTAATGTTCTGTGGTCAATACCTACTTCGATTTAACTCTCGACAAGCGCCAACCTGAACACCGCGTGAGCGAAACTGTTGACGTCATTAGTGACGTTTTTGCGACGACAATAACGACCGCGGTCGCTATGTAGAACGGTTGAAGGAGCATTTTGAGCGTTGTAAGTATCTAGTGGAACGCGCCCAAAGGCAATGTTGCCAACCTTAAATATTGAGCTTTATTATTAATTGGATATATTTGTAACAATAATATGGACACAACATCGAAAACGTATATAAACTATGAGAATAACATCATTATCATTTTGATTTTTAATCGTATACTCGAATTTTAACTTCTATCAACACGATACTTACATAGTACAAATATTGACATTGAACATTTATGTATAATTGAAACATTAACATTTCCCTTAGAGTCACAAAATAAAAAATCACCTACAACTTAACAACAAAAATATTGGTATTTTATTTTGGAATATTTTATAATATACGAAAAATACCCTGTAATTCACATTAAATGAATCAAAAAGGCGGAATTTTGGAATCATGATTATAAAATTATTTTTTGTAGAATATATAAAAAACAAATAATCATTATCAAAAATAACATTCCTAAATTATGGCCACGAATTAGTTTGGCTATGGCCAAAAATTACTAACCTAGATAAACAGTAATCACACAACCTTAAATCTAAACACAAAATACTACGAAACACTAAAAATATATAGTACGGATTACGACGAATAATTGGCCGTTTGCTTCTGACAAACTTATTTTCTATATTAGGCGCAAGTTGACCTCTTGCCGTGAATTGGCATTGAAAACATTAATTGAACATACCGGCTCATGTTTGAGCGTGACATTAAATTTAGTTACATTCTACATAATTATAATTATTTCAAAAATCGTCTTTTCGTTACATTCTATAATTGAATTTTTAATCATGACGCAGATCGCACCAATAATCATACCATAGATAAAACGTATAATACGTTTAAAACCTAGCAGCACATGGATGTGTGGCAGACGACTTAATTACAAAATTAGTTAATTCTGTCTTTTGTAACTTCGACTGGGGTCATTTATGGTGGTACTATTTCTATATCTTACTATGCCATTCTTTACCTTACCAAGTTTATTTAACATTGTAACCAGTAAGGTACATTAATGCATAATAATATAAGTAACATGGCAGTAATTAGGCTCCTTTGATACTCTGTATTTAGAACCATGTACTTTGTGTACCTTGGTCATTTCGTTATTGTCTGAATTAGTGCATAAGCTAATAATAATTAGGTCGGTCCAGTTTTACTAGATATCCTAGCCTTAATTGACAGTCCTAAAAGTCATAGACAAGGCCCATATATCCCAGGAGATTTATAAGTTTTGAAACACCTCTTTATCGTGTATAATCACATGTTACCACGGTCTAGTGGTTTAACATAAATAGTTTCTACAGTGTTTTGATTTTACAAAAAATATATTTAAATGGATTTTAAATGTCACATTGAAAAATAGAACATGGATTTAAAACTTCAAAAATCGTACAAAAGAATAGTGTACATAATATAAAATCTTGAAAGGTTAATTTCTATCTTAAATGTTTTTTGTCATATCAAAAAAAGTACTACCGTTAAAAATCGTTATAAATTGTTTTAGTTGTCAATATAAAGTAGTAAAATTATAGCTAAGGTTTATTAAATGTAATTAAACAATGAAATCTAAAATAATCGGGCAACAGATTTCACTGCGCATTAAACGTTAATTTGACAAAAAGAATTGTATAACAATGTAGATCTGTAGCAAAATTATTTTAATTTAGTGCAGTATAGTTTACAAACGATTCTTAAGAAATCTTAGCTATATTCACAGAGAAAGCAAAGATTAAAAAATTTACAGTGATTTTTATCGGGTCTGTTTTTTAGTAGTTATGAAATAAATTAATAAAGATTTTAAAATTATTTGATTATATCAAACTACAGAATCGTGTCCTCATATAAGCTAACATTCGCGTGGACACGCGTTACTTATTGCACGCGTCAAATTCTAAAGGGGGTGATAGGCGTGCGAGTAAGTACACGCTTACAGCTCGGCGATCTTTTTTGCCTGTCTGTCAGTGGGTGAAGTTTCAATCACAAAGAAATTGTCGTTCTGTAAGTAATACGCGTTATAAATTTCGCACGTCTATTACCGGCCTTAACACATTCGAGCCAACGAAGGTGTTTTCTAGCATTTGTAGGCTCAATTTGTACGCGGCATTAGATAAAAACTTTGTTTTGTTCTTTTTTTCATTACAACCATTTTACCGTCATAAACACACAAAGTGGTACTTCTCCAAAAAAGTCCATTAACTTCACTAATTATATCGTACTGTATAAGTACAATAACAACCTTAACATTGCAATATTCGTAAGATCCCAACATTAACTATCACTTGTCATTAGAGTAACGAGACGGCAATAATTTTCTCGAAATACACATGAAAGAATGAATATTGAGAATGGGTACACGATGGAAAAAGATATATTGTGCAATACAATAATAGTAACTGTGTGAAATCGTCATGCTTTTAGCTTTGTATTCAAACTCTTCCGTGATCAAAGGACTATCCGATTATATAATAAGTTTAAAATATAAAATTATAAACAAAGGTTTCTATCAGTCTCAAAGTACTCTATCAGAGATGTCACTTTTCTTAAATTAGCACCAATATTTAGCACTTATCCTTATCCATACCCTTACTCTTGTACATATTAAAGTGATTTTCATAACTTCAGAAAATATACACATGGTCATATTATAGCGTACGAAGCAATTTAATATTTTAATTATTTAATTTATTATAAACAGCAAGAAGGCCAGGACTTCTGTTGTAAATTTCCTATGAATAGATTGTTAACTTAAAAATATATTTTATAATTTTTATACTCTATTAAATGGAAATTATATTACTAGGTTGAGTTGTATTGATACTTCGACGACGTATGCTTCTAACAATATCGAGAAGAGTGAGCTCCTATAAAATCGTCGAATAATTCTGTTTAAATAAAAAGTAAGTAAATAAAAACACTAGTCATTCATTTTTTATTACAGGAAGAGACAGCGGAAAGCGGTTACCATCGTCTATGGACATTTGCAACACCAAAGGTGCTACAAATGCGCTGCTGCTCTCTTAAGGGAGAATGGAACCTGGTCACTAATGCCGGAACACAACCCAAGGTTGTTATGGCGACATACTTTAGACCAGGGGTGGTACTCATCCAGTCAGGCAAATGCCCTACCACCTGGTGGTGGGTTGTTTTGTTGCCTCTTATGACAGGCCGCCGCCAGAGGATTTTATATTCTTTCTCTGTTCCTGTACAGTTCATGTAATGACCATGGATAATACATACGCCGAAATCCACTTGAACCTCACAACGACCACGCTGCGTGGAACGGCTGAAGCACACTTTGACCGTTGTGAGCGACAGTGGAACCGCTTTATATATGTAATGAAGTCTTTGGAATAGGTCATTAAAAAACAGAATCACCTTGTTTTCGAACGCTTTAAATTTTTGCTGGCAATTCAGCAGCAAATCTAAGGCAACGAGCATAAAGATTGCAAAAGAACTGTCATATTTTGATATTAAAAATATATCAACAAAAACTATTTGCAGGATTTTTTAGTGGACACTACTACTACTAAATTTACACGCTGTTCTTGGCACTTTAACCATTTACTTCTAATAACGTGACGTTTGCAGACTAATTAGTAGTCCAACAAACTAGACGAACACGAGTCGTTCTTAGGCAAATCTGCACGCAGTTAATATTGTCAAGTAATTGCTTTCAGCATTCATACAATTTATTAACTTCCTAACACGAATTGGCACTCAAATAGATCAATACTATTCACGAAAATAATAAGATTCAAAATAGAGAAAAACGAAAATTCAAAAATGATAGACTAGGCATAACAGAAAATAAACTATAAGAAACTTAATATTATTTATATATAAACATAGGAACTAAAACAAGATTGGCCTTACTTATAATCGCTTGTTTAAGAAACTGATCAGCAACTGGTTAGTGAAAATCTCAACTATAAATTTAGTCGAATATTTTGGGTACCAATTTCGTTTATCTGTGCTCTTCTTAGGTAAACAACAGGTAATAAACGTCTATAAGTAAAAAAAAGATATTCATTGATTAGGGTCTGATTCTGATAATCTTACTTAAGAGATGCCTAATCGTTTCTTAACGAGATTATTATAAGTAAGGCCGGATATCTCTACATATAAACTATACTTTCGAGGGTATAAGGAAGCCATGATTATTTGACATGATAATAAATAATAAATTGCCGTATAGTTCAATATACGGGCTTCAATATCGTTTATCTTATCCTTATGTTGTCTAGTAAGCTCAGCGGGTTCTCGAGAGTCTTACTCTCACGTCTTTCGTACTTTATACGCTTTTTAAAAATAATAATATCGAAGGACGGAAAAACCGAAGATTCGAATTAATATATTTTTAAAACTATAGCACCTTTAATTTCAATAAAATATATCAAAATATACTTATTCGATATTTTATGATTTTTTAAAGAAATAAATGGGGTTTGTTTTTAAAGCATTACAGTTCAAGACTCAAGTAAAGAACGAAAAGCTAATTTCCGGTGGCGCACTAATCGCTCGACGTACTTATTTCACCTCTGTGATTTCTATATTTTAAAATTGTCTATGTTTCATAGATTAAACATTTACCATTTTAAACAAGTGATATTATTATAAGTCAAGTTATTACAACGCTCACTGCTTTTCATACATTCCAGTTTGATCAGTAAGGTTTCCTTAGTGCATATTATGTTCAACCTTGTATAAATGGCATGTCTATGACCTGATCTTATACAAATCTTAACAGGATGTAAATATCCTCTACAAATATTCCACTATTTTATGATGGATTTCAAATTTAATAAACACATTTAACATTAAGCAAAAATTACAAAACGCCATCCATAAATTACAAACATAATTTAAATAAATGATTGTGTAGTTTTTATCAAACATACACCGAATTTAAAGATGCCTTCTTTTCCGAATGAACATGGTGGAATTCAGAGCACATCTGACAACATCATTAATTCTTCAAATACTAATGATGTTTATCATTCATCTTGTAAATTTCACTTTAAATTATATAAAATTAAACATGAATTTTTTGACTAGTACACCATATAATTAAGCAGATACCATTAGGATCTTTATATTTATATGTGACTAAGTCAGTTCACAGATAAAGTATATAATATAGAAAAGATTTGAAGAAGTATAATCACATAGAAAAGTATGTGTATAGGCAAATATATCAATATAAGCACACACATACCAATCTTGATGATTTTGTCCTCATAACTAAGGAATCCCTACTATAAAATTTCATTATTTTTTAGTGAATAGGACCTATAATTAAAGATGACTTATGATCGAGCGTAAAAAAATTAATCAATAAAATTAAAATGTTGCTAAGTGAATACCGATGCGCATAATAAAGTGTCAATTTAATTCGATTAATTAATTTTTTTCTGTTTTATTTATGGGCCCATCGTGTCTCGTGTTATATTTAGTCAGAAACCTTCATTCGACCCAAAAGTGGAACAAGACTGGCTATTTCTTTATGTGTGTCCTCGTTAGTGGAATTTTGGAAGTCGAAGCCTAAATAAGTGCCAAATTCACGACATTTTTCCATGTAGGCGCGCCATTTTGGGTCCGTCTGAAGACATAGAGGGTTGCCAATAACAATGCACTTTGCTTTCGCACGTGTTATGACAACATTGAAACGCTGAAAAGGTAAGTATAAAAGTCAGTTTATTTTGGTGTTTGCGTCTTTCATATATTTATAACTTCATGTAAATTTATTTTTATGATATTAGATTTAAAGTTCATCATCATCATAATTCATAACTACAAACTGAAATTTTAGAAGAGAATGTATTATTTTTCAAAAAATTATTGTATCACAACAAATAACGTGGTCTTATTTTAAATACTTTATAGGCTGCCAGAAAAAAGAATTGTTTTGATACAATTACTTTTTGGAGGTTAAAAAACCTTTCCTAAAATTTTAATATACAAAATAATACATTATTAAAGAAAATAGGCGTATATTATTAATGATTTGACCTGCCTTTCATACATTACTTTTGAAAATTAGTTTGTGCATTTTAATACTACTACTGCTAAGTACCAAATATACAACGGAACGAAATTTCAAAGAATATAAATTGAGAAAAAGCAAGATTTTTTTTACTAAAATAGGGTAGTTGACTGTCAGAAAACTAAAACTTTTTATAATCTTACAAAACGTCAGTCTACTTCACTTTGTACAGGTCCACTTGCCTTATGACATCATCAGTCTAACATTTCAAATTACCTAATGATTATTCTAAAGAATATTCATCATTTGTAAAGACAATAATTAACTTTATTTCTATGGTGAAATGTTTGAAATAGGATGAAAGCAAGGTCTTAAAATGCACATTATTTTATGTATTTTTTTTAATCGATTAGAAAATATGTCAAGCCCCATTTACCTTATCATCGACCAAAAAGCCGAGGCGGAATTTGGCGTCGTAGTCCTGCAGGCCGCAGTTGGCGCGCACGGTCGATATGATGATAACCCTCTTCTCCTTGCCCTGGAACGCCTCCACGGTGCCAACTTCTATCCCGTCGTACCCCTGCGAGCGCAGCCATTCCTTAATGTGGTAAACCTAAAGAAATAAACTTTGTGCTTTAACACGGAAAAGAATACTAAGGCACGACAATCGGGTAGGGGAACCTTTCTAGAATAAACCAAAACTAATGTTCACATAAATAAGAAAGCTAAATAAATACCATGTTATGATCGTCTATAATTCTAATGACTTAATACGTTATAAGACTCGTCAAAGATATGACGTCATAACTTGCTAGTCTACTTTTCCAGGTGGCAGGGTCTTCGCCCGACTGGATGCCTGCTACCCCTGGTCTAAAGTATGTCGCCATAATAACCTTGAGTTGTGTCCCGGCATTAGTGACCAGGTTCCAGTGTCCCTTAAGAGAGCAGCAGCGCATTTGTAGCACCTTTGGTGTTGCAAATGTCCATAGGCGATAGTAACAGCTTTCCATCAAGTCGGCCGTCCGCCTGTCTGCTGAACTCATGTAATACAAAAAATAAAAAGTCACACTAAATTTTTAACTTAATAAAAGTATTTCAGTGGATTTGAATGTCTAACTCTAATAATTACCCTATTTCCCAGTAAATAACGTAACTCGTAACATACTCGTGCCATGTAGTTAACACCACTAGTCTTTCCCTCTGGAAATGGACTCTTCCATTCTTGTATTTACAATAATCGCAACTAAATCTTCCAATCAACGCCTTAATATTTATAACATATTTTTGAAAACAAACCAGTTATAAATTGAAAATTCTAATAAGTTTCTTTCAATTTTATAAATTCCGTTTTAATACTCTTTTTGTCTTCTCTATTACAATAATAATAATTTTATTTAAAGGAACAAACAGTATTGACCTTACTTATAAACGCCTCTTAAACTTTAAGCATTGCTTAACAGTTTCTTAGCAGAGGTGTTTAAATATTTCTTAGTGTAATCTTTATAATAAGAAACACTAAACAAATCCTGTTTACATTACTGTCCCTATCGCTATTCACGTCTTAAGCTATGAGTATCTTATCTACAGTTGTAAACACAGTTACACCATAGGATTGCTTCTTGAAAAGGGTAAATTAAATTATTAAAAGTACCTGTCTTATATAAGGCGTCACCACACCAATGTCTTCCTGTCGTACGGTATGTTTTAGAATCAAGGCCTTTATGTATTTCTGAACTAATTCCTCTTCCATGTTGTTGAAGTAGCTGAAATTTTTTATTATCTATACATATAATAAAACTGTAGAGGTCGAATTTCTGTACAATGAAAAAAAATGCTTAAAACCGATTCAGGGGGATGTAAGAAGTGAAATAGAACTAATTTAGATTATTTTCAAATTTTTTATTTCTCTGTTTGTCGGTTTGTCTGTTTGTCTGTCTGTTTGTACCGGCTAATCTCCGAAACGACTGGACTGATTTATATGAAATTTGATTTGTATGGTGATAGCTTATATCCCTGGTCAACATATACGATACTTTTGATCCCGAAAAATTAAAGAGTTCCCATGGGATAGTTAAAAAACCGCACCACGCGGACGAAGTCGCGGGCAGAAGCTAGTCTTAAATATTTCATTCATTTGACTGGCCCATCCAGCCATAAATGCATTAAAATCGAACATCTACGTTCCATTAGGCGCCTGCATTTAATATTTACTATTACTACTACAATGTGCAGAATACATGTAAAAGTTTTGAATCAATACATCCCATATTTGGGTTGAGGTTTCCCATCTGAGTATATTTCTACTGCATTCATTTATTTACATTTATTTAAGGCTGATTGGTATAGGTTATATACTATATCTTCTGCTTCCCAATTAAGATTTGAAAGCGTTTAAACAATATAATAATAATTGGGCACATTTTCACTATAACCTTTTTCATCATTATCTTGATTTTGCTATTTGTAATGAAACTATAGACAATTGATTCCAAATTGAAAACTACTAATTTTCAATTGCAAATTAAAATCAGAAACATTGGAAACGTTTTGATTGTGGGTGGTGGTAGGTGTTTATATTCAAGGTCATAGACAAGCTACATGTCTATGGGAGATTATGACCTTATACATACCTGGGTGATTTCCCAATCTTTTGCTCCTTGGAAAGAACCCCATGGAACACAATTGCTCGGCTATCTTTTCTATCCCCCAAAATATCTATGTTGCTCAAGTGATCTGGTCCAGCTAATGCCTGTTGTCAGTATAATAATCAATTCACAAATGATGCCTAGACCCGGGAGGTGGCAAAGTTGAAAATACTAAAACTTATTAGGTTCAAATCAACGATGCGTATTGCTCAAGTCGATTGTTCTTTCATGACTTCAATACTATATATCAATGACTTCAGGTGGGTTATGATCCTACTCATAATCAATGGCCACGCCAGAAAAACGAGACTAAGTGTAGGTAGGTAAAGTCACGATTGATTTCATCGGACGAACGATCGTATTGTGAAATAAATTGATACGAAACAATCGTAAAATCGTATCCATTGTTCTGTCGAAGACTATTGGATTGTGCATTAATATAGATTGAAATTCTTTCGTTTTTTTAACATTTCTGAATCCGCATAGATTATTAGCAGAAAGTTGTGAAGTAAATCGTCGAAGAGCTGCAAGTTTCGAGAGAGAATTCAAGAAGGCCAGTTTTAGATATGCTATTCTCTCACTCTCCGGACGTCATACGGCAGTCTGGCTGCAGTAGTGTGCGTTCATCAGTGCGCATCGTATCTGTACAGCGAAATATCAGACTGTCTGTACTCTTCAACATACCATATTTACATTTAATCGTCTGCTGAAGTTAAATTGAATTACTGTTGCAATTAATTTGGTTTGTAGCTAGTAAATAACGTCATAAAAATCAGCATACTAAAATAATGAAAAAAAAATCAATCTGAATGCGTCTGCACGCTTAAAAAAAAAAATGTCTGCAATAAAGATTCATGTGTCAAAAATCAATTAAAATAATAAGCAAAAAGACCTTAAATGCTTTGAAAATTGATTTTCCTGTACAGATCGATGCGCACTGATGAACGCAACCACTACGCACCAGACTGCCGTATACGTCGGAGAGTGAGAGCATAGCATATCTAAAACTGGTTTTTGAATTCTTGTTTTTGAGTTGTCCTCTTACAAAAGTGTTTGAGACAAAAACTGCAACTGTTATTGTTACTAAATAATAAGCAAGGGCAGCATTTTTTCCTATACAATTATTAGAGAATGTTTAGCTATTTTTACATCCATGATGTATTGTGTACATAATTATTACAATTAGAATTAGTGGATTAATTAAATCCTTTTAAAATTATAAATGCGAGAGGACTGTCTGTCTGTCTATCTGTTTTCACTGAAAAACTCTATAAGTATATTTTTATTTTATTTTCGATGCCGAGGATGAACATCGAATACTTTTTATCTCGAAACTTGCGAAAGTTTCCGGGATAAAATATATTTGTCTCTCTATGTTTTTTATGGAAAACTATTGGACTGTTTTGGCTGAAATTCGGTATATTTGTGATTTTAATAACGACGGTGGACAAGGGATAATTTTCATCCCGGGACATTGGTCACTTTGGTAATTTCTATAATTTATGTAGTTTACAGATAGATAGATAAATTAAACTAGAACGGGTTGAAATAGGGGAAGAAAGTTTGTATGGGAGACCAATAATTTCACAAGTTCATAAATATAAAAATCATCATCTATAAGAACGCGATAGTAACTCAATCTGTCTGAACGTCGTCGTCTGACGATTTGACGGAAAAACTACTAGGAGTACTGGATCGGTTTCGCTGTAATTTTGTTTAAATGTAGTTTTAATACTGAAAATGTACATAAATACTTTTCATCCCGGGAAATGGGATAGTTTGCGATATAAAATAGTGAATCTTCTAGGGGCAAATACATTAAAATTTAACGCAACGTAACCTGTAATAACACCTGCTTTTTAAACAAGAAGTACACACTTAAACTCTAGTATCAATTTATGAGTACTAATTGATCAAAATCAAGAAAACAGTGAAACTTAGTAAATAATTAAAAGTTATATAGACTTACAACAAGCTGTCCATTGTAGAATAATGTGTTTGGTATATCCAAAATGTCAGGGTTCGATCTGAAGTTGTTTCGCAACATAACGATGTAGTTTGGATCATTTCGCGAATCGCTGTACAGATTGCAGTCGCGTTTCAGACGCTCCATTAGCGATAAACCTGTTAGTAAAATAAAAATATAATTTTGATTATAAGAAACAATGCATGGAACAAACTATCTGTTTCAAATAAAAACAACTACAGTTAAAATATGTTAAAGTAATATACTTCTAAAACCTATAACAAATACGAAATCTGCGACAGGTACATAATTATGTTATAGAAATTAGATAGAATAAATCTCGGACGAGTCTCCAATGCTTTTTTGTGGTTGTAGAGGTCGCATATATTTATAGTAATAGCAATATTAACCCTTAAGACGGAACAACCACAGATTTGCTGCCCAAACTGTCGCACACGGTTAATTGGGAAGCACCACAAATTGTGGTGAAATACAGAAATTGAATGAATGTAACAGATGTTTTCTAAACATAAATTGTATAGAGTAAAAGACGTATATTAATTATCTGGTTTGGCGCATGGCAGCTGCAGCTTGTGGTAAAATTATATTTGTTATAGAAGGTTAACATTCTACATATAAAAATTGAAAAAAAAAAATTTAAAAAAAATTTAAAATAATTAATTAAATAAAAAAAAAATTTTTAGTATGTTAAAAAAAATGACAAGAAACTTCAGCAACATATTTGTTTTTTTATGCTTGCATACATGGTTATTAATGTACTCAACGTTAATGCATCGACGATTACTATTGGTAACATACACTATAATAAATTGATAATAAAAAAAAAAAAAAAAAAAAAATAAAAAATAAAGAACGTACGAAACAATGGAAAGGGTTACCGTCTCCTATGGACGTTTGTAACACCAGAGGTGTCTCTACCGCGCCGCCGGCGTCGAAGAGATTTTACGACATCCTTTTTAAACACCCCTTATTAGCGCCAAATTTGCCAGGTGGTAGGGCATTTGCCGACTGGATGGCTACCAGCCCTGGTCTAAAGTATGTCGCCATAACAACCTTGGGTTGTGTTCCGACATTAGTGACCAGGTTCCAGTCTCCAGCAGCGCATTTGTAGCACCATTGGTGTTGCAAATGTCCATAGGCGATGGTAACCGCCGTCTATCAAGTGCGTCTGCCTGTCTGCTGAACTCCTGCAATAAAAAGTGTGTGTATGTGTGTGTGTGTATTTATTGTACACGTGTTAGAAGTTATACTTCTTTGGCGTATCAAGATAAAATTTTTATCTTTTGCCTTATTCTACGTTTGTAGAAAAAAAGACACTAACAATAGAAAAACTAAGATGTTGACTATAGCTAACTTCATGGTGTAGGTTTTTCGTGTGACGCATCGTAAAAATTTACTCTCATAATTTTTCCCTAACGCGCCTATAGAAGTATAACTTCAATAAAAAAGCGCTGGACTTCGATTGGCCGGCGGAGAACGTTGTGATGGTGGATGGTGACTGACCGAGGCCGCGGCTGGCGGCGCCGCGCGAGATGACCACCGGCCCCACTGCTGGTGGTCGCCGGAGAGCACCAGCCGCCCGCTCTTGGCCAGCAGCCCGGCGACCGGCACCAGGCACGCCGGCTCGCTCGCCTGCGCCGCCTCGTCTATGAACAGGTGGCTCACGGGCGGTTTCTTGCCCTTTTTCTTCGCTTCACTAAAAATAATACCGTAAAATAGGGGAATCCGGACACACTTTTTAAGTTCGACATTGATTTTATAGTTTTTTTTGTAGTTATAGTAATAAAACGGAAATTATAATGTTTCTGGTAGTTTAGTATTTCATTTTTAATGCATTAAGATATAGTTTATTGAAGAATAATCATAAAAGTCACAAAAACTCACTTGCCCCTATTGACCCAGGCGTTGGAGTGAATTGGGTCGTTAAGGGGTTAATAGAGTTGTTCACTAGGGCTGACCCTTTCATACTATAGGCTGGTACCTACAATACCTACCTGGTAGATAGTGTCTTTTTAGGTTAGGTACGTATGTACTTGACATATACCTACCAATTTTTTAATGTCAGTCTCCTAATATATTATCATAAATGACCCAATGTTTTGAAGTACCTTTTTTTAAATACTTATGACATGATGACTGAGTGTTGAAAGATTATAGAAAAAATATTGCTAGTTTCAAATTTAAATCCTACCACAAAGTGTAAAACGTAACATAAATGTGTATATAAGGTAGCAAATAAAACTTGAGGTGTGTCCCAATTCACCCCCTAGACCCTATTCCCCCATTTTACGGTATGTTACTTTTATTGCACTTCCTAAACTACACGTCTCAAACCCTGCAAGTTCCAGTGATACCCTCTCACGTAGGCGTCATGGGTAACGAGGAAGCCGACGAAGCAGGCCACGACTGATGGTATCTTGTATCACTGTTCTCCAACCCATACAGAAACATTCGAGTTGTGTTAAAACGCATATCAGAGAACAGTGGCAAGAATATTTTGATGAACGATCCCTTACGAAGGGCATATGGTACAAAACCATCAAATGTCGTCTCCCTCGATGGTCCGTGGTTTGCTTTGTCAGCCGTAGAATTGGACAGGAAAACTATTGTACTAAGACTTCGCACACACTAACTACTAAGACTCCGGGCACATTCCTTCAAACAAGCTCAAATATATGATGGTTTCGAATTCACCAAATTTCTCTGAATGTCAAAAAATTGAAGATATCACGTGTAGGCGGAGTGTGTCCGGGGCGAGGCGTTGTTTTGAGCGCGGTAATTCATTTGATTTTTATTATTCCAACGTTTCGGCCACTTTTCAGTAGCCGTGATCGCGGGAGGACAAGATGTAAATTTTCATATTTTCAGGGCTGCACAATGTATGCCGGGTACAGCTAGTACCCAGACTACTGAGTTTCAGCCAAATCGGTCCAGTAGTTTTGCATGAATGCTTAACAGACCAAGTTATATTCGTATTTATAATATTAATAGGGATGTATATTCAAAGTCCATACATATTTTATACACTTGCTATGCCATTGTAGCGGAATGTGTTTTTAAAAAATAATCTGATTTTGTAACAATTTGCCACAACATAATAAAATAGAATCAACCCGAACTCACTTGCCATATTTCGCAGCGTGCAACAGAGTTGTCACAACAATGTTGTAAGATGTGAAATCCGTTATAGACACCGGTTTATAATTCTTGCGATTTGTCCCATTTGAGTACGGCTTAAGACATTCTGGTAATGTTTCCCTGTAAGGAAGTTTAAACATTTAGGGCCGCTTACATAACGATCGGCTTTAAGTAAAATTAGTTAATCATATTAAACTGCCTAAATGCGTTTTATACAAAACGTATTGACAGTTCTTTAAACATATTTAGCCGAAAATTTTGATAGTATAGGATCCCGCTATGCAACGACCTTCACCGAGATGCTTATTTGACGAAACCTATTTTATACTTAATTTAGTGTGTCAACAAATATATTGCATATGGATTGCCTAAAAAATTTCAGTCCAGATTAATTAATAATAAAAAAAATAACATTTTACCGGTTTGTTTATTAAACAAATTCTATACCAACCGAAAGTATGATGTCCATAGAATATGCAAATGTTAGGTTGCCTATTTTTTTCCGGTCACAACTCTCGAGTAGCCAGGTATAATCCTTTTCATGTTCAAGATCAAATAACATGCGCACTCTTTCTTTAAATGGACGGACTTCAAACATGTGCTATGCTGGGTCCTCTTCTATCGCATTAGATATGGTTGGTTGGGACCTCTCAGCCGCACATATTCTCTCTCAGCAATATTTCACTTTTCAAAATTCGACAACCGGAATTCGGGACTGATTTTTCACAGGCAACCGTATTCATAATGAAATTATTTTTATTTAATTTTAATTCAATAAGCAGACCGGTGCAAAATGCTAGTATCGATTTACCTGTTTATACCTGGCTATCCGAGAGTTGTGACCGGAAAAGAATAGGCAACCTAACATTTACATATTCTATGGGCTTCATACTTTCGATTGGTATAGAATTTGTTTAATAAACATTCCGGTGAAATGTAAAAAAAAAATTTTTTTTAATGATTAATGAATCATATACTGGATTGAATTTTTTTAGGTAACCCATATGCAATATATTTATTGACACCTTTAATTAAATATGAAACAGGTTTCATCAAATAAGCACTCGGTGAAAGTCGTTGTATAGCGGGATCTTAGACTATGCGTTGTGCAAGGCGCTAATTTTATTAAGGGTGTTAAATACGTTTTGTAAATTAATTACATACATAACTTCACACCAGGGGTAGGCACGAACAACAGAGCGCCATTCAGGCTTATTCTTACACACCTCACTTGCTTCACGTGCTCTAATAAATTTTGTGTTTCTTAAGCAACCTTATGGAAGCGGCACTTAGAAAAATATTTAATATCTGTATTTCTTCACATTTTTTTTATTACTTGGAAATGGAATTGGCAAAGTATATTGTTTGTCGTGCAATAATAATATAATTATGTTAAAATCTCTTTACGTTTACAGGTTAGCAACTGGCTGACAGGTCATCTCTGATGATAAATGGTTACACTTACGGACATATTATGCAACATAAAAAGAGCAATGTAAAACACAAACCTAACTCGTTGGGGCATTGTTCTGATGCTTACATCGTTTTGACAGCGAGAAATAGCGAAAGCTCTTAAAAGCCGGACAGGAAGTATTACAAACTAGTCCGTCAAGCGTGGAGTTACACGTGTTACAAGAGAGCGAGTGGTAAGTAGTTAAATAATACTCAATATGGCAATTTTTTTTTATGAACATTTACTTTCGTTACTTAGTATTTTGAACGGGAATGGCAAATATTAATGAGCGGTACAATTAGTCCGATATTTAATAAAATGTGTAAGTAGAATGGATGATATGCGAACGAGACAGGAGCAACCATGAAATGGTGTGCTTCCGTGTTGCGTTAGTGAACTGTTCGTCGACCACTGCGATTACTACATTTATATAACACTTACCACACTCTGAACTGTGAACTGGCACGAAGTATAAACTTCTCCATAGGAAATTCTGACTTGTATTGAATAAGGACAGAAGCCACGTGATCAGCCGCCATATTGGAATCAGTGCAAACCAAAATACGATTGTTCGAGTTACTCCTCACAAGCTAAAAGCAATAATTAATTCTATATATTTATTAATAAAACGACATTTTAACAATTATTTAGTGCAATTTTATTTTCGTCTTTAAACAATTAAAATAAAATGCGGGTAGATAAAACTTGCACTTCTCATTAAAATTTGTGATCTCAATCAAAAAATATTTGTTTCTGAAAATAACTGAAATTACTGAGTAAAATGAAAGATTTGATTTGAGTTTAAATAATAGATATTCATGTCCATTGTTAGTAATAATAATTCAATTATTTGTGTAATTAAGTTAATGTCATATACTTTCTAATGCTAGAGTATTTCACCCGTACTATTATCTAAAGACCGACCACATAGACATACAGTGTAAAGATCCCACTTTCCGTGATAAAAAAAGGTTCTTATTGTATTCCCCGTTATCACGGTATACCCACATTTCATGTGAACATGTGCATTTCAAAGTCAAGAATGGCTATTATGTACCTGCAATATAGCTTCAACAATGGTGACAGTCTTTCCCGTACCCGGAGGTCCGTGCACCATGAACGGGGCACTACCGCTTGTGTCTGACAAAATGTTCTCAACAGCACTTCTCTGTTCTGGGTTAGTCTCCACTTTATTGTTAAAAAAACTGCAATGATAAGCCAATTAGCCACATATACTATGACATCTGTTTCCTATAGAGATAGGCAGAGATGAGGGAGACCCAGGGCAGTCTTTGCACAGTAGGCGCTAGTGCGAAAATCATCTGACGGTCTCTGTGGCAGGCTAAGCCTTTGATAGCTTACCTCACTTCAACGCAGAGGCCCCGTATTCTATCCCAGGTATGTTAAATTTCGGAAACGAATATTCTCGATGATTTACTATGATCTGGGTATCTAGGGTCGGCCCCAGAGTAGTCCATTGCATATTACCCATACCTAAAACACTTTTTTTTTTGAGGCGAGGGAAAATGACTAACCGATTTACGCACTCTCTGGGCCGTCACTAGGAAACGGCACGAATCCACGGGGGGCGGTAACGCTAGCAATTGTATGCTTTATTTTGCGCTCCGTCCGCTATGGACTACACAGAGGAGTGTGGAGACTCCGAGTGATGCCGCACGGGCGAGCAACCTCAATACCCACTAAAAACCCCCTCCTCCCTTCGCGGCCCTGCGCTTTTGTGTGTTGGAAGGACTGAGATATAGAACATAGTTACGCAACAGTCGATCCAGCGCAATAAAGTGCTTGAAGTGTGCCCTGGGAGAACACACTCCACTACGGAACGGGGGTAGTTGTTAAATCCCTTGCTTTACCTAGTAGCTAAGGGCCCCCATCGTTCCGGATCCTAACTCAGGGAGGGAAGTAATGCGCGTACCTGCCTCTCCGGGTGCCCTATCCCTTTCTGCGGCCTCTTTCAGAGACATTACTGCCTCACAAAAAGAAACCGCAGCATCCCAGCGGTCGTCGCTCTGCAACATGGCCGTTACCAAGTCACCGAGCGATCCGACGGCTCCTACTGCAGCGCACTCGACAAGCGTATGAAACGCCGTATCGGGCGCGCCACACTGTCGGCAATCCGGAGAAGGCAAGCAGCCCACAATGCGAAACAGATACTGATCGAAACAACCGTGTCCGGTCAGTATCTGTGTCGTCCTGAAGGTGAGGGTACCGCTAGTGCGGTTGACCCTTTCCTTCAGTTGTGGCCTGATTGCACCCACCCTAAAGCCGCCGGCCGCAGATACCTAAAACACTTGTGTTAACAAGGCGTAACTTGCTCAATTTAGGGATATCAATATCGACCGGTGCAAAGAGTCCCGCGCTTTAAAAAAAAAGTAAATCAGTACGGATGCAACTAGCGTAGTTTATTTATTCCGCATATTCAATATTAGCGACGAAATAGTTTGAATTAATCACAATGGCTTCATTTGGCATTATTTCAACATTGTTCACGAAAAATTACCATCTAATTTTATATTTTTATTACGTAAAATAGGGTATTTTAAGATACTAATTCGAATATTTTTGTATTTTAAGCGTTAGTTTTTTTATGATTCGAGTTTAAAATTATTTCTCCGATGACGTCATAAGGTACAAGTTTACATTGGTTTCTTTGCCTAGTAAACAAAAATAATAAAAGTAAGTTTTATCTATATACTTTCATATAATCAATTATATGAGCAAATATATTTTAGTTTCAATGTCTTTGTATAACTCCACTCAAAATTACTATTTCCTACTTTTTCACATACTTTAAATTTATTTAGAACTAAAGTTTATCTATATATAATCATAGTAATCTGTGCTACTATTTAAATGTCACTGTCTCACACTCTCATTACGTATCGTGATCATTTTAGTGTTTTTTGTCGCTAGGCTTATAATTTATCGTGTTCAACCATTACTATTTTATATAGTTATCGTTAATTTTTTTTAAGTGGTCTTTAGAGATGTTACAGAACTTTAATCAAATAATGTACAGCTAGAATGTTTTTTACACTTGAAGCAGGCAAACAGGCTGACGGCCCACCTGATTGGATTTAATAAGGTCAAATAAAGGTCAAACGCATTTCTTACAAAATCGAAATGGTTTTTCAAATAGCTAAATTGAAAAAAAAATGAACAATCCCAATTCAATTAATTTCAACATTCAATGACACTAAATTGGGACTTCGTGAATTACAACCTCTAAACTTACCTAGTTATCTTTTTGACTTTCACCGTTGCAGTTCTTCCTACAGGGAAGATCTTACTCTCTTGACCTCGGACTTTAATGGCGTTCACAGCTCTATGCATCCTTTCTGGCGGTATTCTTGACTGAAAGTAGCGTATGTCAAATTTTGCTGTTTCATTATAGTACGAGTTAAATCTGAAACAAAAACGGCCTTTAAAGCTAATTTCATACAAAATGACATATCTGGGATAAAGAAATATTTTATACAGTACTCAAGGTACGTTCCACTCAGCGCTCACAACTACCACGCTCACGACCGCGAATTTTCCCGTTACAGTTGTTGTGGAGCGTTTCATAAATCCAAGTAGAACGAATGGATTATGGGGCGTTTAATGTAAACATTTCAAGTGGCGAATTCGAAAATGAGTCAAAGCATAATGACATTGCGTCATAATTTGTAAAACTTAATAACAAACTGTATTATAAATATATTATACAATTAATTGGTTAACTTTCATATTAAAAAAAATGTGTGCTGGGACACATAGTAGAAGTGAAACTTCAACGGACAAGTGGAAAAAACGAATGACAAGTGGAAAAACGAATGGAACGGATAAGTGGGGGGAAAACGAATCGCACGGACAAGTGGAAAACGAATCGCAACGGACAACGTCAACGGACAAGTGGAAAATCTTCAATTGATAAGTGACAAAATGAATCGCAACAAAATTTCAACTTGAAGTGTTACGGGCAGATTATTAATGTACTTGTCCAATTTGAAAACATGCCCGTAAAACTTCAAGTTATAATTTTGTTGCGATTCATTTTGTCACTTATCAATTGAAGATTTTCCACTTGTCCGTTGCGATTCGTTTTTCCACTTGTCCGTTGAAGTTTCACTTCTAATATGTGTCCCAGCACACATTTCGATTTTTCGCAGGTTTCTTGCAAATTATGATTTGGTTACGTTAGGTACATTTTAATGGTGTAATACGCTACACACGCACCGACTATTTTTTACGTCAACAGTTTTGCCGTTCGTTGTCGTTCACTTTTGTTACTTTCGAAAAACTGAACCGTTGGCAAAGTTTTCTTTTTGTTTCCTTAACAAACTCTCTAATTTTTTTTACATAGACCACAAATAGTGGCAGTGATACCCAGTCACGTGGAGAGCAGAGGTATAGATAATGAAACTACGTTTTAACGGTTTTCAGCGCGGTAATAAACGCAGTTTTATTATGTATACGAGTCCAAGGAGGTATTAGAGGGACGAGGTACATCCTCGCTCGCGTTCTCGTTTACGGGATTTCCCTGGCGTTCGACTCACTGGGGCTTCAATAGCGCTTTCGGAGATAGATAAAGCACTTTTTAAGGCAGCCCAGCTCCCAATTCTATTCTAACAACTTCTAGCGCAAAATCTTACGCTTTTTGTAATATGCACATAACGAATTAATTTTAAACTAAATATATGAATATCTGGACTAATATTATTAAGAGGAAAGATTAGATTGTTTGTTTGCATTGAAGAAGCTCTAAAACTAATGAGCCGATTTGAAAAATTCTTTCACTGTTCGCAAGCTACGCTATCCCCGGGTGACAAAGGCTATATTATATTTATAAAAAAATAGGGATCCTTACTAAAACGCCAATAATGTATCGTAAGGTGTAAAAAGTACCTAAAATCGCGTGCACTGCGAAAACTATTGATGATAGAATAAAATAATGTACTACGACTTTGTAGAACACATCATTATCTACAAAAAGTGTCGCGACAACATATGTCGAACTATTATAGTTATGCCACAATAAGTGTTCTTTTATTTTAAAAAATTAATTAAAATGCCGTCGCTAGAAAAGGCTCCTTATTTGTATCTTGGTATTAATCCTTATCAAAATAAATTACTTCATATTCAAGACTGCTTCAACAAATTTATAAAACTTTTTGAATTATTCAATTCGGACATTCCATTCGAAAGATATCACGAGTTTAAAAATGTAAGAATTAGTGACGGTGATCACGTGACTGTGATATCTTTTCGTGTTCAGTATCAGTTCTGCGTTACCAAAAATTATGACTTCATTTGTGATGTATTAGCCGCGATCATAACGACCATGGTCGTTATGTAGAATATCTGAAGGAGCATTTTGAGCGTTGTGGGATCTAGATGAACGCGCCCTTCTTGTACAACTGAAAAGGATGCAGCATATGGGCGATACTTCAAATGCCAGTCAACATCAGGTGAGAGAAAGGCGAACCTGTCAAAATATAAATCTTACCCAAAATGAAGGCCATAAATAACGATCTTGTTCTCTTCAATATCGCGAATAAAAGCCTGGAACATCACTTTGTTGCTATTGCTAGGCTTTACGTATAACATGTCACCTGCAACAATAGAACGTAATAGTGTATTCAGGGAGAAAGCAGGCAATCCTCAGAGATTTCTTAACGCAATCGGCATAAATAGTGCAGTATTTCACGATTATGTTCAGAATCAACCAGAGCTTATCGAAACTACTTCGCTACGACGCTCACAAAAATATGTAAGCTATAGAAACCTTGCTGAAATAAAAGCTGATAAAAAGATATTTGAATTACATAAATAACTAGAATATTCGGCGACTTCATCTACGCTCAACTTGAAATTACCGCAGGATTTCCGGCACACAAAATACCGCAGCATTTGAAAAAGAACGTAAGCCGTTTTAGAGGAAACTCTAAAAACATCTATTTTAGTTGTTTTTTTTAATAGCTTCAATGTACAGACATAGGTTGATTAGAATTTTATAATATTATAAGTAACAGCCTATGAAAGTCCCACAAATGGGCTTGGGCCTACCTGAATGTAAGACTACTTCGCTAATAGGTGAATGACTATGATTATTGGAATCAACAGCTTGTCAGTTATATTCGACAACCACTAGCCAGCTGACGCAGTGATTGTTAGCTTACCTTGACTACCTTGTGAACAACCGCTAATTATCTGGCTTTTATAATAACTTTTCATCTCTAATTATTACCATATTTTCATCTTCATACTTACCAATCATCAAGGATGGACGTTTCTCGCGTAAACCAGGCACCAATAATACGTAATCATGTGAACCCCGCTGTTCCAGACAAACTTCGGCCATGTTGAAGTTCTGTGAAATTTTAAACAGACAAGATCTTGTTTTCATTTTGATATTTCAAAATAACATCACATTGCCATATTTAATATTAGGTGAGACTTGAACAAACAATCCTAAAATATAAGGTAAGACACATTTTAAAAATTACGACAATTGGTAATCTTTCAACCAACAAACTTACTTAGAAATGAAATATTTTTGTAAATTTTATATGTTAAATAATAATTTAATTGATATTTTTATAATATTTTTTTTTTTCAAGGTTTCTCAAGAATATAAGCAGAATATTGAGCCTAGGTCAGCATTTTCTAGGCGCCTAGAAGGCCGGCACCGTTACCTCGTTGATTCGCCGTTCGGATCCGTTTTTCGTGGTATGCGCCATCCCTTCCATTACCTGAGGATTCAAACGGGCGTTTGTAATAGGGAATGTTCCGAGGAACTGTTTTGACTGTAGTCTTCTTCTACTACAGCACTGCTCACCAACGACTGGCCGTCACTTCCTTCAGCCGCTTCGCTCATGTACGCATGAGCTTTCGTTGTTTTGTTTCGTCATGTACGTTTTTCTCGCGCATCATTGTAATTTGGAATAATCTTAGAAAAATTGAATTCACGTTTTCCCACTACAATATTGGGTATCCAAATAAAGTGTCACAAAATTCCATTGATGCAAACGGGTATACCTATGACGTTGCAAATTGCCATAGGCGACGGTATACACTTTCCATTATGTAGGCTTTCAACTTATTTGTTGTACTCTAGCCATAAAATAAGAATATATGTAAGTAATGCGTATAATTAATATCAATATATTTATAAATTTAAAAGATATTTTATGTGCGTTTTTACGTATATTTATTAAAGTATTTTATTTAGGTATCTCTGTACGTATACATTGTATCTGTTAGTATGTACATGATATACTTGTTTCACTTATTAACTTACGTATATATTTATTGTATGTTTACATAAATTTAGTTCGCTCGCTCGTTCGTAATCTAATTTAATAGAAAAACCTTTTATTAGCTCTACATTTTCAAGTACATTTTTGTTTGTATGTATTATTGTAATATGCGCTGTTGGTTCATTTCAATAAAAAAACGAATGCTCGATATAGCGCCTCAAGGTTGACCTCATCAACCAGGTGTCTCAATACCAAATGGCTCAGATAAGTACTTCTCTGATCGTTGTAAATCTACGCCACTCAAGTACCGTTTTCACCACCCAACTAGCTGATCTAGTCGAATACAGGCATCCCATCATAGGCTTTCAACACAAGGCAGGAAATCAGAATAAAGTCGTCGGGATGCTTGCTAATGATCCAATTCAAGAATTCACTAAGTCCACTTATTATTTTTGAAGAAGTTCACAGTTTATTTTTTTTCTTTCGAGGAAACTGCTTGCTTCTTTTATATTAAAAGTTTTTACAACCAGGCAGAATTATTTATACATAATAAGTTGTATATGCACACCTATAAAATTAAAACATTACTTAGCGACTGAGTGAAAAGGCCGGCTTAGTAACCTTACCTTGATATTAATTTTAGCAGTGGCTTCCTCAAACCATAACAAGTTGTGAAAATATTGCACGTAATTTTCTGGAGTTACTTTAGCTTCAAAAACGCGCCTGTAATTAAAATATATATATATATATATAAATTCAAAGCAATATATTAAAGAAAAATATATTTTTAAGAGTCTGTAGCCACTTTGGGAAAAATATATTTTTATGAAAACACCAAGTACATTTGCATTCACCAAGGGCATTGATGGAATTACCTAGTCAAGGTGTAGTCTATTTTTAGCACTACAAAGTTACGTAATATGGGAAAACGCGCGAATTTGTTTAAGAGGAAACCGCAGATATATAATATATACATAATTATTATTATGTAGTCTTAATACTAGGAATAGACATAGGATATTTATAAAATGAACTTGGGTGAATGCTTGCTCTCAAAATTAACAAGGGCCTAGGGTTTTCATTACGGCGAAGCCGCGTGGATTTTCTAGTTTTCAATAAATCACCTATAAAAGAATCAACTTTTGGGTACATAATGTCAGCGTTGCCATCCAACGTGGAAATGCAGCCAGCATTTTGAGCACTCCCCGCCGACAGCGACCTGGAGTCTATTTCTTACTTATAGATTGTTATTTTGTAGGTCTAGTTATATTTATATTGTAGTTTAATTTTAGTTGATATTAATTTATAATTAGGTTTAAAGAACTTTATTTCTCATAAGAACATGTAGTTCACTTACAATGAGATTAAGCTAATAATTATTAAGTAATACAGTATAAGTCTTAACACTAATGTGGTCCTATGCAGTCTGCGATAGAATTATGTTGTGGTTTATTGTTTTATATTTGTTTATTAAAAGGTTTTTTAGTTTTATCTTAAATAAGTTTGTATTTTTACATTTTCGTAGGTCATCTGGTAATTTATTAAATAAGTGCACACCTTCAAACATAATGTTTTTTTCCCGTAGTTTGTTCTTGGTACACTTAGCTGAAAATGCTTTTTCTTCCGGATATTATATTTATATGTTTTAGCAGGAAAGGATAGCTTGGAGTGTATGTTTTTATTAGTTATCTTTTTTATTAATATGCAAGTATTATATGTGTATATTTGAGAAATATTAAATAGGTTAGTTTTATAGTATAAATGTTTACTTGGAGTGAGATAATCTAGATGGTATAATGTTTTGACAATTTTATTTTGTGTAATTTGTAATAGTTTTAAGTTTGTTTTAGCAGCTGACCCCCATATTTCTATAAGATATTCCAGATGAGACTATACAAGGGAATTGTAAATGATGAGCCGTACTTTGTGAGGTACACAGTTAGAAATTTTGCGTAGTGCTCCCAGGACTGGGATAAGTTTACTTCTTATATATTCAATATGTGGTCTCCATGTTAGTTTATCATCCAACGATAGGCCAAGATACTTTTCTTTGTTGCTACGATTTATTGTGCAGTTGTTTATTATTAGTGGATTATGATTAGGGATTTTTTGGCGGCAAAAATCATATAAGATGTTTTATTTGTGTTGATTGTTAACAAATTATATAAAAACCATTCATTAAGCTTGTGCAGATCTTTTTGTGCTTCAGCAATACTGACAGAGACAATAATGTCATGTATTGAGTGACCAAAATAGAAAAGGCATGTGTCATCAGCATATAACGTGAAATACCCTGTCAGTCCGACATTGACAATATTATTAATGTATATTAATATATACATTAATAATATTGTCATTAATATTGTAATAAAAGAAGACTTCCTAATATTGATCCCTGGGGGATTCCAAAATTAATTTTTCCCTGACTACTTTTGAACTCGTTAATTTTAACTATTTGAAATCTGTTGTGTAAATAGGACTTGAATATATTTAGTGCTATATCTTGAACACCTATATTATTTAGCTTTCAATAAGTAGTAATAATTAGTTTTATGTATGTTATTTTTTTAGTTTAATATTATAGTTATATAATTAGTACTAAATATTTTTAATCGCTAATACAATTTCGTTTAAAAATGTACTAGTTTATCAGATTAGAGAGATATAAGTCGTGAATGTTACAGTAGTTAAAAACTTTTATTATTTGGTATATATAAATGATATTACATAATGATGTCAACAGTAAAGTTGTATGAAAAACTGAAATGTTGCTCTTACTTTAACAAATAAATAAAGTTTATAGGTATTAATTAGTTATCCTGTTAGCAGAGGACTAACAAGATCCTAAATGTTTGTCTAATCGTCCGGTTAGGGACATTTTTATTCATCCGGTTTGTGGACGACTAGCACTACGAATATGAATAAGACAGTTCATGTTTTCTTATGTCTTATACTCAATTCACAGTACCATATATTTTTACGAAATTAAGCAAGAATAAAAATGTAAGATAAATCAGGTACGTACTGAATTTCCTCAAGAGACTTCACCTCTTCCTGGCTCGCATTTTTCTTTAGGTTTAAATTATGTGCCATCAAATCTTTATAATTTTTGGGAATTAAAAACAAATCATTGCCACGCATAGGCCTGAAATAATAAAATAAATTAAACATGTTTTACAAGACTAGGTATTTACTAAGGGCCGCTTGCATGACGATAGCCTTCAAATAAAATAAGTTAATCATATTTAACTGCTTAAATACGTTTTACACAAAACGTATTGACAATTCTTTAAACATATTTAGCGGCAAATTTTGCGTTGTGCAAGACGCTAATTGTATTTAAGGGTTTAAATACGTTTTGTGTTTCTTAAATAAGTTTAAGTAACCTTATGCAAGCGGCCCCAAGTGTTCTCAAGTGATCAGTCGCAGTCTCATAGTTTCCTTATCTATATTTTTGGAAATTCATGTCATCAATTTCAATCAATTATGTATACCACCATCGCCACTCCTCATCAGAATATTCTTGCCACGGGTTGTCTAGAAGAGATCACTTTTTACTGATAAGACCGCCCTTGTACCCAACTATAATAATACTAGTTCGTAAGTTTTTCTATAATGGTATACAATAAAGTGTTATCTATCTATCTATCGATTTCATGGATCATACAGTGAGGAAGGAGTGAATAATGCAATGAAAATACAAGTAGAAGTAGTAGAAGTTAAACAATGGTCGCTATATCGAAGTAGCAATAGCGTATTTACTCGTAAGGCCCTTGCGACTGGTAATAGGTTAGGATGGCTCGAGCATACAATTTTTTTATCTTCTTCACAACTTTTACACAACTATTATTTTATTGCCTCTATAATTTTAATTGCCTGGTAATAACCATGGAAGAGGAATACTATTTTCCATGGCGATACCTACATTATTATTGCTGCGCGTGGGTGATTATCACGGCCGTCTTAACTAGATCAGTTTGTGCCCCCTTGCCAAAAATAAAAAAATAATGTTTATATTATTTTTTGCTAACAATTTAATATCAAAATATATCTTGTAATATTAAGAAAAATATGATGCTTATTTATTATTAAGTAAGTTTCGAATATAGTAGATCGTAGAAGAAGTCACGAGCATATCCTAGTAGACTTTATATTGTAGTTTTAAATAAATCTTTGGCCTTTGTTTCTTCTATCTAAAATTTCATTGACCTTTTCGGACTAATCGGACGAAAACGTATGACGAATGCCGTTTGAGAGTAATATGCCTTTAGTGCTAATAAATCTTGCTGGGGTCGTATTTATTCAATTTATGAAAGAAAATATGACCATTAGCGCTTCACGGCGCCGGTGTACTGCGGTAGTGGCATGTTCTCGACAATCGATGTAATCACTACTTCTATATATCTTTGAGACATTATAAAGTATCTATAAATGAATGATTAACACGACTATTATGCGAAAAGTGTCTCATTAACTAATCATTTTTGTACAAGCCAACTCCTATACCAATATTTATTTCAATCTAAATTTTCTTCATTTAAATCAAAATACTATGAACAAATAAGTAAGTTATAATGGGTATTTATGATATCTATACAGTGATTATTTAAACATCACTAAGTTTATTTTTCTATAGTATTTATTGATTTAGAAAGTCTAATGACATTGACAATGAGTAAAGCACTGTTCCATAGATTGTTAATAGTTACATAAATAATTAATGAATTAATATTTAATTGGGCATGTCATTAATTTTTAATTATTCATATGTATATGATTGTGTATATGATATGTTACACAATTGCTGTTAGTATAATATTTAATACCTTATTACGCAAAATATTTTTGTATCTGTAAACAATAGAATATAATAATTATTTGTAAGTGCATTCTGAGACGATTTTCTCTGTCTGAGCATCAAATGAACGAAATAGTAAAAAATCGGCTTGCCTATTAGTCGATCGCGTAGTGCGTTACGAGAATTTCTTAAGTCAGCCTCCCTCCACTGCTGGACGTAGTCCTCCCCAAGTTTACGCCTCATATCCCGGTCTCCCGTCTTCCTCACACAGTTCCTGCTGGCGACCTGGCTCAGGTCGTCAGTCCACCGGCTTAAAGGATGTCCGACACCGAGACACAGTGGCCGGACCAGGACTCGTTTTTTTAAAATAATAAAAAGGTTTGCGTTTGACCATGATCACATCCAATGCCGGAAGATGGAGCATGCTTACCCAGATAGTACCTATTCACAGGCGACTTGAAAATACCCGGATTGTACTTTTCAGGCAACACAGACTCTGGCAGTGTATTCCTCAACCCTGCCATACGTAGAAGGAACGTGGAGGCGAAACGTTTACACTATGAAACGATGGCATAGACCAGAGCGCCTTGTGGTCCGAAAATGTAATAGTGTAGGGGGAATCAGTCGAACAGTTCAACCGCACACTCAGAAAAGAATTCTATAAAAAACCGATAGACTAGCAACCCGGCGTCGTTGCTCAACGCTTAGAAGCCTTGTATTGACAAGCTGTTCGCTACCAATCATCCCCTTGGCTCTTCTCTCAATTGACTAGCGCTTCAAGCTGGTATTTAGCAGAGTCGTCTGTGCCATCGGTTATCGGTCCAGCGACAGTCATAACCAGCCCACTGATAGTTCAACTTCCTAATTTGGCAGCTATGTCGGTTACTCTCCATCTATCTATACTGTTATGGATATCCTCATTTTGGATTCTATCCATACGAGAAATTAATAGTATTATAGATGAATAGGTACAGATAAAGGTGGAACTGGAATAGTTCCAGTACTACTGCCTACATTACTATTACCTACCGCAGCGCACATGTCGGTTCGTTTCACGCTTTCGTCTACGTAGGCTCAGTCTATACATACTTTCATACGTTTGAGCGTTCCTTTTGAATAAATGATTCCCGTTTTATGCATAAACGGGAATGTAAGCTCGTTCTCTCTCTCTCTCTATCTTTTATACTAATTACATTACAAAATTACTTACGGTTTAGCATGACTATGGTATAGTTTATCGGCATGTATTTCTTTTTTGGTGAATGGAGTTGCGAATTTCTCGTGAACCCTTTGTTCTTCTTCAACAAACACCACCTGATAACACAAATCTATAATATTATAAAATTCTACACATGCCGTTTTTGTTCAATGAAGCTTAAAAAAAACAACTGGATTAGACTATGTAAAGGATGGAGAATATGAAGCATTTTTTTTTATATTTCTTGTCTGTTTATTCGGGATTTCAAAATTAATGGCTTATTTCGATGCGATTTTCGCTGATCGACGGCAAATTTTTAGACTTAAAGTTTGCGCCACTCTTTATTCCGGAAATCTCGCGGGAATTTTTCTCAGAATTATTTAAAGTATCTAAATTTAAAAAAAAGATCAGTAAAGTGATTTTTAATGTTAGATAGGCAATTTGATGTAATAAAAAGTGTGATATTTTTTATGCCGGGAATCCCGCCGGAATTTTCCCGGGAGCGGTTTATAATGGCCTGGTTGTTAATCGGATGCGGATATAATTTTTTCACTGATATCTGTCATAAAATCTGTGATACTTCACATTTCAGGCATCCCGCGGGATTTTTCTAGGGTGTGATTTCAAGTTTTTATGATACGTATAAGTTACGTAAACAAAGTCGCGGGCGAATCCTAACATTATATTCGTCATTCATTCTTTATCATTATAAATGTTGTACTTTCCTTTCATTTCTGCATAGTTCAACTCAATTGAATCGATTCAGGTTATTTAGTTTTTAAATCTCAATTCGATGGCTGATGGAATAGACGAGTTCCGAGAACTTACTGTGCAACGACTTTAGAGTCTGTTTCTAATTGGACGGTACGAGAGAAATTATGTAAATAGAGAAATTAACATCGATATTCTAAGTTTAAGATAATTATGTTATTGACTAATACGGTGTTCTTGCCAGACTGTATTGTATGTATTTGATTATTAACCTAATCATCTTGGCAAAGTACATTTTTTAGTAATTTATACTATGGTCTGGGTGTTTGGGATCGGCCCCAGAGTGGTCCACACAAGCGTAACCTGCTTAGCTTGGGAATACAGAACGTGCTTATCTGCCGATTATTATTAACCAGCTGACCTATGCCCACTTCGCTGGCGCATTGAAAAATATTATTAAACACAATTAGCCTTTGCCACTTAGGAATAATGTAGCTATCTACTAGTTAAATAATTTTCAAAATCGGTTCAGTAGTTTAAGAGATTACTTTCTACAAACAAACACACAAACTTGACCTTTTTATAATATTAGTATATATTAATGTGTAAGTTGGTATAAGCGATAAATGTCAAACCGGCGCAAAGGAAATGGCAGGGCACAGCTAGTTTATTATACATAGTATCAACACAATACGTTAGTCAAGTATAAAGGAAGCATACATCCTTTCATGCGAAAGAGTAACATGAAACCCAACGGCAATAGCATTTCTATTTGTTTGTTTTATATGGATTAAGTTACGCTTTGTTATTATATACTTTGCAATTTGTAACTGACTGTGGCATGGCATGACACATTTATGAAACAATGCTTGATAAGCACTTTCTGTTGTCTCCAAGTCACACAGGCGAATATATTTTCCGTTTGTAATTAACATAACATACATGTAATAATGATGTTATGTAATATTTTCGTATGATAAAGTATATCTTATTCTATTATCCCCGCAAATTGGTAACGCGCTGGGACCTTGTCAAATTAACATTCACGTGACGTCATCCGCAACTCGATATGTACGCGTACTCGCCGGCCAGTGATGCTAACGGTACTGAGTGTTCGGCTACGGTGAAGTCACCAAAATGGCGGCCAGGCGCAATAGCAATTTGCGGGGATAATATAAAGGTCGTTGTCAGTAATCCGTTATCTATGGTTGGAGGTAGTCTCCCCAAATTTGTGCCACATAGCATGCTCCTCTGATGTCCTCATCCAGCCCATCCCCACCGACGACCTTGCAAACCACCAAACCCTCGGTCTACAGAGCTGGAGGACATCCTACGCTACAGAACTCAAGACACTGTCTTCACTTAAGAACTTGTTTACAATATAAATAGCCTAGTGAATTTCTTCGAATATGTGTATCAAATGGCGGAAATAAAACATAGGATACTTTCAATATCGGAAAATGGAATAGCTTCCATAAGATATTGTTACACGCCGGCAAAGTGAATGCGCATCTGCAATTTATTACCTTTCCCACATTTGGATTTCTTTTGTATACTTTGTGTTTAAAAATTGTTATTAAGAAAAACATCCTAATGTTACTGTACTCGTTTATGGCCGCAGGTGTGCAGATTACGTTTTCTTAGTAATTCAGTCTACGCGTTCGATTGTTGTATGGTACAGTTTAATATAAAACAATGCCCGAACGGAGGGGTGAGCCAGTCAAGCGATCAATGATGTAGCACTTTGTGTAAGACTCACCATTTCTCGGAACACTGTAATGACCTCGTCAAAATCCCTCTTGCGGAAATTAAAAATAATTGGACCTTCATACTGGCCAATGTCCGGAGTTTCAAAAGTAACAGATATTTTCTTCGTCAAATGTTCGTCTACAACAAATCAAAATTACACTAATCCCTATTAATATTATAAATGCGAAAGTAACTCTGTCTGTCTGTTCCGTTTTCACGTAAAAACTACTGGACCGATTTGGCTGAAACTCAGTATATATATGTTTTGTTACGAGAATGAACATAGGATACTTTTTATCCCAAAAAGTGGGATAGTTTCCGGGATAAAAATATATTTGTCTTTCTGTTTGTTATGCTTTTACGGAAGAACTAATGGGCCGATTTGGCTGAAATTCGGTACGTATTTAAATTAAATACTGAGGGTGGACAAGGGATAATTTTCATTTTGGCCTATTTGATCATTTTGGCCTTTTTGGCCTATTTGGTCATTTTGGCCTTTTTGGTCATTTTGGCCTATTTGGTTATTTTGGCCTTTTTGGCCTATTTGGTCGTTTTGGCCTTTTTGGTCATTTTGGCCTATTTGGTCACTGGCCTATTTGGTCATTTTGGCCTATTTGGACATTTTGGCCTATTTGGTCATTTTGGAATTTTTCGTCATTTTGGCATTGTTGGTCATTTTGGCCTATTTGATCATTTTGGCCTTTTTGGTCATTTTGGCCTATTTAGTCATTTTGGCCTATTTGGTCATTTTGGCCTTTTTGGCCTATTTGGTCACTTTGGCCTATTTGGTCACTTTGGCCTTTTTGATCATTTTGGCCTTTTTGATCATTTTGGCCTTTTTGGTCATTTTACCTATTCGGTCATTTTGGCCTTTTCGGTCATTTTGGCCTATTCGGCAATTTTGGCCTATTCGGCCATTTTCGCCTTTATGGTCATTTTGGCCTGTTTGGTCATTTTGACCTATTTGGTCATTTTGGCCTTTTTGGTCATTTTGATTATTTTAGCCGTTTTGGTCGTTTTTGCCTATTCCGTCATTTTGGCCATGTCGTTCACTGTGGTCTTTTGGTCATTTAGACCATTCAGGCCTTCTTGGTCAAGTTTTGTAATTTATTTTGTTGACAGATAGACGGGGGATGGTATAATTAGCGATATAAAATTAAGTGAATCTTCCGTGAGCAAATACATAAAGATGTAATATAATATAACCTTTAGCACTTGCTCTATAAACAAGAGACACGCACTAGAGGTTAACCCGCGGCGCAGCCGCGGGGTAAACTCTAGTAGCTTATATGTCAGAATCACATTGGGTATAATTTATAAAGATATTGTTTCAATACGCCAAAATATTATAAGTGTAAGTTTTGGTGTATGTTGTATGAGCATGAACCATACAATTGTGGTATGAAAAGGTTCACCAGTTTTCATATTGATTCAGTTAACGTTCTGTGAGCACATGTTACCTTTTCCAACTAAATCACAGAACAGACTATTACACAGAAAATAATATTTAACTGTTTGACTATAACATTTAAAATGACTAAGACCAAAATTGTTTGATTTTCTATTTTGTTTAATAAGATTGCAACCTTTTTTGTTGGTTTTAATATTTATGATAAGTGTAGTGTATCCTCTGTGTATGTAGTATCCTGTTTGTTTTTCCTCAATATCTGATTGCAATTTTCTTTCTTTATGTTTCTGTATTTTACAAACATAACATTTATTAATATGTTGGCACTACTGTTTTTGGTACTCGTGCAAGCAAGAGTTGACTGTATGATGATGAACCTTTTCATTAAGACTGTACTTAATTATGGATTGTTTTGTTAAATATAATAGTTTAAAAAAAGACTGCAACAGCATATATCTTTGGCATCTGAAAGCCATTATTACCAATATTGTGAATCACATAAAACACATATTGGTTTAATAGATACTAAATTTACAATGCATATTATATGGCGAAAAATCAATTTCTGCTAGCATATATACAAATTAGGCTAAAATTTATAAAGATACAATCGCAGATGAATTCACAGGCAGCAAATATTAATCATATAATTCTCCAATAACTTCCATGGGGACAACAAGCCACAAAAAGATAATGACACAATATAACTTACTTGGTTGAATACTCTCTGGTTTACCACCAGAACCAATTCCACTGTCAGTTAAAATAAAATTCAATTTAGATTTTGTCACTTTCACAAAATCAATCAAAATGACTTCCTTGTTACAATCATTTTTAACCACGAAATCAAATGTGGCTTTCTCATTTGGTTTGATCTGGAAAAAAACATTCCACTTATAATAGACATCAAACTTTATGGCTAAGATTGGCTAGCAACAGACACTTATACAAGTTACAGATATTCCTATAAAAGCTTATACTGCACAGCCGTCTATCCATCTATACGCAATTTTAATAAGAGGACACTTATTTCTGGAACACAGGTTTCAAGCCTACTTTAAGAATCAGGAGCTTCATCATTATTTATTGTATTTGATTTGCAATAAACATTTATTATTATTATTTAAAAATAAATTAACTACTTATTTATTTTGTACTATAAACAATAAACATACAGTTTACTCTTTTCATAAAAAATATCCAATTGAACAAAAATGCAATAATTATTTATTTGTTTAAAAATAACCCTGTGGTTATCAGAAGTTAGTCATAGACAAAACATTTATGAATTTAGACGAAAAGATTATAGGTATTTATATGTTGTGTGAGTATTGTATATCTATATAAAAAAAGAGAATAAAGAATATTAAATTATTCTAGTAGGAACCTGAAGTGTCATCTTAAGTTACATAAATGAGATGAAGATCTCATTTATGATAACTCATTTTTTAATTGTAAGTTAACTCTGAGGAGTCAACTTACCAAGTCAAAAGTTAATATGAAACAAAATTAAATGATTATTAATTTGTAAGTATATTTTAATTTGCTTTACAATAAGATCAACATTTAAGTAAAAGTTAATTAAATGTTGATTTTATTGCAAAGAAAAACAGAAATATTCAAATAATAATAATAATTTATTCACAAAAAATTATAAGATGCACAACATACTGAACACAAGACTGAATATGAATAATTAAAAAAATAAAAGTCTCTGTTTCAGCATCCATACTAAATTAATTGTATCTTGGATGCAGGAACAACATTTCCCATGTGGTATAAAAGATATATATTAAGCACACGTATATGCATCTGATTGTCGGTGTCTATGTATGTGTGTGTCTGAAAGTGTGTGCATGCATGTGTTCGTTTCAAAAGGTAAAATTAAAACTTACTGATATTTTAATTTTGGCATCGGCACATTCCTTCAAGGTGGTGCTATTTGACCTAACATTACATTTAATTATGACACCACTTCTGTTGCCTGAACATTGTTTCCTAAAATGTTTTTTATTTAATTTAAATTGAATATTTTAACAAAAAGCACAATTTATTACTTGAATTGCATTACAGTTTAGAATGAACAATAGACACAGGTATATATAATTAGAAATCCCTTCTGTTTTGATCTTTAAAACAACTGTTCATAAACAGACCCCATACAACATAATTATCTAAGTTTCTACCCACATGGCAGCAAATTTCCTTACTGAACCATTTTCATGGCTCAACCATTTTAAATAATCAGTAATTTTTCATAATAGTACCTAATTTTATTAAGTTTTGTACAAGACTTAAAACTAATTTTGCATCTTTAAGAACCTCTCCTCCACTGCTATGCATTTGCAATGTAAATATCACTGTTCTCAAAAGCAATCATAGCTCATATTTCCTCAAGCAGCTTCACTATACATAGAATATTAAGTGAGCCTGAACTACAGTCCTTTTCATATTGAATTAGAAAATTAAAACCTGCTGTTAGTGATGGGAATTTAGCTAACAACAAGACTGTACAAATATCAACAAATATTTCTATGAAGTTATGTTGGGGGTTGTCTAGATTTATTGTGTGGTAATTACACTCTATTTATTGAGACCACTACATACCACTAAAGCAAAAGGTTCCCTGTGTAAAAACTACACATAGAGTACCCGTGGAAGCAATATAGTATGGCTGTATAGTTAAACTTGCAATTTGTATTTCTATATTATTAGTAAATACTACATATCTTTATTTTATTTCTTGTGGATTGTGATCTATTTAGTACACCAGTAAAACGAATATAGTAAATTTCCTTTGACTGACAAAGTTTTAATAACTATTGATTATAAAAAAAGTAGTGGTAAATCTATAAATGTTTTATACACAAATTTTAAGTAGTCGGGTGGTGGAGTGCAGAGGCATAATTACCCCTATGGTCGAGATCTTGAACTATTACAATATTTAAATAAACATAACCACTTATTTTTTCAGTAATATTACACTTATATCATCATAGGTCCAAAGTTGAACATTCCTCTCAGTCCCATGATATAAGGCTATCTCTATGTCAAGTATAATTTAAATCCATTCAGCAGTTTTTATGTGATGCTCTGACAGACAGACTGACAAAATTCGAAATATTGTAGTTTGGTAATCTGCTGGTCTGAATTAGACCCCTTAATTTTGTCATCATTTTTGAACACAAAGTAAAAACTAAAACTATTTACAGATACATTCCCCGCAGCTAGACTGTGTGAATAATACTAGGTAGCCACTCTATGCTAGTTTCGTAAAAACGAATTAAGTTCTTTTATACATATAAATCTTTATATATATATATATATATCAGAACCAAAACTTTATTATTTCTTATTCAAATTGTGACAATAACAAAGAAACCATGTCAATATAGTGTAGACAACTACAAAGCAAAGAAAAAAGAAAAGTCATAATTAACTTGATTTAAAGTACCCATTATGTATTGAATGACTTGTAGGCAACATGACAATATATCGCTTCTTTGCTTCAATAACGTGGTATCTTGAAAAACCCAAATTTACAGTACGCCACTTTTAAAATTTCAAAAAAGATTTTACCCAAACATATTTTACACTTTTTTTGTATATTTTTTTTTGTAAATTTAGTGTCAATTTACTAAGCTTTTTGAAATATTGTGATAATATGATACATTTAGCAAAATATAGTGAGTGAGTGAAATAAGTGAGTATTGGGATATGTCACTTTATTGAAGCAAAGAAGCGATATTTGCTATTGAATTACAGTGATGGTTGTCTACATCACTATTGCAGATTAAATGAATAAAAATGTATAATATCGTGGTTTTCATTTTTATATCTAAGTCAAAGAATAACAGTGTTTGTCTCTAAGTAACAAACTCAGTTTATGAAACATAACAAAATAGTTTTGTATACGGATACTTCACATCTTCCGAAATTTGAAGAATTTATGTCAATAAATTCTTGTTGTGTCTTAATTCAAGTCCCATTCTAGAACTCAAATCATGCAATCTCCGACAAAATAGTGGTTTAGTTAGCATGTCGGCTGGTTGCAGTTCCGAGGAGACGTGTTTGACAGTAAATACTCAATTGCTAACACATTCTCTCACAAAGAAATGTTTTAGCTTAATATGCTTAGTACACTTATCATATTCGTACTTTAGTAGAGTTACACTTTCTACTAATTCATGTATTCAACAAAAACAATGTGATTTACTGGGATAAAAAGTAACCAAGTCTTAACTCGTGTTATAAGTCAGCACCATGTCGAATTTCATACTACAGCAATTTTAAAAAAAATGTGATCAGTGAAATCTTTTTTGCTATTTTTGTCTATCCCACAGAAACCACATCATTTATTGGGATAAAAAGTATCCTAAGTTACACCCCGACATATGAGCTAGCTTTATGTCGCCTTTCATCTAAATCTGTTCAGTAGTTTCAATGATGCTCTAACAGACAGAGACACAAATTTTAAAAAAAAACCATTTTCGGAATCTCCTGCTCCGAATTATCTCTCCTGATTTTTTTCACATTTCTAAACGCATTTTACAAACTCGAACCATTCACAGATTTAATATAGTATAAATTGATACATACTTTCTGTCGAGGTAATCGTTCAAATCCTTGTTTTTGCGATGTTTTTCCGTGAGCTCATGATCCGGTCCTATATGCTTCTCCGGGCAAATCGTACAATGCCTTTTGTTCATTTTTGAAATACCTAAAGAACGATAAATGTTATATTTCTGAATAATTTCTAACTTTAAAACACCAACCAACCAAAACCAAACATTCAGAAATTTGCTTACTTTATTCATTAGAATTAACAGATTATTTAAAGTTAAATCATGATTATCTTACCCTGTGATTCAATGAATAGTATACTGATAAAAAGAACACTAATACTATTTGGCTTATCACAACGGGTTTAGAACCTTTATTGTGTTTGAAAACAAAATGAAACAACGCAAATGACCGGCGCGGCAGACTGCGCTGCGCAGGCCGCAGTCTCCAGATCGAGTTTTGGGATTCCCACAAACCAACCGAAACATTCCCTAAATTTTATTATTTCGATAACTCACAATTTTCTTAAGCCCCTGTAGGTACCTTTAAAGAAGAATTTATTATTATGGTGTTAGCAGCATCAAAATATGGAATATATTAGATTAAGGGCCGCATGCATAAGGTTGCTTAAATTTATTTAAGAAACACAAAACGTATTTGATACCCTAAACACAATTAGCGTCTTGCACAACGCAAAATTTTCCGCTAAATATGATTAAAGAACTGTCAATACGTTTTGTGTAAAACGTATTTAGGCAGTTTAATATGATTAACTAATTTTATTTAAAGGCGATCGTTATTCAAGAGGCCCTAAGACGTTAATAAAATTATTATACACCATAATTATTAAATATCCCATTAATCAACATCATTCTCATTATTAGCTAGATCCTCTGACTTAATATTGTGATGATTGTCCTGAACTTGTTACATTCCAGGGACAAAAAACTATTCCACAAAAATTCGCCAAGAATTGGTGACCCTAAAAGTGCCCCGAAAAAATATGAATTCAAAATATCGGGAAAACCTGTAAGCTGGAAACATTGACCGCGCGCACCACTGGTAAGGAGTTCCCCTTTTACCTCTTACCTCAGTCATATTAGACTGTCGCGTCTCCGATCGGTTGAACTTTAAACCTTTAATAAATCTGATATACGTTGATCCAGCTACCGATTAGAAACTCGCATGAATCGTATAAATTGGTTTAAAGTTCGTACAGCGCTGTCAAGTCAATGCTGACTTCAATATTCCCGATCGAATATTTTCAAATCAATTGGCTTCCTAGTCAATAGTTGGCTGGATCAGTAGAAATCAGCTTTTCACGAGGCCAATGTCGTTGGTGCGGATGCCGGGGGGGATAGGTGGGGGTACCGGGGAGAATGGACTGATTTTTGAGACTTCAACCAAGTACTGGTGCTGACTAGCACGACTTGACAGGGCTGTACTGACTTCAAGTCCATTTACACGAAGCTAGTGTTAGCTTCCTTCGAATATTGTCAGTTGCTGGATTAATGTAAATCAGACTTTACACTCTACTGATTTAGGAAATAGGGACTCAGTGCAGAGGAGAGCACGTTACAGTTAGGCGTTTCTTATTACACCGTCCTGATTTAGAGAGAGTCCACAAATCAGCATCGAAGGACTTTTTGATGTTTATAGATATAGGAACTCTACCATGTGTTTAATGAAAATATTTTTAAATTATGATATTAATTTAATTACGCACTTTTAAATATACATGTATGGATATTTATATATTTTAAATTTTCTAAAAATATAATAAAACTAAAATTAATATAAAATTATTACAACGACTAGAGTAAATGAGATCATATTATGTTTAATAATAATCTATATGTAATTATAAATACTTATACAAACAAGATATTCCCGCATTTTATACTTTAATAATTGCAAGTTTAGAGATCATAGTTTTTCACATCACAGAGCATTATAAATAATTAGAAACATTCATAAATAAGATAATCATTTGACTACTGAAGGAATACAATCAAGGAGAAATTTGCCCGTTAATTACTAAACTTAGTTTCTGATAGATTCGTATCCAAATTTTGTGTTGTCTGCGTGTCCTTTGATCCCACTTTGCTGCAAGGTGTAACGATGGTGCGGGTTCAGAAGGTACTGAAGGTTGCTGTCAACCGTGAAGTCGAAACCTTGGCAAATGCCCATTGGCTTGTTGCAGTAGTAGCCGGGAGCGCATTTTTGCCCGTACTTGTCGAATGATCGCTTCTCAGTGCACTGTTCGCCAGGACCCTGAAAGATAGGAGAAGTTATAGCTAATTTACTTAGATCCAGGTACTGACTTCAAATACGAAGGAAGCCAGTGCGGACCTCATACTACACAGAGCATTAATTATCACTATCGATTGATATAAGAAAAGGCGCGATTTTCAAATCAACCAATGACATTTGTGTATTTCGTCGTTAATGATAACAACACTCCATAATCGGTTCCACTAGAGTTTATGATTGTAACGCCCGCAAGCAAGTAAATCGCGGTCGTGAACTTGGTTGTTGTGAGACCCATGTGGAACGTAGCCTAAATGGTCCAGTTCAGTTCTGTGATCAAATAATATTTGGCATGCTTTTACTAATGCAGAAGTCTCGATCCATACCCTGTAGCAATCCTTTTTGTAGCCACAAACTTCATTGATGTATGTACCAAGTTCGCACTTCTTGTATCGTTTGTTGCCTTTGACGATGGGGCAATTTTCGTTGCTCGACATCCAGTGGCTTGAATCTTCGCAAACGGGACATTCCACTATTTCCCTACAATTTAAATATGTTAAGATTAAATAAATAAAAGTGGGTGGGCCGCCATCTGCCTGTCTGCTGCACTATGCACTAAAATTTTATTAAGTCTTTTAATTTCATTTTTATATTATGGCGACCGAGGATATAACTTTTTGGCAGCGTAAGCCGGTCTCAAGACTTTTGGAAAAAGGTAGAAAATTCTGGAAGGAAAAGACAAGCCGGATATATTTTAGAAAGTGATAGACGACGAACGAAAGTTCAGGAAGGAAAAGAAAGTGAGAGATAGATGTTAGAAGGGATAGATGATAAACGAAAGTTCTGGAATAGAAGGTTCGGGAAGGAAAAGACAAAGATAGATAGATGTTTAGAAAGGGACAGATAGTAAATAAAAGAATAACGAAAAGAAGATCAAAATTATGGGTTCTAGAACATTCTTACGGGTATATAAGCAGCGTAAGGCGCGCCTACCGGGCAGTTTAAAGTTGAGTTCAGTTCAAGAAAAGTCTGCGAAGCGACAAGGCGATACGTAAGAGTTGGAAGAGAAGTTTAATAGAAGACAGTGACGAGTTAAGTGGTGAATTTAGTGGACAATTAAGTGAAGGAACACCTCCTTCATTCCCTTACGATGTAAAAATATAATATAAATATATATAATATACTAATTTTAACGCACCCTACATCTTCAGTGCGGGGTTCTTCCCTTTCGATGAGGTTGCGGGTGTTATATCCTCCCATGTAGTGGGCGAAACATGTTCCTCCAACTATCATCATCAAAAAGACAACTGGATGCATTGTTTTGGAGTTCTGAAAACATGTTAAGGATTATTCAATGCTCAGGAGACTGGAGAATGTACATACATTGGCTAAAAAAAATTAACATAATAGAAAAGGGTATGGTTCATAATTATTTTGGGACGACAGAGTGTCAATCGCAAGAGTTTCAGATGCATCTTCATCCACTTGCTAAACTCTTACATCTATTCTATATTCTAGATTATATCTATAAATTTAATAAAACTGTAGAGGTCGAATTTCTGTACAATGAAAAAAAATGCTAAAACCGAGCCAGGGGGATGTAAGAAGTGAAATAGAACTAATTTAGATATTTTTTTCAAATTTATTGTTTCTCTGTTTGTCTGTTTGTACGGGCTAATCTCCGACAACTGGACCGTTTTAAATGAAATTTTATATGGTGGTATCCCTGGTCCAATATATAAGATCCTTTTGATCCCGAAAAATAAAAGAGTTCCCGTGGGATAGTTAAAAAACCTTTAATTACTTAAACAGCTTATTATAAAACTTATGCACCTAATTAAGTATTAATATACCCACAAATAAAAAATCAACAAAATAATTTATACATTACACATATACACAAAAACGAGATTCCGCGAAAAAGTAAAACCTTGCAAAAACAGTGTTTAGCATAGCATGAGCTAGCTGTGCATAGCATATTTCATCATCATATTAAATCAACTAGATGGCGCTGATAGTATTCTACATCGCGATCGTGACGCGGACGAAGTTGCGGGGATCAGTTAGTCTATTCTATATTCTCATATAACTGATTCTGGTGATCGCTCTGGAATATAATGAACCTATCTTACCTACCCTCCTACCTTTAAATCTGGTGATACATAACGTTTGAAATACACAAATTTTCCTCTTATCGTTTATTATTCATGATCTATTTTCATAACTTTGCGGTGAATATTTCGTTGACACGTTATGAATTCCCTGTAGTGAGTACATTTATATTGATCATGTAAAATATGAGTCATTTGTTCATTCAGATAATCTTAGATTTGTGTAGTAAAACCTGTATTGCAGAACAACTAGAGCTTTCAAGTTTCTTAAACTTTTCAGTTTTTGTAGGGAATGGTGAAGTGTCCTATGCAGTTTATTTTTAAAAAACGGGCCCTATTGCGTAAAAATGAACCTTACAATAGGAAATAATAAATATTTTGAACAAACTGCAAATAATACATAAAATAAATTATTACCTTAAAAAGTAACTAATAAGTGCTGCACAATTGTTTATCTAGTATTAAATGAATGCTTTCTATCGTGTTAATTAAAAATGGAACTGTATTGCTACATTAAAATAAAAGACAATAGTAAAATAAGATGACTTTATTCCGGATAATTGATTATATTACAGTTATCCATGCAGGAACGGAGAAAGAATACAATTTCCTGCGGCCGGGCGGCCTGTCGTAAGAGGCGATAAAATAACCCACATCCAGGTGTTACGGTATTTATCCGACTGGATGGCTACCACCCCTGGTCTAGAATATGCCGCCATAACAACCTTGATTAGTGTTCCGGCATTAGTGACCAGGTTCCAATACGAGAGCATCAGCGCATTTGTAGCGCCTTTGGTGTTGCAAATGTCGATAGGTGATGGTAACCGCATTCCATCAAATGGTCCATCTGTCTGCTAGATGCAATAAAAAAAAGTTAGCATACGTGTTACAAGCTTTTTTAAAGTGGTATACAATTATATTGGTTATTTCCTGAGATACTGAGGCATAAACTCAACGCGATGTCACGTGCATATTGCAGTATTGTCATAGCACAAAAATATACACACAAATTAAAAAAGAGACGCATGTAAAGCGAACGTGTAGTTTTGCACGTAAGGCAATAAAATGTTTTATACGCTTGTTTGTTACATTTTTCATAAAATATTATTATTATATACCCATAAATATATGACGAGCTTTTATTTAACTTGCAATGGAAGTACCTATGTGTATGTGAGTTCGGGTGCAATCTTGCAAGTAAAATTTGACCAACTTCCCGGTTTTCGATTAAGCTGAAACTTTGCACGCATATGTATATCCTTTGACAATGCAATCGTAGTATGTAGCTGATCTGATGATGGTGTCGGACGGTGGCCATAGGAACTCGTGTACTAAACAAGATAGACCCGTCGTGCTTGGGCTCGTTTTATTTGTCTTGGCTACCACTCTGTTGCTACATGATATCCAGGATCTCAAAAGCTTGTATTTAAAAAACCTTTTTAAAAAACAAGTTTTATTTTTCAAATTAGTTAGATTTTGAGAAGAATTAAGATGCCTACAGATTGCTGTAATTATTTTACAAGTATATACTTACTCTTTCTATGTTAAAAAGTATACTTCACTTTTATATATTTTATAATAAAATTATAACTAGAATGCAACATATTGAGGGTTTAAAAGGTTATTTGGCTTAAGCGATATTTTTAGGCATTATGTAAACATTGAATTATTCTTTCAACAGGGGCGAGTTGCAAAAGTATGAAATTTAAAAAACCTCGAATTCTATTTACTACAATTCTAATTATAATAGATTTTTTGTAATTTAAATATACAATATATTAGTCAGGCTGATATATGATGAAGTGTTTCCTTTGTATCCATTTTGAAACGCATATATACGCATGTATACGCATATAATTTATTGCCCATAGAAGAGGATAAAGTTCTTATAACGTAGGAGCAGTAATCAAATAATTATTTCTGTTCACAGAGTCAGTGACATGAAACAAAAATTAAAAATAAATCGTTATTGCGACGTGACGTCTATGGGATTATACACATACCAATTTCATATGACAGCTTTACATTGTTTGGCATCATTACTGCTTTTTCTTGCGAACTAAATTGACGCAAGGAGATGAAAGAGGTAATGTATATAAAAGTGATATTTGTATGCGATATGTTTTATTTGTTTCAGGGTAGTGAGACCGCGTCGTGTTTTCGTGAAGCGCCAGCGCCGCCCGCCCAAACATTTGACCGAGACCGTTTTTAGTGCGCATTCGTATGGCATACTTCGTACTAAACAGAAGGGAATACGATTAAATTTTATTTCAAATCTACATAAAAGTTTTTATCCTTCATCAGTGGTGTACAAGTTATTTAGTGCTTATACTTAACTGATTTTATTAGAATTTTAACATGGGCATGATATCGAGAGTGCGTAGTCGTATCAGAAGTGATTCTTTCTCGAAATTTCAAATCAAATCTGAGGATAAAATCGCCAACATAGGTATGTGAAGTGTATTATTTAAAAAAAAAAAAATTGTGCCATTAAAAAGCTGAATGGAGAATATGGGTTACGATTTTTGGCAAGCCTTGAAGATTTTTTCCCAAAAATTATATCCGCTTCTGTTCTGTATGCGTAGCTTAAACCTGAAATAATTTGGTATAACTGTTTTAATCTCGTAATTATGCATGAATAGAAAAACAGCAATTATATTTACCCTGCAAAAAAATATAATCGGAAACTATAATCCAATTTTCGGCTTCTTATAATTGCGCCCAATGTTATTTTTTTGCAACACCTAATTATAATAGATAACTTTAATAAAGAAACTATACTGGAATTTAAGATTTGGCGTAAAGGCCTAGCTGCCAAGCCATAAACCCAAAAAATATTTAAAAAAAAGGTAACTTTAAAAATTTAATGAATATAAGTATATCTTTCTTTTAACAATGGTTCATCACTATCAGTCTAGCATTAAATTCCAGCTGTAACCGGGCCAAGTCAAATACACATATCAAAATTAATAGTTTAGCAATATCTTGAGAGCTCTGCAATGCTTAGGTACCTATAGCTCATCTTAGGATCTTATTATACTTCCATCCTAGGCGCATGTCATTGTGGAAAGTAGTGTCCAGATTTGTTACTCTCTAATATAAATAACATTAGACTATTGCCAGACATATACCATACAATCTTTTGTAATCGTAATGTGAAATATAGTTGCATTGTATGTCTGGTTGATTAAATTCTATTGTGAAAATTTATTTTTAGCTGAATCATTTGTTTACATACGATCAGTGTGTAAAGACACGTGTGAAAGTTTTCTTCATAGAGGCTGTCTTTGTTAGACTCAAACTGTGACCGAGTATTTTCAGTATAGAAGGTTAACATTATTAAAACAATGAATAGGAACTTATTTAAAACTTTAAAATTATTGACTTATTTGGCCTAAAAAGCAGCAGAAAAGTGATTTGTAGTTGTTCATGGTTCAGAAACTTTTCAGTGTGACGTAATTTACTAGGCGAATAATATTTTACTAAGATTTATTCTTCTATGTATTTTCATCTAGGCATATATACTTAGCATAATATTCTTTTGGAAAAACGCCGATTTCACGAAGTTTTTCTTTTTACCAAATTAGCTACGGGACCCTAAAGCTATCCAGAAACTAAACAATCTTTTTTAAAAATGTTTTTAAATACAAGCTTTTGAGATCCTGGATATCATTTAGCAGCAAAGTGCTAGCCAAGACAAGTAAAACTAGCCCAAACACGACGGGTCTATATTTTTTAGTACAGGAATTCCTATGGCCATCTTCCGACTCCATCATCAGATCAGCTCCATGGAACCATATTATTACATTGTCACGCGATATACATATGTGTGCAAAAGTTCAGCTCAATCGGAAACCGAACTTACATACATATTTACATACATACATAGGTACATCCATTGCAAGTTAAATAAAAGCTTGTAAAATAATAGTAAATTCGACTATTTATCGTGAGTACTCGGTTCATTTTTAATGGCGTGAAAAGCAATATCGCTTTCACATGTATATTTCTACGCAGTTAAGCTTTAATTTGGTAATGTATCTTAAAATAACTCCAGACACATTTCAATAAAAGCAATATTATTGAAAGTCTGCATACATCCGGTTACTGAAAAATTTACGATCCTCATGTGCAAATCTGAACTACTCAAACGTTTAAATTTAGCCTCGGTGCAAGCGGTCAATAAAAATACCGCAGTATTTTCGTTTTACGGCTTTGAAAAATTCCAAAACAATCTTTCAATTTCGCTGTAAAATGTTATGGCCTCTTGGAAAGTGGGACGAGGTGACGTTGACAGCGGACACGGCAAGAATGTAGACAAATCTATCATCGTCTGATATATATTAATTAGAAATAGTACCGAATACATAGATAAACACCATAATGTTTGTCCTGAATTTGAACCGATTGATTAGTCTGTTGGTACCTAAAGTGTACCACTAATAGTATATTTTCTAGTCTAGATCTTACCGACCGTTCATTTGCTTTACTATCCGTTAATTTTGACATAAGCTCCATACAAGTGATGTCAAAATTTACTGATGCTTATTATGCGATGTGAACGAATAATAAGATATAGGGACCAGCCATATTACCTACCAGACCTACCAGAGGTTGATTACGTACTCAGTCAGCCAAAAAAATTGGAGGACCACGAGATACAAAAGCGTCCGCGATAATGGATCTTATTTTATCTGATGGTGACTAAACTTTTATTTACTTTAAACATAATTTTTATAATGTACTAGCTTTTGCCCGCGACTTTGTCAGCGTGGAATAGTAAAAAAAAATACCCCCGATTTTGAAACATTCTTCATTGGTCCTCCGATATCCTCGATAAATGGGCTATCTAATATTGAATTAATTTTTCAAATCATACTAGTAGTTCTTGATATTAGCGCGTTCAAGCAAAACAAAACTAACTCTTCAGCTTTATATATTAGTATAAGAACTATATGTTTATAAACTAAGATATAAGTAATACAATAATGAGAAGTTTAATTGCATTTATATATAAAGACAAGACTAAAAAGTAGAATAGTTGTCCGAGGTAGGCACCGGTCTGATTACCTGAAGATTTTATGAGTGGTTTTGATAGCTCTTTGCTTTGTAAAGGCTAGCGGGCCCTCCAAGCGTCTCACTTAAAAAAGGACTTTGACGATATATTTCTTGCCTTTCAACACCATGCGATCCATCGTTCAATTTGCATTTGCATTATAACGACCAAAATATTTTAAAAAGATAACTTCGCCTTAGTTAAAAAAAATATAGGTTAAAGTGTTTTAGGCTGACATTCAAATGCGGGATATTAAATTATTTAATTCGTATTCATTATGTCTCGAGTTTATTCGATTTGGCTATAACGTTCCCTTCCAACGTATTTTTGGAACATTATTCATTGTGTAGAGTGCACCGACATTATATTTGATCTCACTGCAATATTTTTATTGTCATTGCCCTCACGTGACGTCTGACTTTTGTTTTTTTTAAATCATGGATTATAGCTACATGCGGTTCCACTCTTGAAATTTAAACCATAAACAAAGACTCTTGCATTAAACGGGATAAAAAAATATTCTTTTTATTTATCAAATTTTTATTCATGACAATTAGTTCAGCTGGTAGTGAAGATTTAATATTTATATTAATATGAATTTATGGGTTTGTTTTTAATTTTTATTTTTGCGCGTTTGTTAGCTTTGGATACTGAAAAACTGCAATTATATTAATACAATTTCGAGGTGAACATCCGATTGAATAAAATTAAATTCTGTACAACCCTTGTACCTATATAAGCCAAAGTTTAGTACGTACCTAGTTTAACTACATAGCTACCACAATTTAAGTACAATTTACAACAGGCTATTCAATATAAAATATTAAATCTTGTTTGTTATAAAGACACCTCCTTAACAAAACTTGTAGTTAAAGTTTCTTTCTGTCTTTTCCAGTATGGCTGCTCTCTTTGGTACTTCTTCTTCCTTACTGGGCGCCAAGAGGATTACTAGTAGCGCTAGGAGGAGCTTGGTTGATGGCAGCTTACACATGTTTAGTGTTACCAGTATTAATATCAGCAAATTATAAATATCCGGCGAGATGGTACCCAGCAGTGGTGATGTTCGCTCAAAGTAAGTGTCTCTGATATTATTGATCACAATGAGCGTAAAATTTAGGCTTTATTATTTAAAATCAATGAGAGAGAGAGAGAGAGAGAGAGAGAGAGAGACTAAAGCACAGAGTGATTGAATAAGGTAAGTCTTTGATGACCGACAGAAAAACAATTTAATTTATAAATAAGAGAAAAACAGTGACGTGTATAATATAGACAGTTTTATTACGTTTCCAGACGCGTTGTCATTTTTAAAAAAACCATCGCATAAAACATTGATGGTTACTTGTTTGTGATATTGGATAATATAAAACAATTTTAAAGTTGAGTAGTTTTTATCAAAATCATGACTTTTTATATATACAAAGCAACTCATTTCTCAAAAAAAATAACTTGATCTTCATAGAAATAATTTTTAAATATTAATATTTTTTATACGGAATAAGTATATTACAAAGATATAAAAACAGTCTGATAATTAATAGACGTTCCAGAGCCTTCAAAACTTAAGCTTGCTTTAAATAATATTACTTAAAAAAACTTATTGCTTAGGTATTGTTATTTTAGGCGCAATATAAACTTGGAGACAGCATCATCACTTCCTGTATTATTTTGCTAAAAACAAATAAATGCTATGTTTTCGTAAACAATCTTCGTCTTACCCGTCACGGGACCAAAAAAAACTTATACGCATACTATATTTCAACGACTTTACGTTATTTAATTACTTTAAACTAACGGTAAACAAAGATTTAAAATACTTTGGCACGATCTCTGGGGTGTGCCAGTCTCCCGACCTATGCTGCACCCACGCACCCACGAAGTGTTCTATACCACGTTGACAGATTTAGATGAATATTCTTCTCATACAGGAGATGGCTAGCAACATCACCGTGCTTCATTTTCTTTACCAAGGAGCCTAAAGCAGCCGCTTTCGCAGCTTGGTATTGCGGACATGACAAATAATAAAATAAGTAGAACTTTGTGCTACCTTTTTGCACCTATCAGTATATCTAGACACTATGTCAATAACACTGGTCCACCGCCTATACGGTGATTGTATAGGAGGAGGTGGATCAGGCCCTGTATCTAGTCGAGTGGTATTTGCACTAAACGAATAGAATAGAAAATGTATAGGAATAACAAATGGCTACTATACGTATTATCATTCTATTCGTTTAGCGGTAATACCTCTTACCTACAAGGCTTGATAGACGCTCCATATTCTCGTTAAAATTTCGAGATGGTGCGAGAACGTGGAACTAAATCACGCGTTCTTTTCTTGCTTTCTTGCAAGATTCCCGAGGTAACGTGAAGCTTCTATAATATATTTCATAATTAGAGTTTTAAAGATTTAAATACACCTACTGTTTAAAGGTGGAAAGTGATTAATGAAAGTGGGCGATTGCCTAACATATTCTACAAGACTGAATTTAATGGCTAATCAGTCATCTTTTCCTGCTTTATAACTTTGTAAACTTATTTTTTTTAACCTTATTTTCTTTTTAATTTTTTTTATTGTAACGCCCAACAAGAAGACGACGTCCATCTAATGGACAGTGGTTTCCGTTGCCTGTAGAGGTTTGCAACACTAGAGGCGAAACCAACCTTTGCTAGCTTTTAAGATAGGATAATGGGATGAGATAGGGAAGATGTGATGGGAGGAGGGGGAAATGGGCCACCGAAATTTCTCTCATCATACGCAACACGATTAGCCCAAGACTATTTCGCACTGTTACCCTGTGAGAGCGTGGTACCTATCACATCTACGGAGCCGGTGCAGCGAGCTGATCCAAGATAATAATTTCAGTTTGGCTCTACGACGTTCAAGAGTTAATTTTTGGTTACAAATTATGTATGAAATAATACAATTTAGAATGGTCATCTTAGATTTACCATCTTTACAGAGTCACATATTTTATTGAGCGATGTCGAACCTAATTATTTTTTCTATGGTTCGTTGTCAACCGTAATATTTGCAATCGGAAGAAATTTACTAGAATTTAATTTTATTAGAATTAATTTAATTTACCCATAGAAGACGGTGATCTGGACTCAGTATTCTACTTATAGTCTTGAGTGACTATGGGTACAATACAATACAAATAAATTAAATTTCTTACATTGTATTCAATTGTATGTAATTTTATAATTGTTTTTTTTTATTATATAACGCCAATGCGTTGCCCTAAGTACAGGCCAGTATTTTGGTCACCAGAGACTTCTATCAAACGAGATGATAGATCTCGATTGAACCGATAGATTTCGGAACCCAATGGTCCTAGTGTCTCGACACCGCACGCGACAATATTTAGGTATCCATTGCCAATAAATGTATATTGGATGTAGAAAATTTTAATTACTACTAATGGAATGCTGTTTACTCGAAACCTTTTATCGAGAGACCTGTCTCTGTTTAAAGTAGGCATCATTGAAATAAACATTTGCGTGAAAACTCGGGTCATTGTCGAAATGAAACTGAATGGGCCCACGGAAGCTGGCCATTGGCCAATGTACGTGCGTCAGTCGTTTTTACATTATACATTATTCTGCGTCTAAACAAGAACACATGGCATGGATACACACTCAATAACACGCCCCCCAAATATCTAGAACAATCCCGAAACGCCAACGAATACACTGAAAGATATTGTTTGTTTATCGATCTCTCGGTTATTCGGATTGTTGCTGACGTTATTTTTGTGCAGATTTATGAAGATTCCATTAGACACAGAATTGATGTGCTGGTGGAATGACATTTAAAATAAACAATACTCGGGATATTTTTAATTTACATTTTAAGTTTTCGTAGCTATTTTGACAAAAACGGAATCCATGTGAAATCGTCATATCCGTCCATGCCTGTCTGCGTGACTACCAGTATAGTTTGAACAATATCCTTTACTTAGCTCTTAAATGTGGGATAAAATGTTCCGTATACCACAAAACAATTAAATCGTTTTTTTATGGTTCTGTAGTCAAATTATGACAATACTCCACTTTATTAACCCTACGGAACCTATCTTAGTGCGCGGTGTCACGTACCTACTCCAATCCATTACGTACAGTTTCACACAGGTCTGCCCTCCTAGACAAATGGCACTGTGACATTAGCGCTAAAAGAAAATGTATAAGAATGACATATCGTTCCGCTAATAATTATTAATGTCATTCCCATACATATTCATTCTATTTGTTAAGCGTTAATACCATTGTCTAGGCGTTGTGATGTACGCGGCAGCACAAAGCATCCCTTACTTGAGTGAACTAAGTAACGGCAAATCTAGCGATCCATCAATTGTATGTCCTATTCAAAGTTAACCATTGGAAAAAATGAAATATTGAACATAAACTGCTATAGCGATTTCCCGTGTGTTTTTTTAAGCTTTGGAGTAATTGTATAAATGTTATTAACAGTACTAAATGGGACGGTTTCAAGTTTATTTGCATATTTATATTTGTAACAAACTTTCGGATATAGATCTATAAATAAGGTAAATTAAAACTTAAAGATCTAGCTGTAGTAAACTCTGTACAGATATGAGCTGGGCTGCTATAATGCAATGGCACCCAGGAAGTGTTGTGATCTGGTAATATTAGTACTTATATAAAATTTTATTAAAATTTTCGTATTTGTAAGGGAACCCTATTTGCGTGTGTCCAACTCGCACATGTACGCTTTTTTTCTCTGCTGCGCTTCCGTAGTTTGAAGAGTAAAATTAAACAGAATCATTAAATTATATTTGATTGAGATGTTTGTGTGGAAAAAGCTTCATAAGCTTCGGCCTCGTAATACTTGTAACGATGTGTTTTGATCCAACTATCTACGCATATCACAGTGTAGTCAACATTGTAAATAGTTTTACCTACGTATAGCAAATAAACAATTTTGTTTCGTAAAAGGTTATTTTAAGGTTATATCCTACGTAAAATAAGTAAATTCCATTTATGCGTCATAAAATAGTTGTGGCAGCCTCATGACTTTTCGAATTTCGAATTGCGCGGTTTCGAATCCTAGTCACAACGCGTCCACCACTTGGCAGTTTTCTGACCTAATGGGCACATTGATATGCTAACAACAATGAAAGAAAAATCATGATGAAACCTACGCATCGAGATAATCCATGTGTCAAACTTGCTAAATGCCTTGAACAAGCGTGGCGGATTTAATGTTCGTTCCCCTATAGTGGGAGCCCAGAAATCGGACCTTTATGGGCTGTTATTATAGTCACTATAAAAACGTTAATTACATAAAGTAGTATAGGTGTTAGAATAATTCTAATAGAATCGTTCAAAAATTGCGAAGATCAACGCTTCCAACTATTCCTAGCAGAGTCTTTTCCAGCGTCTCACATTCTGCGAGATTAGCGGTTAAGAATGAAAAACAAGGAATCGTTCGTGTGATGTGTTTTTTGGTCTGCGTACCAGGAGCTAAATCTTTATACAATATCGAACCAATTTAAACAAACTTCGCAAACAAAATCGCGAAAATTATTTTGTGATGTTACTTGTAAAAAAGTAAGTGCATGTAAATGTACGAAGATCTATTGCGGTGTACCCTCAAATAACTAGAACAAAACGTTCCAGTCTAGCCTAAATTACAAAGTACCCCGTTTGAAATGTTTCTATTACATTGAAATCTAACTTGACACCGTTACTATCAATATACCTAATCTTTAGAATACTCTTAGTAACACTGATTTATCAAATTGGAAAATATTTTCGTAAACTTACCAGAGACTTGGTTGTGAGATTCTTCAAAGGATGAGTGGTGACTCTAAAGTGAATTTCTTTACTCAGGGTTGATCTTTTATAGTAAACTACCGTTTGGTCAATGTAATACATACAATGCTTAGATAGGCATTATAAGAAAATGAACAATTCAGAAAATTTCCTGGGAATTGCTACCAAGTTATATATCATGTATGACTATTTCGCAAATGAAAATTAGTTCACTTCTCATGGCTTTAGGTTTGAGCTAGCTGTCATGATATGCAATATTCTTTTTCCGTAAATTCCTGCAAAGTTTGTTATTGAAGTTCACGTTGGCTGTGCAATTGCGGGGTAAAATTGTTAAAACGGCCAAGATATTTTTATTTACTTCAATTTGTTATTGCCAAATCTAAATTCTGATTAAATGATTTAAAAACAAACTAGCTGTGCTCGCGAAGTCGTATACGTGGAATTTGTTTTACAAACCCCCTGATTTTGAAACATTCTTCATTTGTGCTCCGCTCCTATTAGTCTTAGCGTGATGATAAGCCTTCCTCGATAAATGGGCTATCTAACACTGAGAGAATTTTTTCTAATCAGACCAGTAGTTCATGAGATTAGCGCGTTGAATCAAACAAACGAATAAACATATAAACAAACAAACTCTTCAGCTTTATACATTAGATAAGATAATAGATTGACAGATAACACTTTGCTAAACACTAATACAAAAATGAACTTGCAGACTAAAGCAGTCTTATCGCTAAGAAGCAATCTCTTCCGGACAACCCCAGGAATGACTTGAGATGATAATGGGGTTGGTGGTATACGTAATATATAGTACGGACTGCTTACTTTTTAATCATAAATATATAAACGATATATGTATATATACACGATATACACAGACATTTTATATATTAAATATTTATATACTTAATGTTACATACTTTACAAATACATATCTACAAAATATATAAGTGTTTATAGATAAACAAATACATTTTGTACATACATACTTACGTATATAACTAGCTGTCCCGGCAGACGTTGTCCTGCCCTGAAGAAATAAAATTTAGAACCCGAATGCAGCGCCATCTGTCGGGCTTATTTGTAAATCTAAACGTACAGAAGAATTATATATATAAAGATAATCAAGAAGACTAATTTCAAATTATTTCTCGGAGTTTGGAAATGAAATAATACAAGCGTTAACTGTTAAGCATCTTTGTATCATACAATTTAATTATAGCCTTAATGAATGCATAATGCTTCAGTGGAAATAATATTCATCAGTGTATATTCAAAGGTACTCTTACTTAAGAGTAAACTCCTGTTGTGCGTCGGAGCTTACACAAACTTTATTCAACACTCAACTGTTTGATAGAAGTTATAATTAATAGAATCAAATACTGCCCAATTAATAATGGAATATAGTGAATATGTATATCATGCTTAAACCGTCCATAGATTCATAAAAAAATATCTTGTCTTATTAATTAGAAAAATTGTCATTAAATATAAAAGACATAATGGAAATGAGAGGAAATTTCTTAGGAAAAGTATACTGGACAAACCGAATCTGACAGACTGTAGCCGTTGTCCGCCTACAACATTTCAAGGCTGCCTGAAAAAAACAAGGGCTAAAATAATATAATTCTAATCTCAATAGATCTTTTCAAAGAGGCATCGTGGCGCCTGGTGGCTTCCTCGTGTGGGGAAGATCTGAACAACTCAGCAACTCGTCAACGGATTCAAAATATTAACATACGGATAATCATATTATTATAATAATACGCATCTACCTACGCTCAAGTTGATATAGAATTCCATGCAATATTTTTCTTCTACTGTTATATTCGCACATATCTAGAACGAAGTACTTAAGTACTGTGCGATCTAAATAAGAATAGGAATGTCAATAACCTTTATCTGTCAAATGTCACTTGAAAAGTATGGTATGCAAAAAACTTATTTGCATATAAATAATTTATAAACATAATAATAAGTCTTACATCAAATTTAAATAAAAGGTTAAATTAGTAGTAAATTGTCTAAATATAATATTCAATTATTTAAAGTCGCAATATGGCGCAAAGTCGATACTATTCTCATTTGAATCGCACTACATGTTAGAACAGTAATAAATATTGTTACAATTTGGGCCACCTGCATATTTGTAAACAAAGCACATTTATTACCCGTCGGCGTTGTTTCAGCTAATAAGATTGAAACGGTTTTATAAATATCTTCTTTTGTTTACTTTGTGTTTAAAATTTGTGATTAAAAAAAACAGCCCATTGTGTATTGTAATCTTTATGGTAGTTATTAGCTAGGTGTGATTCTTGGAAAATTCGGGCCACGCAGTCGACCAGACATATTGTATTTGTACAGTTTAAAGCAATGGCCCAACGGAGGGGTGAGGCATTTTGTATAGTTCTAATAAATTCTATAGTAATTCTAACGGTATAGCAACCTGCAACTCGTAATAATATTGTATTATCGTAAGTATATACATTTAAAAGATTACATTTTTATAGCGTCTCCAACTAAAAACACGTCAAGTCTATACAGTACTTTATACTCGGCTAGTACTCAAGTTAATAAATGTTTTTTTGTTGTTTCAGAAATAGCAAAAGTGCTGCACGCCCCAGTGTCATGTGTGGTTGCAATACTGAAGGCTGCTTATGCGCCTCTGGATCGCTCCGAGAGGCTCTTCATCCAGATGAACAATCTATCAACAATGATTAGTCAGGTATGAATGTTGTATCTGATTATACTATTATGTTACGAAATTACTGTAAGTTTGTAAGGAGTTTTATATGTCATCTTGATATATAAAAACGAATGTTTGTGTGTATGTCCTTTATAGAATCGTAAACTGTACATTCGATTTTGATGAAATTTTGTGTGGGTCCCTGGATGGTTTACAGCCACAATTGGAACCGGTAGGTGGCAATGAGATCGGGTTCTAGAATCCTCCTAATCATCTGGACCAATTTTGGTGATTTTTATTTGTGAGTTTGAATAGGTTCCCGGATGGTTTAGATACACAGTTAGAACCGGTAGGTGGCGCTGAGATCGGGTTCTAGAATACTTCTAATCACCGGGAGCGATTTTGGTGATGTTGTTTTTGTATCATGAAACAGTCTTTTAGGAATTCATAAAATAAGGCGGTATGAAGTTCGCTGGGTCAGTTAGTAAACAGCCCATAAACGTCCACTCGTGAGCTCGGGTCTCCCATTGTTATAGAGTAACGGACTATATACCAGCCACGTTTGTCATTTGACACATCAGTAATCTCGGCGTGCAGGTTTATCACGATGTTTTCGTTCATTGTTAGCACGTAGTAATTATAATAATATGTACATTAGGTCAGTAAACTGCCTAAGTGTTGCATGCTTTCCGGCCAGGATTCGTACCCGCGCCCTTTGAGTTTAGTACACGTGCACTAACCACTAAGCTATCACGGCCTTTTTAGGACGAGTCTTTGTTCGTAAAAAAAAACTCTTTGAAGCTAAAGCGTTTCCGGCTTAAAACTTTGTTGTTATTGTGTTGTTAAATATTTGTTGCTTCCCAAGATGCATTTTAGGGGTTTCGTTGCCATTTTGGTAACAACGGAACCCTTATGTGTAGTTGTACCTGACCGTGTCAAACTATATATGTCCCAGTCAGTGCTCTCGGAAATTACTGATTCATACAGACAAAATTTGTGAAAAAGTTGTAGTTTATTTAATGCTACAAATTTATGTAATTTAATCGCGAAGAAATGAATGATTAGGGGTATTATTAGTATTAAGAAAAATATAATATGTTAGTGTGAGTAACTAGGTCCCAAAGTCGAAAAAAATGTGTCCTCTCCATTTAGTTAAACTATAAAGATGAAAATTGTAAAAAAAATAATCGAGGTTGAAGACGTAAAAAATATTTACAACGAAAATTGTTTAGATTTGAATCTTTTCGATTAATTTATTTTTAATGGTTCGTAGACAAATAACGAAAACAAGGAAAACGATTTTTTTGTCATATCTACGGAGCCGTTCGATGTACACGGACTAGCAAGCACGTACCTAATTATTTTTAATTTTTCTTTTCAGTTGTTGGTGTTTACAGCTTGCGACAGGCTTCTAGTATCACAAGGGAAGTTAACAAGTCTTTATTCCCTTATGTTTTACAACGTGATCACGTATTCAGTGAGCTACGTGCGTGAAATTTGCACAAAGGAAGACTGGTCTCCATACGTAAATGTCACGCGGCATTCTCGTGTGAAACATCTCGCTATGTCAGCTACAAAAATAGTTTTAGAATGGACGAAAGCTGTAACTTTTGTCGTTACTATAACATTCATTCTTTTAACTCTTGGATTAGAGCAAGGTTTAGAACATTACAAACCAACAGCATTATACACAGCTATCACAGGAACATATTACTTACTCACTGAGAGAACATTCCTCGAACTGTGGCCGATAGCTCTTTCGGCGTTGAAACTAGAAAGACTAGAGGGCATGGAAGTCATATATTGTGGATTTTGGGCTAGAGGAGTAACTACTTTACTGGCTATCCCGCTAGTTCCAGCTCTAGCTTGGTGTGAGAGATGGAGGTTAGCGTTTTTAGTTCTATACATATGCGTGTTTGTCCACGGTCGACATCGTCTTGGAGATGCGTTAACAAAGTTGAAGGAAGCTCGTGGATCATTAGCCAGGTTTCGACGGGCTACTGCAGCCGAGCTGGCAACTCTTGAAGATGTTTGCGCTGTATGTTTAGGAACTATGAGGTCTGCACGTGTTACACCGTGTGCACATTTCTTCCACGCAGATTGTTTAAGGAGATGCCTCGCAGCGTCTGACAGGTGTCCTATCTGTGTCAGGCCATATGTATTCTGTTGATCAATAATGTATGGAGAAGAAGAATAAGACTGCTTATTTGGGATGCCAGTTTGATTAGATCTCACAATCGAACTGTGGTTTTGTATTAAGTATTAAGAAAAATAATAATATGAGGTTATGTACTAACGAATTATTATGAAGCGCTTAATTTTACTTAATTATCATAGCTTTAGTGTAATATAAATTAATATTTTAGTCAAAGTTATTCGTGTACGATTTTTAGACTAGTTTTGCTCTTAGATCCTCATAGTCTACGCCATCTATACGCCACAGATATTTTTCTATACAATATCGTATGTTGCCCAGCGTTCTGTAGATCATCAGAAGAGCTCACAAAGTTTGGAGCGCACAGTAAGTAAGTGTTAAGTGCACAAAATGTTTTAATTGCAATTTATGAATATAAAAGTGTCAAAAAGCATAGATAACATCTCTAACTTAGCAATTAATAATAAATTGTTTAAATATATTTTGTATTTATTCTTTGACTATTATGATAATAAAATTGAATTACAAATACCTAGATACATGTAGATAGCTATGACGCTGGTGAATTTTATATCGTATGTATAGTTAATATAAAATTTATATAATATCAAAATATTCATTATTTATATTATGTATTTATTATTTCGATCAGTAAGTTTAGGCTAGCACCAGTTTATAAACTTTAAAATGTTGTTTATGATAAAATTGTGTCTAATATTACGCTTAAAGTAACCCAATACTCACTGGGTCCAAAATTTGTAATTTTTTAACGAAAAATAAAAAATCCGAAACTGATTGTTTTACTTTTATTTCATAACAAGAACATGGCAGGAAAATATCCATAGAAATTATAAATCCCTAGTAAAATACATTAGTGAAAAGCTGCTAATTAATTCCTATGGCGCCGTACAATAGAAAGACTGGTTGGCTTGTAAAATTCCATTCTTTTTTAATCGACTTCTCTTATATTTTAAGGCAATTTAATTATTTATTAACTTGTTTATTGAACAAGTTTTCAAATACAAGCTTTTGAGATCCTGGATATCGTGTAGCAGCAGAGTGTTAGCCAAGACATGTAAAACGAGCCCAAACACGACGGTTTATCTTGTTTAGTACAGGAGTTTCTATGGCCATCTTCCGACTCCATTATCAGATCAGCTCCATGGTACCATATTATAGCATTGACACGCGATATACATAAGCGTGCAAAATTTCAGCTCAATCGGAAACCGGGAAGTTGGTCAAATTTAACTTGCGAGATTCCACCCGAACTTACATACATAGACATAGGTACATCCATTGCAAGTTAAATAAAAGCTTGTAAAAATGACTGAGCTCTCTAAAGCCGTTAGTTAATTTGTTAGGGTGATATGAGCAAATAGATGATAATCTGAAGATAACAGCGGTAGTGTTAGCATCTTTGATTATTGCCTATTTATTCCCGATTTGTCATCCACAATTTTAAGTGCCCGAGTTTTGTCTGTGGCTATTTTTCGAAGCAAACATAGATGCAGTAGATTTAAATATAATAACTTGAAAAAGCCTGAAATTGTCACATCCCCGGCGCTACCGTGAAAGCCGTTTTTCGACATGACATACCCCCCCCCAGCCCTGTCTAGTAAGGACTCTTAAATAGGTTGCCTGGAAAAGTTCGCTTTCAGCGATTAGGTCTTTTTATCAGGAAAGTATTGTAAATAATTTATACCTTTTAATTTTATATTTTGGTGAATATTAAAATGTTATTTTGTATAATATTTCAATTTACTTGTAAAATATTATGATGATTTAGATTTAACTTTACCTGTTTGTTATTTGTAATCAATTTATCGTTATGTAATAAAGCTGGCATACAACATAAATATTTCAGCAACAATGATATAAATAGATTCCACAGGAAGCCAGTGTAGTGAAATGAATCGGTCCACTTACAATACTTATTTAGGTACTTTCCCGACTGTCCGAATCCTTCGATGCACCGAATAGATTGGTGCATCCGTTACAAAAGCAGCGGATCGTGGCTGCAGTCGTTATAGCATCTTTTGAAAATTTGTAATGTTATATTTCCCTATCTCGGCCCTTAGTAAAAACCAACATGAGGTCACTTTTGATATAATTTGTATTATTTGCTTGCACAGTGGCAAGACAAATTATTGCAAGTTTACACTTCTGATGCCAAGTCGGGAAGGATGTTACAATAAATGAGTTTACTGAATACACTTATATTCGAGATAAGAATATTTAATGCTGAAAGATTTGTGTCTTTATATTTAAATATACACGATATCTACCACGTATATAGTGACTCATCACGATATCTCAGGAACTATAATACCTATAGGCTTGATATTCGGCAAGTAGAGGTAAGCTAAGAACGAATTTTACGGTACGTGAAGCGGGCGTGTATCAGCTATTTAAGTATATTTTCCTAACGGCCTTATTCTTCGTCTTCATTTTTAAGTAATTATTGCTTTATGTGATATATGGATTTAGACCGTCAATAGTCGAAGTGCTATATACCGCTATATACCGACCTCTATAGATTGACTTCAAACGCCTAGGGGACCATGATCATCTAAATTTTGGACTCGAGGAAAAACATAGTACTATCAAATAAATAATAAAGTCTAAATAACACAGCTATTAATAAATCGGTAGTCAATACATATTTCATTAGACTAATGTGCATCGGTCAAATTATAGGTCTTATTCTTAGACGAATAAAAGTAAAGACAGAACCTACATGAACAAAAATGTCAAGTAGAGTGAAGCATTTTTTTAACCTTGTACAGTATACACATGGTTTGTGTGTGATTAAAAGTAATGTTTCTGCTGGAAATTATTCCACTTTTATCTGTACCATTTCGTAAGGTGCTGCGACATGATCAACTTCCTTCAGTCGGCTTCACTCTGAGTGCTTGGGGATCTCTCTACCTATTTTGTTCTTCTGAAGCTTCTTATAGGACATCCGATGAAGGAGACGGGAGAGCGTCTTAATGGCAGTTCAAAAGGTTCATTTTACTAAACAGGTCAGATTTTGATCAGTCAACACAAAAAATAATATTATCCCAAAACTATTGTTCGTTGAATCATGAAAGTGGAAATCAGCTAGCACCAAAAGATTTAGATGGAGCCGCTAACAGAAAATCTAGAATATTGAAAACAAGCAAATACTGCCCACTTTTTGCAATAACGCCCATAAACTTCCCATTACTGAGATAGGGCTTTCCAATACAATTGTCCAAGGTGGTTTTAGTGGTAGACATTTCAGTTATCTCGATGCGCAGATTTCATCAAAATGTTTCCTTCACCATAAGCACGTTGTAAGAACACTGTAGAAAAAGAACCGCTTGGTGCATGACTGACTGCTTGCTTCCCGTCTAATACTATGGAAGTCATGTGATTTAAGACACGAGTCTAGTACACAAGTCTGTCTAGCTACCATAGCTAATTTGTTTTTATTTGCTTTTATCTATTTATCCCGCCGTCTCTCTTACATCATCGGGCAACCAGACGCACTGGTATGCGGCACCGCTATATGGTGGACATACCACCTACATGAAAACAAAGCACTTATAATACACTTTCATTATGCGGACCGCAAAGGAGTGGAACACAATGCAGGAGTCTGTTTTTCCCGATATCTACGACCTGGGTGTCTTCAAGTCTCGTGTGAATAGGTACCTTCTAGGTAAGCGTGCCCGATCTTAGACCATATCTCCGCTCAAATCAAGCGAGATAATGGTTAAACGCGAACGTATACGTGATAAATTATTTTTTTTTAAATATGTGCATTTGACTTATCTGAAATGTAATCAAAATAACTATGAGCTATGTAGGTATATATGCTTGATACAGCACGATCGGCTTGAATATCAGCACTCTCTTGTATTTAGTCTACTCTGTGCAGAACTTTATTTAGGGCAATACTCTTAACATACACAATGTAATCTCAGGGTAATACTTGGCGGGCGGCTGTAAATATCGATATCATCAAATCAGTAATAAACAATATTATGGAATGTATAGAGTAAGAATAAGGACAATCACCATGTTAAAAAATGTCTACCTAAAGATGATAAACATCTTAGCGCTATTTTCTTTTCCTGGTTATAGTCGGGAGTGTAATGGGCACATGTAGATCGAGTTAAATAGTTTACTAATGCCATTCTAGTTGATTTTGAAACTATATAATAGTTACATACTTATTTAATGTTATATGCTCACCACCGGACACTATTATCCCAATATTATGATATCACTACCTTCTATGGAATAGAGACTGTCGATACGGGCTACATCTACGGGATTATTGACCCTTTTATATATTAAGATGGCCTAAGCTTCTATAATATTATATTATTCGGCAAACAAAGACGCAGATTGATAATACCAAGCTAAGCATGTTATGCGCGTGTTATGGGTAATACACAACGAATACATTTGGGGTTGATCCTAGACACACAGACCATAGTAAATACCGGACAGTTGGTTTACGACATATATAATGCCAATTGCCAACTATTGAACCCGAAACCTCTGATTTCGGCGGGCAAACGCTTAGGCTGCGCGCAAACGGGCCACAGACCACAGGCCACGCGCCACCGCGCTAACAAAAGTGAATGTGGCGCCTGACTACCACCGGCAACACCAGTGTGACGAGTCCCTATAAATTGATGTATGAAAAAGCGTGTGCACTGAGAACTGCTTGTCGCTGGTCACTGGTGGTTTTGGTAGTTGTGTTGTGGTCAGTGGCCCTTTTGCGCCCCGCGCGTTATTGTCATCATTTTAGATTAAGCATTACAATTGATTTCAAAATCTACAAGTAGCGACCGTGGCCATGATTTACCAGCAGAAACAAAGTAATGCAGTTATATTGGGTTACAGTTGAAATTTTATCGAAAACATAATTTACTTGAAAACTATGGCTCCGTTACCATGACATCATGTGGTTACGTCATGTAAACAAAACGGCCGCAGACTCCCAGCCACAAAGTTGAATCTGTCAAAAGCTCTTTATCTCTTTCACACATAAAGCATTCCGCAAGTATTTACTACCTATCTTCTTCGCTCATGTGCATTTTCCCACTTCGCTCAGCTTATCTTCGTTTTGCAGTTCTGTTTTAGTAAGCGAAGCTGGCCCGGCATGCGTGCTAGTCGAATACGCGCATAACCATCGACCTGAGTTTAAAGTGTTTTCAATAATAATAAAAATATCAATGAAAATGTGAATGATACGAGCTGATAATAATAGAGTTATCATATCACCTATATTCGGATATATTGACAGTACTTAAGGTTTGTGGAAATATACTTGTAAATTATAAAATGTAATTAGTCTTATTATCAATTTCCGGAAAATAAATATTAATAAATAATAATCATCATTTTTATGTTGTATGTATAGTTTTGAGTTTGACATTCCCGTATAATTTAACGATAAGTATGTACAGGATTGTTACAGCAGTGTACCCAGATTATAATGTAAAAATAACAATTAGTATTTAAAAACTAAGGCTTATCTTTGGATATATATTCTGCATACGAGGACGTTCGTTGGTTGGTGAACAACATTCAAATTTAATTGTACAATAGAAAGCGTGTTTCACATTGATGTAGCAATATTACATCAATGGTGTTTCAAGTTTGTCTTCCCGTAGCAAATGCAAGACTCATGTCAGTGCCATTTTTGTGGCCTCTGGTCTTACAGCAAACGAAATTTAAAAAAAGAGTTCGTAAAATTATCATATCTTCCATGTGACGGAGACTTTTTATATTTTTGCAAGTAAATACTTTTAAGAGGAATCCCTTGCCAAATTACGAAGTCGTTTGTCGGCAACGTTCTCATGGATAATAATTTCTACCTTACAAATATTTTTATTACAATCGTATACTTATACTATACTATACTTATACTTATCAAGTAATAAAATAAATAGATTAATTATGAGGTTCTAATCCCCTTATTCGTAATAATTGTATGAGATTTATGAGCCCATCAAAATAATTTAAAAATAAGGGGCCTTACAAACAATCGTTTCTTAAATTTAAAGAAACTGCTTAAACTCTTCTTTTGTCGAATATTTTGGGTACAACCTACGGTAATCATTCAAATTTCGTTTATCTGTGCTCTTCTAAGGTAAACAACAGGCAATACACGTTTATAAATGAAAAAAAACTGGGAAATCAACAAGAACCAGAAAGCAAATCGATATGTACATCATCTGGAATGAATATTCCAACCTAACATTGATGACCCCAAATTTAGATAAACATCACAAGAAGACTGAGAAATTTAGCTGAGTAACCAGTTTATTATACTCGCATTGCTGTGAAAAAAACTTAACAGGGATTTATTTCAAAATACTTATAATCCAGATATTCAAGGTATTAGTCTAATAGACGCCCATCGTTCGTACAATTTTGACGGCCTCTGTGGTTGAGCGGGATAAGCCTTTGCCGGCCCACCTCACTTCAACAGAGGCTCCGGGTTCGATTCCTGGTATAGTAAATTTCAGAAACGTATTTTCTCCGTTATTTACTATGGTCTGGGTGTCTGGGATCGGTCCCACAGTATTTGGGGATATACAATATGTGGGTTTGTCTGCCGATTATTATTATATGGTATGTCTTTCAAGACCACGGGCCATAAAAATGGCCCGAACTTTTTGAGGTTTATTATAATTACCTTTATAGGTGCATAATAACGGCATTCCTAGTTTTAAAATCTGTCTCTTTCTTTCACGTTCTTACAATTATTTGGAGTCGGCACAATATGTCGTTCCCTTCTTTACTTCTCTATTTTGACATACATCCTCTGTCACACCACAAATCATCATGTCATCATTCACACAATCAGTTCCAGTTTTGCCAAACTAAAAAGAATATTTTCTTTTTTACACTTGACTTTCATGAACTCTCATATTTCCTCATTAGACCATACCACGTTAGTATGCTTTTTCTCAATTTTTCCGTCACGGATGCAACTTTCAAGGATTCCCTTTGTACTCATTACTCACCTTATCCTTGCTTGTCACACATCCATCTCAACATTCTCATCTCAGCTGAGATGATTCCTATTTGTAAAATACCGCATTTGATATCGTCTACAAGGAAGATCGTCCTTGCCCCGTCGACCTTGTAATTATTGGCGTCGCCAAGGCGCCTCATTGCGGGCACAGTAGCCTTACATCACACAAACACGAATATTTGTCATTCAAAGTATCAATTAGTATTAGCTATGGTCGATAATTTACACCCCTCCCTGCCTGTTGTTGTAATGATAAGTGTACATTTACTAATAGAAAAACTAATTACATTTAACAGTCGTATAAACAAGTGTATAATAAAATTCACATTAATCTAAATCTTGCAAAGAAAAAAATCCACATACAGATTTGTAGAAGCACATTTATTACCTATCGGCATTTGACATAGTTATGATCGTCTTATTTTGTTTACTTATTGATTGGCATACGTTTCTAGAGAACAGCCCATTCTTTTATTGTACTCGTTTATGGCCGAGTCATTAGCTAGGTGTGGCGGCTTAAGTCGACTACGATACGTGAGGGATAAAACAACGGCCTGATGGAGAGAGGCGGCAGTTTAGCGACAACTACGACCAAGGCGTGACGTGTGTACTACAATCGAGAATCTAATAGTGACGGACTTTGCGCGTTTTATTGAATTATGACCTTCTGCATTACGTTTGGACTTATTATGTTCGATTATATTTGTATCTGTGTTATACGTGTTTATATAGTTCTAATAAACTCTATAACAATTCCAACGGCATTTTAATTCGAGTCCCTCTAAACTCGTAACAATATATCTTTTTAAAATTACCATGTGCTAGCGAACGGTGAAGAACAAAGTTGTATGGAAGCCTGGACATCGATAACATAGACTCGTGTATCACGCCTATTCAGATAAGTCACCCGAACGCATCATTAGCCAGGTCTTTTTTTTATTATTATTCCGTTTTAAGGTCTTTTTTGATAACAATAATGAACATTAATCAGTAATATGATCCATCTAGAATTTTCAAAAAACGTACTTGTAGACACTGATGTGCTCAGAAAATCGCCTGTTCGCTTTAGAGAAACTTGATACGTAAACCTACCGTCCATCCCTGTAAAAAAATGGCGATAGATATATCGATATAGCATTACATTGCATCCTTCCAACATCTTTGTTGAGATTATTAACAAAGATCACCTGGAAAATTACTTTAATAATACGGTCGCCCTTTGAATTTTCTTACAAATTGTATATTGCAATTTATTTATTTTATTGATCTGTAATGAAGATTATTGTGTTTATTATCGTAAATACAGTATCATAGAAACCGATATAGTAGAGTCAGCATAAGGCGATAGCGGTTGAAGGGTTAACCGGCTAGCGGCTGGCACGGAACCATACCTTTAAAAGATTTTTTGTCAACAATTATCCATGTTACAATAGTGCGACGGACAGGCTGATTTATAATGTAAATTACGTTAAAATCCGCTTAATTATGTTACAAATAAAATTGACACAGACGAAATTTTTATTTAAAAAGCATTTTAACTATCAGACTACGACGTGTATGCTCTTGGATGGGCCTATTGTAAGTATTAGGAATTTAGTGGGCATGTACGGAAAGCTGGGCCTACCCAGCCGATTTCGCGAATTTGGACTCGCAGGCAGAGCACATGCGCAAGACCCTGACGAGGGTTTGCGACGCGGCGATGCCTCGCGTCTCCAAACGGCAGCCTTCGTGCAGGCAGGCGGTCCACTGGTGGACCGAGGAGCTGGGCGAGATGCGAAAGGCAGTTCGCATCATCAGCCGTAGGCTCAAACGCTGCAGGGCGCGCCGTCCTCCGGACTATGTCGAGGAAAATGGACTCGTGGGAGAGTTTAGGGAGGCCAGAAAGGCCCTTTCGATTGCGATATTGCAGTCGAAAGCCCGGGCTCGGGCCGAGCTCCTCGAGACGCTCGATCGGGACCCTTGGGGGCGTCCGTACCGTGGGGCCCGCAACAAGTTGCGGCCTTGCACTTCCACGGTCACGGAAACGCTCGAACCCGAGGTGCTCCGTTCGGTAATCGATGGGCTCTTCCCGGATCCGGGGAACTTCACTCCCCCCAGTATGGGTCCCCCCATTCCCGACACCCCCACGGACGAGGAGCCTCACTCCATCTCCGAGGGGGAACTTGACGTTGCCCTGGACCGGCTCCGGGGCAGAAAGACGGCTCCGGGACCCGACGGGGTCCCAGGTCGACTCCTCTTCCTGGCTGCAAAACATCTACGCAGCCAGCTGCGGGACCTCTTCGAAGCCTGTATTCGCGCAGGTAGGTTCCCGTCGCAATGGAAAGAGGGGCGTTTGTGCCTTCTTCCCAAGGGAGGTCGTCCTCCCGACGATCCGTCCGCCTACAGGCCCATAGTGCTGCTGAACGAGGTCGCCAAGGTCTTCGAGAAGATCTTGGCGGAGCGGCTCGTGAAGCATCTAGACACTGTGGAGCCGGGGCTATCAGATACGCAGTTCGGGTTTCGGAGGAGGCGCTCCACGATGGACGCCTTCGAGACGCTGCGAACGGTGACGGACGAAGCCATCCAAGCGAAGGACGTCGTTCTTGCAGTATCGCTAGACATAGCGAACGCCTTTAACAGCCTCCCTCATGAGACGATCAGGGAGGGGCTCCGTGCACACGGAGTCCCCACGTACCTCACGAGGCTGTTAGGCGAGTATCTGCGAGATCGACACGTCCTTTGGGAGGGCGGTGCGTCTGTCAATCACGAGTTAGGTCGGCGACGTGTCGCGTGCGGCGTTCCACAGGGGTCGGTCCTCGGGCCGATCCTTTGGAACGTAGGCTATGACTGGATCCTTCGGGTGACGGTCCGGCCCGGGGTAGGGCTGATCTGCTTTGCGGACGACACCCTACTCACGGCACGCGCCGCGTCATTCGCGGAGTCCGTGGACGTCGCCAATGACGGGTTGGCGATAGTCGTAGATCGAATAGCTAGGCTGGGCTTGAGGGTCTCTCCCGCGAAAACGGAGGCCGTCATGTTCCATAGGAAGTTCCGTAATCCTCCCCCGGACCTGTCCGTTACGGTTCAGGGGGTGGCGATTAGAGTAGGGCCCAAGATGAAATATCTTGGGCTAGTCTTAGACGGGAAATGGCTGTTCAAAGCGCACTTTGAGCAGCTAGTTCCCAAACTGGTCAGTTCCGCGGGCGCACTCTCAAGGCTTCTTCCCAACGTGGGGGGGCCGGGGGGGGCCGGGGGGTGCGACGCGGAAACTTTATTCTGGCATCCTGAGGAGTATGGCCCTTTACGGTGCCCCCATCTGGTTCGATGCGCTTCACCGCCACAACCGAACCCTGCTGCACCGGGCGCAGCGGGTTCTGGCCGTGAGAACCATACGGGGGTATCGTACAGTGTCTTGGACGGCGGCGACACTCTTGGCAGGCGAGCTGCCCTGGCCTCTCCAGGCAGACGTCCTTTCCAGGGTTCGTCGTACCCAGCAGGATGCCCTAGCTAGAGGACTGACCTTCTGTCAAGTCGACATAGAGACGGTCAGGAAGCGGGAAACCGCTTGCTGCCTCGTCGACTGGTCTCGTGACCTCGAACACCCTGCGGCCGGCGGCTTTACGGTGGATGCAATCAGGCCACAACTGGAGGAATGGGTCAACCGCACTAGCGGTACCCTCACCTTCAGGACGACACAGATACTGACCGGACACGGTTGTTTCGATCAGTATCTGTTTCGCATTGTGGGCTGCTTGCCTTCTCCGGATTGCCGACAGTGTGGCGCACCCGATACGGCGTTTCATACGCTTGTCGAGTGCGCTGCCTGGGCGCCGCAGCGTTTCGAGCTCGAGACAAAAGTAGGAGCCGTCGGATCGCTCGGCGACTTGGTAACGGCCATGTTGCAGAGCGACGACCGCTGGGATGCTGCGGTTTCTTTTTGTGAGGCAGTAATGTCTCTGAAAGAGGCCGCAGAAAGGGATAGGGAGCGAAGTCCTTCGGCGCGTGCTACGGTCTCTTCTCGAGGTCGCCGGCCTTCAGCCGGCACCCGGAGAGGCAGGTACGCGCATTACTTCCCTCCCTGAGTTAGGATCCGGAACGATGGGGGCCCTTAGCTACTAGGTAAAGCAAGGGATTTAACAACTACCCCCGTTCCGTAGTGGAGTGTGTTCTCCCAGGGCACACTTCAAGCACTTTAATGCGCTGGATCGACTGTTGCGTAACTATGTTCTATATCTCAGTCCTTCCAACACACAAAAGCGCAGGGCCGCGAAGGGAGGAGGGGGTCTTTAGTGGGTATTGAGGTTGCTCGCCCGTGCGGCATCACTCGGAGTCTCCACACTCCTCTGTGTAGTCCATAGCGGACGGAACGCACAATAAAGCATACAGTTGCTAGCGTTACCGCCCCCCGTGGATTCGTGCCGTTTCCTAGTGACGGCCCAGAGAGTGCGTAAATCGGTTAGTCATTTTCCCTCGCCTCAAAAAAAAAAAAAAAACATTAATATTATCGACAAGTTCGATACATAATGTAGGTACATAAAATTACAAAGTAGATTGATGAAAACAATGAACACCGCATCAATCGGCTGAGGCCGTGATGAACGTGTTCTTGGCTGCCGGGCTACCGAGCGTTGGACATAAAAAACGAATATAAAATGAGCATTACGTCACCCATACGATTACGGGACAAGCTGTGTTTCACAGACTGCAAATTATACTTACTATTTATCGACACATTAGTTTGTTATTAACCTAAACAATCAAAGGTAAGCTGTTTAGTTTATTTATGTAGTCAATTTCTTCAAAGTCAGATCTTCGTTCCAACTTTTCAAGACTGTCTGTAACTTAATATCTAATCTATACTAATATTATAGAGAGGAAAGATTTGTATTTTTGTATGTTAAATTTATCCGTGTAGGAACGGAGAAAGAAACAATTTCCTGCGGCCGGGCGGCCTGTCGTAAGATGTGACAAAAAAACCCACAGCCAGGTGGTAGTGCATTTGTCCGACTGGACGGCTACTACTCCTGGCCTAAAGTATGCTGCCATAACAACCTTGATTTGTGTTCCGACATTAATGATCAGGTTCCAGTCTCCCTTAAGAGCGCATTTCTGGCACCTTTGGTTTTGCAAATGTCCATAGGCGATGGTAACCGCTTTCCATCAAGTGGGCCGCTGTTTGTCAGCTGAACGCATGCAATAAAAAAACAAATGTTTGTAACGAATAAACTCCAAAATTACTGGACCGATTTCAATCATTCTTTCACCATTAGAATGCTACATTATCCCAGATTAATTTAGGCCATATTTATTACTAGAAAGAAGTAGGGATCCCAACTAAAACTTCAATAATGTAACCTAATGTGTAAAAAAAATTGTGTTTGAGCAGGTGCTGGGATGGGTTAGATTCACAATTAAGCCCGGTAGGTGGCTTTGAAATCGAGTTCTAGTTTTTTATTTTTTAACATCTGCCGGAACCGCTAGTCCTATAATATTTTAAAATTCTAAAAATGCCCTGTCTGTACATTGAAGCTACTTAAACAAAACAACTAGAATACACCATATAAACCATGGCGAACATTTGTCGGTTTGTTCGGGATTCACGTAAAAATTACTGGGCCGATTTCGATACGGTTTTAAGCACTGCGCTTCTTTTTACCCTGGGAATCCGGCGGAAAATTTTCTCCAATGATTTAAAATAGCCTGATTAAAATAAATCGAATTCCAAATTGTTTTTTTCATTGACCGATAGCAAAGTTCTCGATCTTGTAATAGATCTACGGAACCCTAAAAGTGAAATGTTGTATGTGTTGACCAGCTGTTACGATTTCCTTTCCTTTCAGGAAGTTGGTATATTATGCTTTTTCTCACGTACAACTTTATTTATTATATAAATACGCAAGTAGGTATTCTGTAAGTAATAAGTACATGGAAGTTTCTGTCTATGATTTTAAAACAAACGTTAAAATTCAAGTCATGTCTGAAATACACAAATATTATATTGCCGTTTTTTAAATTTGTGTGGCTCGGTTTGATTGAAAGATGTTATTTTTATTGCTCGTTACTTTCGATACCGTCAGACCCAGTTGACTGAAAGTGTTTGCCGTCACCTATGAAAATTCGCAACACCAGAGTTGCTACCAATGTGTTGCGACCTTGAAGGAGGGACTGGAACCTGATACCTGAACAACTCAAAGTTATGACGGCATACACTCTGCACTACTACTACTAGGGGTAGCCATCAAGTACATGTCCGACAAGCCGCCGGGCCGAAGCAATTACAATTTCTCCATTATCTCTACGAATAATTTGGATTATTTCGCCAAGACGCTAAAGCAACTCAGCATATATCGATATATACGCTGTGTAATTCAGCAATGTTAAATTATCACCCCACTTCAACCTACTTAAATGTCATTTCGTAATTAAAATAACGAACAAATTGACAATAAATAAGGATATTTAATCAACTTAAGTATACACAATGAATATATACACATCTACACATAAATGATACGTATACAATGCTACCTCACAATTAAGTTATAAAGCACCCTGGGGAAATAATTTTGGTATTGTTGCCAATAGCTGCTGTAAAGTTGGTACGTTGAACATATTGATTTTCCTGACCCTGTTTGGTTGGTACAATATTTCATTGTATTATTTATACTGTATATTTATAACTTGGACAATAGACCATAAAATACCCAGCCTTCTGGCCTCTTTTTACTTTAGAAGACGGTTACTTAGGCACAGTGTTCTACTAAGTTTCTAAGGATTATAAAATACAATATAGCTAGTATGAATTAATTACGTTTAGTTAAGATTAAGTTTTATTTAAACGTTTAGTAAAAATAAATACACTAAGTATTTTATAACACCTTGTCTAATGCAGTAATACATATAATAATGTAGAAACGAAGTCAGGTTTGTATTTTTTTGTTTCTAATATCTGCCGCCAACAGGCTAAGGCCGTTAGGCCTTACAGTTTCCGAAGAAAGGTACTATACCACACTTTTTCAAGTCGGATCTGCGGGTTTCACATACCCGTAATATCGATGTGCAAGTCACCTCACAATGTAAAGCCGTTCTAACGCGGAACAATTGAAGTAAAATGCACATTAGATCAGGAAAATGCCTTAACTGTAAAGATCACCGACCAGGATCTGTAAGCACAATATTATTTTTTTTAGATTTATTTATTATAAATTCTTATCAGTACTAGTGCACACCCGAGCCTTGATAGCAGCCGTTAAGTATAAGGAGCCAACGAATTAGGTTTTTCATATTATTATTACATTCTATACAGGAACCCTGTAAGTGCAAGTCCGACTCGTACACTGCCACTTGTTCAAAAGTGACCTATGTATGAAATTACTCAGTTCTTTCAACCTTCATGGTTTCGTAAGCATGCTTGAAATATACTAAAACTTTAGTGTTCTCAACCATAAGTCTGTTACGTATTCAAGCTGTGAAGTGTTTTCGAAATTTTACATGTTTTAGCAATATCTACGTGGTTAGACTAAACAAACAAAATTATTCGTGATGAAAAAGAAAGTTGCTTTACGTCATTACGCATTCGCCTGCTAAATAGGAAATGCGCTAATTGTATATTGTATCGCATTCGAGCTTTTAGATCTGCTTAATCCAGTATTCTAAATTATACGGCGAACCTAAAAATCCTAAATATGTAACAAAAAATCGTTAATATTGTACTAAAATTTCTATTGCTATATCGTTATCAAGAGGGAAAATTTCCAAAAGCAAAGAATATTCTTCTTCTAGAATATTGAATGATATTATTTAATTAAGTGTTTTAGATTGATGGATTCCTATAAAAAAGCATAAAATGATCTATAAGATACATCCAAATTAAAAGGTATTTTGGTATAATAAGATGTCATTACAATTTTACTTATTGGCGATGCTAGAATATTTTTTTCAGAAGAGAAGCATTTGAAATTTTCATTTTTCTTTTCAGATCTAACCAAAGTGGTCGATATTTTAGGACTTAATATTTAAATATTCTTCTGATTAATAAATTCGTTTGAGATTATTATCTAATACGTGAAGCAAAAACTTGGTACCCCTTTTTATAAAAATTGCGCGGACGGAGGAGATGAAATTTCTCACACTTAAAATGTATATAGAGGAGTGCAGATTGTTAATCTTTAAAAAATTATGTTTATAAAATACATATCAATTAAAATATAATTACAGACACTACCATGCATTTGACACAGACACGCATATTATACTTTTTTTGTGTATTGTTAAAGTCAAATTAACAGCGTAGCCTTGGCGAAAACTGTGATTAGTCTTTGACGTTAATTATTATGGTCGAATTTCAAGCACGGGCGACCACTAGTCTTTATTAAAATTACTTTATCTAACGGTTTATAATAATTATATGAAATTTTGAAAGCTTTCATGGCGACATTGAAATAACCTTTTCAAAAATCTAGTCAAATGTGGTATGGCACTAAGCAACAAACATCCCTATCTTCCTATACTTATAGGTTTGCATCCAAGAATATTTGTATTTGTAGGAGTAGTTTAGAAATAGAAGCAAAAAGGGTCCTGCAATTGGTATATATATATATATATATATCGTTGTCGTCAGCCATTCACAGTCCACTGCTGGACGTAGGCCTCCCCAAGACGGCGCCACTCATACCTGTCCGCTGCCGTAGGTCGTCGGTCCATCGGGCTGGAGGGCGTCCGACACTACGTTTACCGAGACGCGGTCTCCACTGTAAGACTCGTCTGCTCCAACGGCCATCGGTCCTGCGACAGACGTGACCGGCCCACTGCCACTTCAACTTGCTAATTTTGCGAGCTATGTCGGTTACTTTGGTTCTCTTACGGATATCCTCATTTCTAAATTTATCCATAAGAGAAACACCCAACATAGCTCGCTCCATAACCCGTTGAGTGACTTGGAACTTGTGGACCAATCCTGCCGTCAGTGTCCACGTCTCGGCCCCGTAGGTCAGGACGGGGAGGACGCACTGCTCGAAGACTTTTGTCTTCAAGCATTGCGGATATATATATATATATATATATACAGTGTGAGTCTTCATAATGTGCACATATCGAAATTAGGTAATCTATGCTTAATTTTATCGACGGAAAAGATATTAAAAAAAACTAAAAAAATATTTTATTTTTTGTGGAATTTTTAAAAAATTTTTTCGCTACAGCGACTCCGGTGTAAACAAAACGGTGTAACTTTTAAACTAAACTAAACTTATTGAGAAACTTTACGATTATTGTAAAAATTGATGAAAAAAAACAGATTTTTGCTAAAAAAACATGTTTATTTTCTAGGCTAGTTTTTTTTCCACGATTTTCATTTTATTAGGTCTATTCCAATTCCTATTTACTTCCAATCCCAATATTCCTAATTACTTCCAATCATGATGGAGTTTGTTTCATCGTGATAGATCATTTAGTTTAAACTTTTAAACTTACACCGTTTTGTTTACACTGGAGTCGCTGTGGCGAACAAAATTTGTAAAAATCCATAAAAAATAAAATAAATTTTTTAGATTTTTTTAAATATCTTTTCCGTCGATAAATTTAAGCAAAGATTACCTAATTTCGATATGTGCACATTATGAAGACTCACACTGTATATATAGATATATATATATAGAAAAAAAGCTTGCCCGTTGAAAATATTATAAATGGCCAGCCATAAGTCATACATGGTATCCCAGTATAAAACCGTACAAGAATAGCTAGTAGGAACATGGGTACAAGTGGCTGAGATATGTAGTTTTATTTAGGTTACTCTTAGACTAGGTTTATGCAATTGGCACTTTCATCTCTGGAGGCTAAGTCACAGTTGTTTCAACCTAGACTACTTACCGAGTTGCAGGCGGAGGCAAAACCTTCTTTCGGCTCCATGGACTCGAGTACCGAAGTGTCGCTTCCCAACTTAGGCTTTGCCACAAATCTTACTGGTTGATTGTAACTATTTTAAGGTTATATTTTATTGTTTCAGATCTATGAATATGGATTGAAGAAAAGATGACTATTCTTCTTTATGACCAACGTGATTTGGACGAGAGGGCGTCACGACACCTTAAAGCATGGAAAGGTAAAATAACATACATACATAACTTCACGCCAGGTCCCTTGCGGGGTAGGCACGAACAACAGAGCGCCATTTAGGCTTATTCTTACACACCTCACTTGCTTCTTTGACATTCATAGCTCTTGTCATGCACGCACATCACCTTCTGCTAATACACGATCAATTTGATCATGGAAGGTGTGTCGTGGCCTTCCGCGACTTCTGCATCCATCCACTTTTGCATTGTATATCTGTTTAGTCATTCTTTCATCATTCATTCTTTCCACATGCCCGAACCACCGGAGCATTCCTTTCCTTACCTTCCCCCGACACTCTCTTTCAACCAACCAAAAAACCAACCAACCAAAGGTAAAATAAGCTCGAATAAATACGTATTATTTTTCAACTATTATGTTACTTTTAAATAGTACTTACTGTCTTAAGCAGACTAGGTTGTGTGAGGTAGCTTGGAGGTGCCTACGTTCATTAGGGAACATCGATTGGTAGACGATTTGTTGATGATACACGTCTTTTAAAATTACTCTAATTTACACCATAGCACATGGTACACATAGGGTGGTTGGTATGCATCTTTTCAGCAAACTTTAGCTTGCATATTTACCTAGACAGGTGAGCAAACCTGTAAAATACCTACATTATCCTAAACTACGTTTGTGTGCCAAATATAACGTGTTACACATACAATTAATATTAGGTAAGTCTTTACAAAGTTTCTAAAATATATCTGTACGATAACAAAGTTTTAGTTTTTTATAGATTATAAATTTTAGACAATTGCTAACTATTCTAGAGTTTTCCATGTGGTTTCGTTCGGATAAACTGTGTATCTGTATCCAGCGAAAAAGTAGTTTTACATACATAATTATGTTCACCTTCAAAACTAAATTAACGATAGCGAAAATAAATTAACTTAGGATAATAAAGTCTAAGATAATAAATTAATTTAGTTTCACTCTTCTAATCTACGTAAGCATATAATAATATGTTCATTGGAATACCATCCCAATTACTTCTCAACCGAGGAAGGTAAGTATACTCTGTTTACACAGATTTTTTTACCTAAAGGGCATAATGCTATAACCACCACATACAATGCCTGCACATCGAGATTAATGGTGTGTAAAACCCACCTCCAAGATTGAAATTAATATTGAATTTAATAATGCTAATGGGAATTGACCAAATAAATGTATTCAGCTAAATAATAAACTGAATGTATACAAAAGAAAAAGGATCGAACTATTATAATTATTCATATACCTACTTCCATGAAGCTAATGTCATTTTTAATATTTTTATTGTTTAAACATTATAGCTAGAAGTATATTTAATTAAACTAATACTAAAAAATGAAACATAAATAGAACTGAATTCCATAAAATTTTAATGCACACGTTATTTTGGTAATTGTTTGTGTATTAGATTAAGCAGATAAGATTATGTCACTATGACCTCACTCAGCCGTCATTTTAAAACCGCACCTTTTTGAGGTCATTCCAATCACCAAAAGAGTTACGTATGATAAAAATTATAACCTGAAGTAAGCAGAAGTAAGTAAGAAGTATCCAAAGGAAAACCAAAATTGTTTGAAAACTATCATCGAAATAGTTTCACTGAATATTTGTGTGAGGGAATGCGCCAAGAACGGTGTGAATGAGCACTAACTAAAGTGCGTCATGGCACATTTTTTAGATAATAATTATTGTATTTTAGAATATTTAGCCTATTACTACTACTTTAGGCTAGATTGCAGTGTTTTCTGAACCCTTGATTACTCTTCGTTTGAAAATAAATAAAAAACGAAGCATTTATTTTATCAAGGCCGGACAATACAGAGTATTATTATCATACAATGGTTTACACACAAATTTTGCATACCTCCTACATGGCGCTGTATGCAGGACCTTTGTCTATCGCTTTTTGGCATTTAATTACAAAAATCAACAAGAAAGTTGTGAGTCAATGAGCAAATATCGAGTAAAATCTAAAATATCTTGATTTTTTCGACTATTTGGTCATTGACCGCTAATTTTCACTTTAGATTCATGTTCAGCGGGAAAAATAAGCCAGAAAATTATAGTCTGACACCCGGCACACACAATATTTTTTGTAAGCCTGTGTTCATTCAAAACATTTCTAGAGTACTTTACATTTGTTAGGTGGTTTACATTTTAAGGTTTTCTAGGTTAAATTCGTTAATAAGTTTCTAAAATATCTTTTTTCTTTTCAGAATTAGTACTACACATTATGAGGACACTAGTTTCCATAAATCTCTAACAAATGTTTTATAATGTAGAAAGTAGTAGCATTGGAAGAATTGGCAGTATACTGTATACCTCTTTTGTTTGTTCGAGGTATATTAGTAGTTGTTACAATATACCAGTGACACTGTCTAAGCGGTGCCTAATTTCTGCGTTTTTGAAACTATGGCATACAAAGGCGACCTTATATTATGCCTACTTTCACGGCAGCAAGCAGAGAAATATCGTGGGAAATTAGCAGAACGAGTATGCTATGCTCGCTGTTTACATACTCGTGCTGCCCATTTCCTTGCTTCTGCCATGAAAACGTATAAAACTATTATTTGAACATGACAGGTGATAAAATACAATAACAGCTTTAAATATCACCCACGCTGTACTATGTCTTAAAGACCTCATCAATTATCGGTAAACAAAGAAAACGTCAATGAATCGCAAACTTTAAAAAAAAAGGTTGACGTAAGTTCATAATGCTTTGGTGTAATCAACTATTAATTAATATACTCTGTGCTGCAAACTCCATTCCTCGGAACAATAAGTAGTTTTAGAGTTATATTTCTGAGCTCCATGCCATGGTTCGGCCTCAAGCTTCTTATACTAAAACAAATCGACAAAAAACAATAATTACGAAATATATTACCATAAATTATGTACCCGTGCATTGTTTGTAACGTAACCTTCTTTGGTTTTTAAATTCATAGCAAATACGAAGGCCCAATTGCTACTTCTTACCGACCGTTGATTTGACTTACTATCGGTAAAAAATTACATAGGTTCCATACAAGAAATGTCAAAATTCAACCGATGGTTGGGCAAGAGAATGATTAATATGATAGGAACCAGCCATTAGTCCAAATATTGTACGGAGCTGGGTTTTCACATAAAAATAACCTGAATATCGTTGAATACGCTTTAGGATTTCGAATCATGCGTTGTATTTCTAATGAATGAATATGATTTCGTTATAAATATAATACTTTAATATAATACAATATACAATAATACATAACATTTTCATTAATATTCGTTGAAATTTTAAATCTGACTGACAATCAAAAGCTCTAGAAATCTAACTGAGAAATGCTTAATTTAAAATTTGAATAATTACCATTTTGATAAGAAAGAAAAAACGAGACCATTGAAACACATAAAAGTCACAAAATAGTTCTCTACAGCTAACAATAAATCACGGTCTTGATGGATACCTCAAAATAAACTATTGCAGCACGGCGTTGATAGTTAAAGTTAAAAATAATAAACAGAATGAGGTTACGAAGGGCACTAAAACCGTGTTTTGTAAACTTTTAAAGGCGGTTAATGTAGCTAGTGTGCTAACGGAAATATCACATTGATAACGGTTGAAAGAGGAAAATAACAATAATTAAATATATATCGATATAGACTAAATAAGGACTAAAAATATCAAGAAATTATTCATAAACGTATTAGGTACATAATAGGTTTATGAATAATAAGTATTATGCATGAATGTTTTTTCTTTGAAAAAATGGAGCGCCAAGAATCGCTTAGTGACCATAATTCGTATATTATGCGCGGAATAAAGTTTGTCATTTTACACCAAACAGAATAAACAGTCTTGAAATTTTGTAGGTAAGTTATATACTCCACATACTAAGGTGTTTTTGATAACGGGAACCAATGAAGGTTACTCGTTTGTTATCTTAGAGAATTATATAGGTGGGTGAATCTCCTTAGCGCCATCATTATCCGCACCATGTTATTTTAAAACTCGTGCTACATCATTCAAGTTTGCTTACAATAACACTGATTAATGTTTATTATTGGTACCAACAAGGAACTTGAAACGGAAAAATATTAAGAGATATAAGATTTTTTTTAAACTGGTTGGGCCCGATGATGTGCGTGAATAGAGATGGGAGATATACCCAGGCATTTGTAATGTGTATTCCATGGCATAAGTGTGTGTATAGTAAATTTAAGTATATAAGTACAGTATTTTAGTATAGTATATAGCAAACTATAGTATATAGTAAATTTAAAAAATCGGCAGATAAACAAACACACCCAAATGTCACACTTGCATTATGGATAACATCCAACGGAAGACTTTGAAGCTGATACTAGACTGCCAAACCAGAGCAAAAAATGAGAAAAAGGTCAATTACGAAATTTACATTGCTATGAATCCAACCTCCTGGTTACGATGAACTAAGGTTTAGTAAATAGACCCAGCCTGGTACAGAGGCAGTAAATACAACTAACATTGAAAATGAATTTTAGCCCTTTCAACTACAAAAGGTCTGCAGATAAATACCTTTAGTGTAAGCTGTGTCAAATACATATAGACTAATTAATAACACTGCAACCAATGCCCATGATTTCCAAAAGTATATAACTAGTTTCTTGTAAATACATCGACAATATGCATAGTTGCACTAAGCGATTTCCTACGCATTTAAATAAGTTTTTAAGTGCTGTAAGTATATATTAAACTATATATTTTTCTTGCAGTGTGCCATTTAATTTATACGTCTTCGCTGCGATATTCGGGATCATGAATTATGTATTCATTCAAAACACAATGGAATTGGTCAACAACCACTGCGTATTATATCCGCGAGAGCTAGAATTCCGATTAGTAGAGATCCTTGATACAGAAACCTACCATGGATTGAAACCCAATGGAAATAATGACACTGCTTTTACAACTGAAAGTGCTCAAGTGGATGGAAATACCCTGAATGATACTACTAAAGATGTATCTAAACGTAATGTGAAAAGAGATACAAATGATGAAATTGCCGAGGCGACTACTGAAAGCATAAATATGACCATTGAGACAGGTAGTATTATCATTTTTATTTGATATAGGTAAGGTTTTGGAATAATCTTATCTATATTATGCATTAGAAATATATTGATATTACTTTGAGACTAGTTATATATAATAGTTTGATCATAATATAAAACGGTTCAAGTACTTGACAAGTTTGTATTGTGGTTGAGTTGTCCAATGAGACAAAAATCTCATTCTAAATATCATTTAACTAATATACCTCATGATATTTAAAACCATTTTCGTAGAAAGTAGTTTCCAAACTCGCACCTTGATTATTTTCAGAATAATATTTATATCACTTTATTCTGAAGAACAGAACCTTCCACCGAGATTTTCTCGCTGTTCCTTGCGTTACGACAAGGGGTTCTGTAAGAAAACAGTCATAAAAATTCTTCCAGTCAGACAAGGAATTAACAACGTACCTGGTGTCGTCAACGTCCACATGCGATGGTGTCCACTTTCTGTCAGATAGGCCACCTGATTGTCTGCCTGCTTTGGACAATAAATAACATTATAGTACCTCTATAAACATTATAGTAATAATTACCTCCTTAACTCTAGCATGTGTGCGCTCGCCCGCATCGGTTTATAGCTGCCAGGGTTATCGATAAAAATTTCAGCAAGCGTTCTTAGCGGTAACAAGTTAAAGATGTCAGTTCAACATGACCTAGTGCAGAATACTCGCTTGCCTTTTCCTCTGCGTTCTTGATGATGGTGGCATGAATCTACGCGACCTGATATTGTTGAGAACCTTACATATGTGGGTGTACAGCCGGGAAAGCGCTTTCTCAAGTTCTGCTGCCTCTTTAGCGGGTAATTATAATTAGACAGATTTCAGACAGAGATTAGAGACATACCACTTTGAGTGTACCAGTAATTTAAGGAAAATACAGTTGATCTGTCGAGTTTGTATGTAAATAACGTAATCACATACTCAGTGTTGGATAATTTAAAAACATTTGTCATTATTTCTTCCAAAGGGAACCAAACCCATCGTTGGGTGCTTGACACCTCACGAACCCTCTTCGAGTCTGATAGCACGTGCGAGTTCGCTGAATATATGCCTATCATGTCAACAATATTTGCTGCTGTGTGGCTTACCATGTTTACTATGTGTCCGGGAGGTGGACATGTGAGGACTGGGTAAAGATTAATTATTTATTTTACCTATCTAGACCATAATGGTGTGTTTAAACATTTAACCGATGGTTAAAATCTAGATATTATTTCTGTGGTTAAAATATTATAATCGATTATAAATAAAATAATCGCTGTTTAGCCATATGGCTAAACTAAAAATTATTTTTAATTTAGCCATATGGCTAAACTAAAAATTATTTTATTTCAACAATCGGTTGTATGATGTCTATGTGCCCTAAGAATGGTAATCTCCCACTAAGAAAGTTATCTATCTGAATAGCTCCTACATCCTGTATCTCTTAAATACTATATAATAGATGGCGCTACCGGACCTTCAACTCTATACTTTTAAGTTTTATTTAATTCCTAGTATTCTACTTTCATGCTATTAAAATAAATTATTGATCTGTTAGCAAACACGCAGACGCGCACCTAATGGAGAATGGTTGCCGCCGCATATAGACGTTTGCAACATTAAGAGAATACCAACGCGTTGCCAGCCTTTAGGAGGGGATAGAAAGGGTGGGGCTGGGGGGACAGAAGGAATGGTATAAAGGGGATTAAATAGACGATTGGGACAGGAGGCTTGAGATCGAGGATATGTGATAGAGAGCCTGGGATAGAGGAGATGGGATAGGTCATCAGAACTCTCACTCATCATACCAGAGACAATTAGCTTAAAGCTAATATCACGTTTCAAAATAGCTTTACCAAGTTAAATGATTTATTGCAATTTGATCTGAATGTTCTAGGCTTCCGCAGCCGTGGAGGATCTTGGCGCCAGCGCTTATATTCGCGATTGTGATGGTCGGCTTGACGGGTCACAGTTTCACCCTCACCAATGGCGGATTACACGACTTCTGTGCGAAGTTTTACATTTATACGAATACTACGACGTAAGTGGGACATTATCGATGTCTTAGAAAATCGTGTTAGCGGTACCGTTCAGAATTTCCCTATACAAAAGTTGCTTTTGGTGTTAATACATAAAATATGTCTCAACCCTTTCAATATTGTATAAAGTATAATAATTTCTAATAAATACTAAATACTTCTTTCGTAATAGTAATTAAGCTTGCAACTTTTAAAATAAAATAATGTATTTTACTGACTGCGATAATGGATCCGATAAGGTAGTCGTTGACCTAAGAAATTGGAATATATTAATTCGCAAAATTCGAAATAATTTTTATAATTACATTTTAAAGATTTTTTGGTTTTCTATAATATGCGCTGTGTTTAAATTGTCGCTATCGAAGTTATTCCTTACATTCCATACATGCCTTATGTAAGAAATTTAATTAAAGGGTCATAATTGCCCAATAAAACACATAACTCTAAAGCTTCTAATTCTAAATGCTAGGCTATATGACTTTAACATTCTTCTTACGCGTTTGACAATTTATTACGGAAACAAGTTTTTTAAATTAAATCAGAAAACATTTCAAAGTCTTGACAAGTTTCTTTTCAATTAACGGTGCCTGTGGCTGGGTTTTGCCGGCCTAACTTATTGGTATGCAGAGCTCCCCGGGTTCGGTTCTGGGCATGGCAAAGTCGTAAATGATCCTGGCGTTAGAGTCTGGATATCTGGGATCAACTCCAGAATGACCGCAAAAAATATTCACCATTTAGGCAGTTTTCTGTCCTTATCAATATGAATATTGTTACAATGACCACGTATTAACGGTGAAGGAAAACATCGAGATAACCGATGTGTCAAACCCACCAATCCACCTTGGACAAGCGTGGCGGGTATACTGTCCGTTGACCTATATGTGAGAGGCCCGAGCCCAGTAGTGGACGTTTATTGCCTGTTATTATTATCTCTTCCACTGTCGCTTTAATTATAGGTGTTCAGCCGTGAACTCTTTCTTGGAGCGCAGTTGGAACACGGCATGGGGCATGGGTGGCAGAATCGGGGCGACTCGGGCCGCGAGCGCGGGCGTGTGGGCCAGCTGGGCGTGCGCAGCTGCGTTGCTTCTAGCACGATGCCTCGTCGCTCCAGACTTCCAAGTTCGGCGTACAGGAGCTTACCTTCTTAGAGATCCACAACAGGTTCGAATCTTCCTAATTTCAAATCACTATCGAATATCCAACACCTCAAATACATTTTGTCTGAGGTGGTTTGGACAGTCTATAATAAAAATCTCGCTTGTTGAAGAAAAGAAGACTATCAATCAGCAAAAACGATATTTTTGAGCTGATATTTCCTTAGACGCTCGAGCAAGAGTTAGGTGAGTAATATGTAAGAAGGATATGGAAACTACTAAAGTTTATATAATTATTGCCTGTTCATGACAAATTATTATATAAATTTTACTATATATCTTATAAGATATATAGTAAAATTTATATGTATGTATGTGTAATACAACTATATATAGTTGTATTACACAAAAACGACAGGGCGAAGCCAGCATTTTTGTTTCAGACATTGACTTCAGCATTTTTGTTTCAGAAATTGACGCCATATTTGAAGAAATCTCCGAAAACGAGATCAAGATCAAACAGCTCACCAACTAAAAGGGACAACGTTTCGACGAGATCAGAACCCACGTTAACAACGGAGCTAGTGACAGTTTCCATTGAACAAGGCCAGGACTCTGTGCCAACATCGTTGATGGCTACGCCAGTCAAGAGCCACGGAATTCTGACTTGATTGAGATGACTTATTCGCCAAGAGAAAGAATGTTTGACCAGCAATAGAAAGTTTATGACAATTATTGCACAGTTAAAATAAATGAGACGAATGCGTTCAATTTGAAATTTTAATAGTAAATTGTAATTCGCACCAAAATTTATGATTGCTTATTAACAAGGTAGATAACTCAGCAACACAAAGTTTTTTATAGAAAACCTAGCTGCCACCTAGCTTGACATAGCTTTCTGCGGCTAATCTAGAGGTTATAATAAACTTTGGCGCATACTAAATTGTCGTACTATAGTATGATGAATTCATTATATTTTTCTAGTTACATTTTATTGTTTAAAAAAATATCTGTTAAAATTCAAAATTGAATTGCATTGTTCTCAATTACGTATTGGCTCATCAAATGTTATTTTGTTAGAAAGCCTTAATCTTTTATATTATTATATTGTGGGCATATATAATTAATGATGCCATTTTATCTAAATCTTTATAAGCTCAATCTAACAATTAAAACCCGGTCAACTTTAGCTAAAATTAAGTTTTATAAACGTTAATTTATAAGTGTAATTATTAAAAGTTTAGTTAAAACTACATTTGTTTTATTTTGTGTCTTAAAAAATATTCCACCTTATAATCAAATCTTAAAGTTAAACTCAAATCTTAAGTTTTGTTCATTTAAGTGTTTGCCTATTAAGGTGCATGAAAGGTATTTCATATCAAAATTATTTGTATAAAAATAATGTTTAATAAGAAATTAAACTGTAGAGGTAAATAATATCTATTCTATTCTATTTTTGGCGATTTGGCTCCAACGCTACTGGCGCTGATTTGGCCAATGTCACAGTAACAGAGAATGTCAGGTGTGGGTTATTGGCAATAACAGCTCAAAAAAAAAACAAATTTGGTCGGTTTTCTTTCCAGTCGTAACTTCTGTGAACCTAGGGACAACACAACATAAACAGAGTTAATCTAACTATCTTATAAATAAATGTTATTTAATGTTATAAACTTACATAATATATTAACAGATTTTTTATTGGCCAGTGCTAAGAGGAAATTTATGTTGACAGGGCGAGGGAAATCTCCTGGTAAAATATCGTAGAGTGGAATGATAATTTTTTGGCAGTGAAAAAAGATGTGCTCCAAAGTGCCCTCGTCTAAGCCGCACTCACAAAGGGAATGGTCACGGACTCTAATTTTCGCCAAGAAAACCGGTGCGCAGATATGGCCGAGTCTGAGACGAATTATAGTAGAGACCACTTTTTTAGGGAGCTTGTGGAATAGATAAAACCATGGTTTGGAGGGGAGAATAGGTTGGAGGTTGCCGAAGTGTCTTCCTACATTTTGTCAAGAAGCTTGCTACTGCAGATTCCAAGAGTTTAACATTCGGGGTTTAGCGAGAGCTCTCAGATCCCGAGGAAAAACCTTGTCATATTTGTTCACACCAGAGAATACAGCTTCCTTTGCACAGTGATCAGCCATGTCGTTACCGCTAATCCCGCTATGACTGGGAATCCAAGCGAGGATAACTTCGAGGCCAGCAATGTCACATCTCAATAGGACCTCTTTGGTTTTTAATGTGACGGGAAAATTCTCTTTAGAGTGGAAAGGAAATTTAATTAAATCTTGAAGACTACTTAATGAGTCAGAAAAAATAATGGATCTTTTAATGTTATGCGACTCAATATAAAGAGCAGCTTCCAGGAGGGCTAAGGCTTCACCTGTAAAAACAGAAGAATGAGGGGGAATTTTAAAGTTTAAAATAATTTTAAATTTAGGTATCCACACTGCAGCACCAACATGATCGGACTGTGGTAATTTAGAAGCGTCGGTGTAGAATTGCAGATGATCTGGCCATTTTTCTTCAATTTTTTTATGTAAATACCTACAAAATGACATAAATATAATCCATAGATAATACATTTGTCTAATCGCTGTCAGCGAGGAGTTTCCAAAATACTGACCACATTCAGCGGCGGTTTGCAGTCTTGGCCGCCCTAGCCCCCAGGCTATGTAGTAAGTACCAACCACCTCTTTCTCAGCACCCATCATATTCAGTACATAATGAATTTACTTTCTTGCCAACTTTTATCGAAATCGATTCATGTGCGAGCCTTTAGAATATTTACATATTTTGAGTTATTTTTGTTATCATCAGTGAATTTTTTGTCACTATCAGCCCCTAATATCTGGCCGCCCTAGGCCCGGCCTCCTGGGCCTTAGGGTAAATCCGCCACTGGATGGCAATGCTAATTGCATTGCCCTATGTATGCCCTAGGCCCTGAATATCAACCAGATCAGTAATATAAAGGATAATAAATAATCTTAGTCTTTCATGATCACGGCTACTGAAAAGTAGTCAAAACGAAAATCAAATAAAAATACGGCGCTTAAATCCGTTAAAACGTAGTTATAAGAATAATTTAATTAAATTTATAAACGAAGATAATGCTTTCAAAAGCAATGATTCCTCTGAGGACCAGATTATAGATGTCAATTGTCATTGACGTCATTGTCAACACTGAAGCTAACAACTGTCAAATTTTATGAAGTGTCAACAACAAACAGAACGTCTTGAACTCTTGATTTTATTTTTTGGTAAAGAACGCGAATTTGTGATATGCAAATAAAATAAATATCTATTTATATCATATCTTCCAAAAATGTATCAGGTAAAAAAAATATTTTCCAAGAATTGTTTGGTAAGGCAACTTTTACGTTATACACATAGCGAACCGAAACCTAAACCACTGTACCCTTTAAAAAGCCGGAGTCTGCTTAAGGTCTCTGGCAAAGATGCTGGAGTTTTCCTTCAGGGTCTAATAACTAACGATATGGAACACTTTGAAGAAGGCACGAAATCAATGTACACGATGTTTCTGAATAATAAAGGTAGAGTGATGTACGACGTATTGATACACAAGTGGCAAAAAGATGAATCTTTTATGATTGAATGCGATAAAAATGTTCTAAGCATGTTGCAAAAACACTTAAGAATTTATAAATTGAAACGTGCAGCAGACATTGAAGACATAAGCAAGGACTTCAAGCTATGGGTTTTGATATCAGATACATTTATGCCTGAAAGTGATCTCATTAATGATGTTAATATTTATAAAGATCCTCGTCTCAGTAATTTAGGTTTTAGAATAATTGGACCTACCACCATATTACAGGAACAAATTACTGAGGTTATTGGAAAAGACACAACTGTGGAGAAAAATGAAGACGGTTACAAATATTTAAGGTACAAGTTAGGTGTGAGTGAAGGAGCTGATGATCTTCCACCAGGGACATGTTTCCCATTAGAATGTAACTGTGATTATTTGCATGGAGTGAGTTTCCACAAAGGGTGTTACATTGGGCAAGAAGTGACTGCTAGAGTGCACCATACTGGTGTAGTTAGAAAACGAATTATGCCCATACAATTCTTAGAAGCTGTTGAAGAAAATTTAGAAAAGGATTCCACAATCAATGCTAGTGATAACCTAAAGACAAATATAGGAAAATTGAAAGGAAATATACAGGATTATGGTATAGGTTTAGTTAGAATTAAGGAAGCTCAGGAGGCTAAGTCATTGGTTATTGGAAAGTACACAGCCAAGGTCTTAAAACCATCTTGGTGGCCTCTAGAAGCTCCTAAAGAAAAAGCTAGTCTTACCAAACTAGTATAGATATACCAGATGTTTATAGTTGAATCACTTTATTTATGTATGTATAAATAATAAATATTACAGTTCTGCAATTCATAAAAGCAAGCAGGCTTTACTTATTATATATAGGTTGCATTTCTAGTGACATTATCAATTGTGAGAGTGCCATCCAATTATACCTGCTTTCGGTATCACACACACAGATATGAGTTTATCATAAATAAATCCTGCTCATGTTCCTGAATTGCAAGAACTATAACATAATTTTTCATACAAGTCTAGTTTAAAACTTTTTAAAAAGATATTTCAAAAGCACTGCTAATATATATATTTATATTTATTATGATTTAGCTATTATATAGTCCAGTATTTTGTTCATATAGATTTATTTGTTATGCACAGTCCATAATATTTCCCTTAAGTAATAATTTCAGCCATTAAGTATAAAATTATTAAAATATTTAGTCCTTGACTTACCAAGACTGAAAAATAATTTTATTTAAATATCTTGTTTGTTTAGGTAAAATATGGAGGAATCAAAAATCAAAGAGGAACCTGCAGATGTCAAGAAAATTGAAGATGAGCCAATCCAAATTTCCTACAACTTCAGATGTGCATTATGCAATGTCAATGAAAAAGCACACTACAAAGGAACAAATCCACCATTCTCTCGGAATGTTGTTTTGAAGTGTCCTAGCTATATTATGAAGGACCCTTTTAGTCCTCCAGGAAAAGGTGAAATATTGGTGTTGGGTGCAGATTGTTCAGTATGTGACAGACCTGTATGTGTCAGTAAAGATTGCAGCTTATTTTTTGTTAAAACATTCTGCTTGGATTGTGCAAAAACTTCTATTCATACTTTTCCGAATGAAATTAAAAATAAAGTATTACAATTGAGAGAAAAATAAAAATTATTTATATGTGTTTCATGTTTTAATCTGGTAATCATAGCATTCCCTGTACTACTTCATCTCCAGGGGCTAAGCCCAAAAATGGTTCAGAAGAGACAATTATAACCCTGGATCACAAATAAAACACAGTCTTTTATAAAATACTGTTTACTTTGGCTTTCCAATCCGATTTACAGTATTTTTTTTTTAGTTTTCACAAATTATAATCAGTAACACAGTTATATTCTACTGAAACTCTAGTCTCAGTGTCATAAAAGTATAATACACAATATAAATGTTCATTGTTACAAGCATCAGTGTGACATAACAAAGTTGGAACATTTTCGAAATGTTGCCATTATTTGTTACGTGTCACTTTGTTTGAAACATAAGAATTGCCTTAAAATTAATAATCAAAAAGATAATTACAGCATAGTTACTTTAAAGACAGAAAAAGAATAATAAGGTTGACAATCACCCAGTAAAAAAGGTTAATCTGAAAAACTGGGACTTCATCAAATCATGTTGGTTTTAGGACCAATTTATTTGATGAAGAAGTCCTAAGGTGTTCATTTTCATGCTTGTGACTTTATTTTACACTACATTATTTGGAGGATCACCAACGTTCAAGTGTTAAAACCCAGTTGCATTCGGAGTGTTCGTTTCTTTTACATTTCACGCGATGTTCAGCATCTCTGGTTTTGAGACCAGGGACATGTACACATGTCATACTTCCCAACGTCAAGCCAGCATTTCTTAAGCTTTCGCCTTCTAGCTCGACCTTCTTGGTGATGGCATAGCTAAACATTTTTGTTCCCTATATAACTAGCCGGTCTCACATGACTACACTATCCAAGCAACATGACGAAACTTCCCCGTGACACGCAGTTCTTACTTGTGTCCCTCAAGTATAGGCCAAGATTAACTGCCATACATAAGAAAAGGCATACCTACAACACTATATTATTTGAATTAAATCAATTGTGAAGTTAGGTTTGTAAAATTGCGTGGATTAGTTTAAATCACAATGACAAATACAAATGAAACTATAGGATTTTTGGCCTTACGTATTTTACTGGATGATGGTCATTTTCAGTATTCTTATTCCATGACAATGGTGTACAATATATTAATAAGCTCTAAACCATGACAAAATTAACCACACATTTTGTCTCATTCACCAGTCACATATCATATTGATAGCACCACAATACGTTCAATAACCTCTCACAAAATTGCCTTGTGACTGTGAGCCTCGCACGACAACTATCTAGGGTAACTATACTATTATACACTAGTAACTTATTCAAAACATTAATATTATTTACTTTGTAGCCATACAATGATAATTATAATATATTTTAAGGCTACAAAATAAAAGTTATTGATATATTTTTTATTATCTTGAATAAATTGTTAGCAACAATTGTATAATTTCCAAACTTCCAATATATCAATATTATTAAAACACAAGTCAAATGTTTTATCATCTAACAACAATTATATTAAGGAAGTAAAAATTACTACCACCATGTAAGAACAATACTCGGAATGACTCTTATTAATGAGTAAAAAGCTCGCAATGTGCACGTGTATATATTCGATGTGTTTTAGGTAGTGTTCTTTGTGAAATAAACGATATATGCCTAAAATCCTACATAATTAGATGTCGCAACAAATCTCTTGCTTTTTTTATTTTATCGGCAAACAAACACGCATAATATATTATAGGCTAAGCAAATTCTGCTTATATACACATAACTGAAGCTTTTAAGCGATCCCAGACCAAAGTAAATTGTTCTAGAATCTCTGGTCTAGTAAACTAGGCGAACTAACGCTTAGACCATTACATCACTGCGAGCAGTTATCTTATTATTTAAATAATAACATACTGCTAGATTATAGCCAAGGTTTCTTTGTAATTTAACACTTAAATACTTTCAAAACCATAACAATAATTTCTTCAGATGAGACGTACGTAAATTCACGAAAGAAAGATCATCATTAGCGACATCTAGCGAAAGTGAAAGCAACCATCAAGGCAACACTGAAGTACTGACATTGTCATTCCAAGTATTCTACTTCCAGGCTATTATGCAAAAATTGAGACAAATTCACTGTTTAATTCGTTTTCGTTTAATATTGCTTATTACATTTAATTTTCTATAGAGAATGACCTCCTATTGACAACTACACGTGTGCAGGTTTTTATTTAAATGATGTCCAGAGTAGTATAGTAACTTATCAATTTAAAAAGTAGCATAAAAAGGCCGGTTACGTCACGCACAAGTCAAGTCATTTCATTCCAATTTTGAGTGATTTGGTTTAAAATTAATTTGAACAAGGTTGAATGAAAGTCTAGTGGTATTATGTTATCCCAGAGTATAAGAGAAGACATATTTAGCGCCCTTTAGAAATATTGGATCCAGGATTTCAGTTATACCTATATATTTTTGCTGGATAATTGTGAGTCCTATTATTTTTCATGTCCAACTTTAATCAAGTCGAAAATTATTTTTTGCTTGAATAATCGTTCCTAGACGAGCGAACTATTAGCCAATTTTGATGTTTTTGGGGTTGATAAATTATTATACGGTTTCTGGGACACCGTTTAAAACATTAATATCGGTGTATTACATACAACATTCAACATACTTTTTCAATATAGACGATAATTTGTGATGGATTTTAGTTAGCGTAGTGGATAGATAGTGCTAGTAACACTATAAATATATTATAAAATGGACAGGTCTTTTTTTAACAGCTGCAAGTCAAATATTTGTATAAACATACAATTTTACTAATACATTTTAAAATTCTAAGTTTAATGAGATTATACTTCTTATAGTTATATAAAATGTTAATAGTATAATTTTTTTATTGTTTCCGGCAGTATGATTATTGCACTGCGTCGCAATGTAAATTTCATATTTATCTGATAATGTAAATATTACTTTTTTCTATGAAAACAGAAAGACCTATGCTGTTATATTAATGTGAGATTTTATAGCACAAATACATTATAAGTTTGTCACAAGACTACACTCAGAGAACACTTAAAGAACAATTAAAATTTAGTGGTATAAGACGATTAACAACCAAGCCCATGAAAGGAAATGGAAGTATTGTTTCCGCATGAGAACCCAAGTGCGTACTAGCAATTAAGTGCTAACGGTCAGATGACCCATATCATAATTTTTTTAAATTATATTAAAATCAAAATAATTACCTACTTAATTGGCTAATCTATAGCAATAAAATTTAGATATCCATGATTGCAAAAATAAATGCTAAAATTTGAGTAAAATCACAATTTATACGATTTTAATTATAAATTAACGTATTTAGATTTTTCCCTGTCGATCTACTTGAAAGCTTGTTTCGAATAGACGTCGGAACGGCTCAACGAATTTTAATAGAAATTCAAGTATTAAAATAAATATTTTATCTTAAATTTTTCAGATTGTCAAAATGAATATAAAGTCAAAGTCAAGTCCCGCGGTAACAAAGTGGAATTTAATCGTCCGTTAAGTGACTCTGAGTGCTGCTAATAAACTCGAATTGTACTGGCCTAACATTTAAGAGATCCGCTAGTGGAATCAAGTACTCGCCTTGGACGGGTGAACGTTAAATAGTTTCTCTTAAGTTATGATCATAGAACAAAATACAAGGAATGGCAATTGAGTCACAAAGATATAATTAAAAGGAAATACTATTGTATATTTTATTGCATTGTATAAAAATAAGTGCCTATTTGAAGAAAAGTTAACCTTTTATTTTCATTCACCTTCCAATTGTCAATTAAGTAACTCTAAATAAACATTGTGTTCCGTGTTCTTCCATAGAAAGAAAAGTGATTTATGTATTAATTATGGTTAAATACAATATAATAGAAAGAAAATATTTAATTCCAATAATAATAATAAAAAAAGCCCTAAATAAACCCCATTTTTGTAGATTGCGCCACAACACTCTGTTGCGTTTTGATCCAGAATATACTAGACATTCGACCAACATTTTATTTTCAATCAAATCAGTACATTATGAGTAAACTTTATTAATTAACTTTATGAATTTGTTAACACTTTCAATTTTGAATTATATGAGACCTAAAAAGTTTTATATAATAAAATATTTATGGAAAGTCTACTCGTATTTTGGTATATCAAAACGCAAGAGACGGCGCTTGTAGCGTCCTCTAGGCTGTAGGGGCTTTTTTTAGAGATAGACCATTGTCGTTCCTAGTATTCTTATTCCATGGTTATGATAATTAATTTTCAGACTTAAACACCACAAGCGGCTACGGGCATTTATCAAACATGCTCGTACTAATAAATTTCACATATAAAATTAATAAAACTTCACAGCCTAAACTCAATAATTTTGAATTTGGATTCATACTAGTTTAATAGATACTTACAATTTTTAGGCAAATCGCCAGCAAACACGAATTCATATTAAATAATAAAAGAAAATAATATATTAATCCACACTTATACGTTAATACTAAAAAATGCATACAACATACAGAATTACTTACGAATTATACATAGAGAAGTTAAGTAATATAGAAATTACTATAACTAGGCGAAATTTTACAGCAATTAGAAGTCAATGATAAGTATGAAAATATAGTAAGGTGAGATAATACACATTCTTAGAAAAACAAGTAATTATCACATGTCTTTAACATGAATAAGTGTTATTTTATGGAGCACCTACATAAGTACGATTTCGCTCTCATTAGTTTGGAAGAAAATTAAACCTGATTCAACTAATCTAAGATACGATCAATTCGAGCAAACGATGCAGATGTAGATGTAATACGATAATACGAGCAAAACTATATGAAGACATGAGTGGATGAAGGTGATAAGTCGCATAATTCTGAGTAAATAGAGATAAAAGTTTTACTTTTATTTGAAACTGAACTGAACTTAACACCTTTAGCAACTTTTTATTTTTTAAATATGCCTTATATCTATGGTCTAAGGTCTGTAGTCATTTGGTATTGACTTATAACATTCATCTACGCAAAAAAAGCAAAAAACCGAATATGCGACATATCACCTTCATCCACTCAAGTCTTCATATATATACTCATACGACGATACGATAGTACTGATGATAATACGAGCAAAACTTAAATACGCCCTTGAAGTTCGTACACGACAGAGTTGTGCTAAATATAATTCCGGAACAGCAATAAGCTGGGTACAATACCTTGTTCGCTGGAAATACGGCGCACAAATTGTCAAAATATGCTATTTTTTAAAATCACTTGTAAACAATGTACGTCACCATTTCTTCAAATTAACTTTTTGGAACCAAATTTTTTGGAAGTGAAATTTCTATATAGAGGGAGTCTTACGAGTTTTCGCTCACGAAAAAGCGTCACAGTCACGTGGTCTCATTCTTACATTTTTAAACTCGTGATATCTGTCGAATGGGATGTCCGAATTGAATAATTCAAAAAGTTATATAAAGGTGTACAAGCAATCTTGAATATGAAGTAATTTATTTTGATAAGGATACCAAGATAATAAAGCGAGTTTTCTAGCGGCGGCATTTTAATTACAATTTTAAAATAAAAGAACGCTTATTGTGGCATAACTATAATAGTTAGATATATAGTGTCGCAACACTTTTTGTAATTTTCACGTCATTACACCAGAGAGAACTAGTAGAAATTGTTACGTGCAGAAAAAGTGTAATGCCCCTTCCAGGCGATCTTCATTTATCGGTCCGTTTCAGACGTGTGTACCCCGATCGCACAATTTCAGTTTTTCTTGCTTAACATTGCGCAGAACATGCTACAAGGTTTGCGAAGCATAGTTGAGTGGGAGAGTGTTGCGCTCTCACTCGGCCACAATCCGTATTCTCGTGACATCTCTCTCGCACTACATAGCCGGTGGAATGAACATTAACATTTGATTGTACTTCACAAACATATGGAGATAATTTCTCTCCAGGCGTATTTAAGTGTTGCGTGGAACTGTAGCTCTCTTATTTCTAGACCATTAAAGTGAAAATCTATTTAAGTGCAGTGTGCTCGCTAGTTATCTTTCCTTTATCATTTTTCAATGAAACTTCGCCTGTAGCGAGCACGCTGTGCATAAATACGAAGCAGGAAATCGAACGGATTTAACGATGAGTCATGTAATTTCGTGACTGCCTTTTAGTTATAAACAAATAAACTTTTACAACATCAGAGCTCATTTCAAATGTTCTGTACATCGAAGTATTTATTACTTCAATGCTACTTTGATTAAATTCAACGGATTTCATGTATACAAATTATTAACAACTACAGAGCGCTGAACTAAAAACAAAATTTACACAAAAAAAACTAATAGATACATGAAGATAGACTATATACCAGTTTATCAAATATTGAAAGTAATTCATCATTCATAAAAATGATCACATAAAATTTGATTTTGTACACTGTCCAAACCCATTTTTGGAAATTATATTTAATAGTTCTCTCAGAGTCAATAAGAGTAAATATACAATATAGAGCAAAGCCAAAGAAAGCACAGTAAAATACATTCATACCTGTCATCGAATTTAATCTATAACATATATACAATAAAAAGTATATATAAATATAATCCGCGTCAAACTTTAGAGCTTCTTCAGGTCGCAGAAGGCTGTGCAAGACCTGATTTTGTATTGTGCAGACATAAAGATTGGCACGGACTATGCATTTATTGCCTTAATTTTTAGTAATGCTGCCAATGTTTGTTGGACTCCTTGTATAATACGGCCGGCGTAACTTGGCGAATGTGAACATAGGCTCTGCGAACTTTAGCGCATGTAAACTCGTGAAGAAAATACAGTGACCAACTAGTACAAAGCAATGAAAAAATACAGGGCTGAAGGGCGACCAAATGTATTCACTGACGAGTCCTATGCCCACTCGTCACACGAGTGTACATGCTCTAAAGTTCGCAGAGCCTATGTTCACATTGGCCAAGTTACGCCGGCCGTATTATTATAGTATTTCTAACATGGAAGGAGAATATGACGATAATGAAAATTCGCATGCTAAAAATATAACTCTCATAACGCAGGGCAAACAACTTGAGGGCGCAACAGGTCTTTATTCTCTTTGTCTTTTTTTGATATAGAAAAATACCAATAAACTTTTCACCAATATTTTATGTAAAAAAATTTTTAGTCAATCTCTTTTTAACATTATTCAGCGTTATTTATTGTTTTTTAAAAATATTTTTAATCTTCATGATGCCAATCGTTCATATGCCTTATTAACGGGTAAAATTAGACATAAGCTCCATACAAGTAATGTCATAATTCAACTGAAGGTAGGGCGACTGGATGAACAGTCAGAGATAGGCCCTGGCCTTAAATAGGGCTATGTTACTTTGCGATAATGGCATTCAGTCCAATCGTACAATTATTCTATTCTACTTAGTTAAACTTTGTACACAGAAAAATTGAACCAGCACTCTGGCTTCCCACAAAATAGAGGAGACAGAATACTATTCTAGATACCCACACAATAATCGATCGGAATTCAAGTTTTTACTTATTTTGTTTTAGATTTAAACTAAAGTCCTATAGAAATGTAGACACTAAAGGCCTTTTAATAGTTGCTTTTTTAACTAGGCCATTGTCATCCCTAGTCTGTTATTCCATGGTTCCACTGTGAAACTGAGTTTTTCACTTGCTGTTGGCTACCCTGCGGATTATAATTACAGATATCAGCACTCATCTGCCATCTGGCGAGGCGTCACACGCAAGTGGACTTTGAAATATTAGTAAACAACAACTTAGGTTATCGTTCCGTTGGTATTAGGACTATAAACGTAGGGCCGTCTGGAACATATTGGACGCCGGGGTCCAAAATCAGCTTGCCATTTCAGCAAAAACGCACTCTTATGAAATTGTTATGTTAGTCACTTTTCTAGGAAACTACTCATTCTAAAATATGGAGATTCACATTGGTGTAGTAAAGCCGCGAAACAAACTAAAATTACGAGTGGCTGCCATACATGCTAAGGGCTTAAATTTTTTTAATTGATGCTGTGGTGTGTTGTTAGTGGAATCTTGAAAAATCATGACAGTTTTTAAATGATGAATTATTCTGTCAATCGGCTTGAGCCTAGCGCCCAGGTACAAAGCACCCTTGTGCGCCTAGGTAAAAACGACCCTGTATAAAGGGGACATTTCTCAAGTATCAAGACTAAACCAGAAATGATAGGGAACTGCAAAAAGGTTGAACAGTGGCACATGTAGCATATTTTCATGTAAACCAAAGCATAAGCATAATATAAGTGGAACTTGCGAAACCTATTCAAAAAGAAAATAAAGACCTGCCTTTATTTTAAAGACGATACACTATCAGCATAGCAAAGTATTTGTGATTGCAGCAGCTGTTCTAAAACCGCCTCTTGTCTCGCGTCCTTAAGAACACGAGTCAAGAGGCGGACATATATGAAGTATGCCATCTTTATATGTTGTATATATTAATTTGAATGATTGTTTACTTTGTACACGCAAAAAGTAATAAACTAAACAAACTTTAATTATTTTTATGTGATGCTGGAACAGTCCAAATTTTAGCTTAAATTAGTTCTACAATAGTCGCATGAGAAATAAAAATGTAATATAACTTATTAGGCGATTTCCATACAATGAATAACTAATATATCCATCGATGACAATTGTTGCGCTGTTTTGGCGAACGCTTGCAGCGTGTTAAGGAGCTACAGAAACGGAGGTCGATATCTCGCTCGCGGATTACCACCACATCTCTGAAGATATCAATTAACAAAATTCACTTACAAATCTATATTACACGAATTTCAACAATAAATTTAAAAGATAATTTTAAATCAGACAATGTTTTATAAGAAAAAAATTATGTTTACATATAAAAATGTATATACATACATTTTATACATTACATTTAGGTCATCATTTCTAAATCTTCCGTTTACTGTAAAAACTCATTAACTGATATATTATATATGAGTTCTTGTACTAAACCGAAGACATATAAAAAAAAAACTTGAGAGATGTCAAGAGACACCCGGATAGAACGAAGTTCGTTTTTTTGTTATTTATTATGTACAAAAAACCTGTATACACTCAACAAAAATAATCGTCGCGACACTACACTGTTCAATGTGAAATAGAAAGACGAAACGAAAATAACTGGCTTGCTATAGAGAGAGAGAGAGAGAGACAGACAGAGAAACACGCGCACACCGCACGGCTTACAACTATAGCAAAAAGTGTCGTTACAACTTTTGGTCTTAATTTTTTCCAACTAGCCCCCTTTCGCAAAGCGCGATAAGGAACTTCGTTCCAAAAAAGCAATTCCAATGAAAATCAAATCCAAGTGAAACATTCATAACGTTGATTTTGAGATTTGTGTGATACAGTTTTATCATAAGTGTATTCATCCGTCAATTTACATGCTCAAAAATGTGGTAAAATGCGAGCGAGACGGCGTACTCTGTTTAGGTAGCCCCATAATACAACAATCACATGAATAACAAAATTGTAATTCAAAAGAGACCGATTATAAATTAGGCGATATCCATAGAGCGAACTACGAACCTAGCCGTCGCCGACCACTTGTTGGGCTGTATTGGCGAGTGCTTGCAGTGCCAGGGCGAGCTGGGCCAAGTACTCGGTGCCGCGGGGGGGCGCCGGGGGGGGAGGCTCGTCGTCCTCGTCCTCGACGTCGGCACCCCCCTCTTCCGGCTGCTCCTCGGCGTCGCTGCCCTCGGGCGTGTGGCAGCGGACCACTTCGCTCGCCTCCTCGCGACTCGTTTCCGGCTCTGATGTCTCCTCTTCTGTACAATTAAAAAAATTAGCATATGTAGAAATAGCACGACCGTTAAATGAACAAAATCATCCGTGCAGGAACGGAGTAAGAATACAATTTCCTGCGGCCTGTCGTAAGAGGCGACAAAAGAACCCACAGCAAGATGGTAAGGCATTTTCCCGAATGGATGGCTAGTATACCTAGTATGCCGCCATAACAACATTGAGTTGTGTTCCGGCATTAGTAACCAGGTTCCAGTCTCCTTTAAGAGAGCAGCAGCGCATTTGTTTGGCGCAACCTTTGGTGTTGCAAATGTCCATAGGCGATGGTAGACGCTTTCCATCAAGTTGGCCGTCTGCTGAACTCCTGAAATAAAATAAAATAAAATATATATATAAGACGCGATGTAAAGGAAGACCTAAAAAGGGAGCAAAAACGCACGTCATTTCCCTAGGAGGCGTTGACGAGGATTACTAAATGCTAGCTAGTGAGTTCAATCCCCGCGCCGGTATCGTAGCAGGGTGGGGGAGATCAAATTGCGTGTTTAAAAGCTTAAAATATATTTAAGCTTTAAAACGTAATTTGAACTATTGACGAAACACTTGAAAATATTTTCAACTCTTTATTTTTTTATGTTTATATTGTTATATACCGATAAATGTGAACGCACAGCTGCCTGTCGTAAAGCGCAGTTTATTTCCTTCCCAGATTTAGGGATTTTTTGTTTATTTGTATTTAGAATTTGTAATTAACAAAATATGCTATAGTTTTTCTACTTGTTTTATGGCCTTCATTAGTGTGGAACTAATCCTTTTTGTTATTGTATTCCGTCGAAGCTCGCCAGGTATGGAACGGTGCATTATAAACAATGGCTCAATGTGGAGAGGGGTTGTCAAGAGAGGATTACGATACGAGTAAGACGTATATTCGATGAGCGATATAGTGACGGACTTCGCGAGTGTTAATAAATAATAAAACTAATTACGAAACTACTGTTTTAATTTGATAATTTCTTGATGAAAAATTGTAAAATATTTGATGTCAGACCAGGGTGAGTGAGATGTCTCATTAATGTGACCCGTGGTGATTAGGACGGGCGACGAGGTCTTAAAATAATTTATTTCTTGTGTGTAATATTTGGATACATTTGCATTGCAACAATGGGCTGTTGGAGAAGTAGTGAGGTGAGGTGAGTGAGGTACATTACATACCGGCGGCGTGTTGCATCCGATGTTGGGCGGCGCCGACCGCCCTGAGCAGGTCCCTGGCGGTCGCCGGGGTGGGGGGCGTGCGCTGCGCCAGCAGCGTGAGCGCGCGCACCGGCCCCAGTAGCACGGTGGCCGGCGCCGACGACAGGCACCCGCCGAACTCCTCGGCCATCGCCTCGACGGCGCCGCCGGCACCGCCGCCCGGTATCTACGCACGTGGCGTAACGTTAATCAACGAGTCACTGATCTTTTATTCATTTAGGTTTATGGCTTGGCAGCTAAGCCTTTGAGCCAGATCTTAATTAACAATATAGTTTCTTCATTTTCTTAAGCCTATGTGTAGCACAGCTGAACTGTAAGTAATCAGCTAGTTCCTTTCAACGGAGTTCTTGTGACAACTCAAAAGGCATCATTTGACTACACAGTTCACATTTCCCACAAAACACATAATTACTACTCAAAAAGTATCAATGTCTTACAACTATTGTTCATTTTAGAGTAGTTTTACACATTTTTTGAAAATAAAACTGCACAGCACAACTTTCAGTTCCCGCCAAAAACTCCCGAGTCACTGATCTGTAGCATGCAGAGCTTCAAATACGTAATTTATTTGACTTTATCCATAACACAACAATTTTTTACATCTTTTATGTTATGATATGAGAAGGAAATAATTCATCCCCATTTTACCATCGGACAACCAGACGCACCGGTGCGCCACACCACAAGTCAGTACCAAGCGTTTCACTTCATCTTTTCAGGTGCGCACTGCCAAAGAGTGGAATAATTTACCGGAGTCTGTTTTTCCTGACAAATACAATCTTGAAGTCTTCAAGTCACGAGTGAGTGAGTGATCACTGATCAAACGCAAACCTATACTTCCATAAGAAAAAGGAATTCAATTAGGTATTTTTGAAGTATGCCAGTAGAGCTCTTTCATTTAGGCCCGGTTCCTATATCCTACCGACTGTCCATTTGCCTTACTATCAGTCAAAAATTGACATAAACTAAACAAGAATGTCATAATTCAACCGATGGTAGAGCAAGTGAATGAATAGTAAGATATAGGAACCGGCCATTAATAATCTCACTCTATGATATTTACAATCGTAAAATTCCTGTTTTTTTTTAATTTGAGTCCCCTTTCAATTTTAATAAAACACAAGTGAAAATTGATCTGCGGCGCCCATTACAATTTTTTTTTTCTATAATTATCTTTTAACTGGACGAATATTATTCCTGATATTACTTATCCTTTTACAAAATCAATTATTATAATCGTTAAACATATTATAATCGTTACCTTAGGATAATAATGCTGCATGAACTGGAATATTGCGGGGTCTTCGAGCGACTCCCGCTCATCGAGCAATATCGCATCCATATACTCGGACAAAACGCTGCAATCCAACAGCATCTGTTCGAGTTTGGAGTCCGCCTGAAATGGAAAATATGCATGAAATTCAAATACGGGTATTTTTTTATATAATGTCTTTATTGCTGTAGAATTACATAATTAATGTTATTTTTTTATTTAATTCCTTTAATTTACAGATTGTCAATAGGGGAACTCACGTAGTGTTTTTAACCGACTTTAAAAAGGAGGAGGTTCTCAACTTGATTGGTTTTTTTAGTAAAAAATATTTTTTAACAAAAACACACTCGACTTCAAACTAAAAAGCAACCATATTGATTGTCATGGAGGTTTTGTCAATGTCAAAATTTTATACCCAAATTCTATTTTCAACCAAGTTCTTGTCTAAAATAAGTATCCCACAAGGGTTTCTAATGAAATACATTCTAATTATGCGTGTAGTTGACGAAGCCCGAGAGCTCTTAAGAAACCCGCCAGTATCCTTTTTGCTCGTCTTTAAAACGGTCCATTGACTCAAATAATTTGACCATAAGGCTCTTTTAGGTATTTGAGTGCCCTTTAATTTAACTTGCGAAACCGTGTACATGGAATAGAACGTAAAATTAAATTTTAACTTGTATGTATGACCTTCAAAGCGTTCTCCAGTGGAAATTATTTTGAATAAAAACTTTTGAATTTGACTTAACATGTCTGTACGATGATTTTGTGGAGAGTTATCATCCATTTTCGTGAGTAGTGTATTGTGTTAGAGCATCGACATGTTGACCTCACCGGCGACTGGGCGACGTCCCGCCAGAAGGCGGCGAAGTAGTTGAACCTGAGCGGCACCGCCTCGAGCGCGCACAGCGTCGACAGCAGCACCAGCTGCTCGGACATGCAGCGCTGCGTGCGCGCCACGCGGCAACACGTGTCTGCCGCATTGGACATTACACACATTTTACAAGCAGTTCTAATACGTACATACATACATAACTTCACGCCAGGTCCCTTGCGGGGTAGGCAGGAACAACAGAGCGCCATTCAGGCTTATTCTTACACACCTCACTTGCTTCTTTGACATTCATAGCTCTTGTCATGTACGCTCGTCTGTTCTTAAGGCTCCTGACATCACCTTCTGCTAGTATACGATCAATTTGATCACGGAAGGTGTGTCGTGGCCTTCCGCGACTTCTGCATCCATCCACTTTTGCATTGTATATCTGTTTAGTCATTCTTTCCACATGCCCGAACCACCGGAGCATTCCTTTCCTACCTTTCCCTCGACACTCTCTTATTCTAATACAGTGTAACATAAAAAAGCTGCAATTGGACATTAGACTTATTTTACAAAATGTCATCATATAAATAATTTATACTGTTTACACAATAATCATTAAGATATTTGATTCGTTAGGATCGTAATGTAAACAAAAAAGACAACATATTTATAATTTCTGTACGGTATCCAAATACCGGATGAGCTTTTATTATATTATTATTTATTATATATTAGATGAGCTGCCTGTTTGGTTGCTGGACCAATCCAGCAACCAAACAGGCAGCTCATCTAAAATCACCTCCATGCATAATAAAAGCGTTCTTGAAAACTGTCGATTACTATGCGATTCAAATGAGAACAGGATCGACTTTACGCCATATTGTGACGTCATAGTTGTGAATTATGACTTTAAATAATTAAATATTATATTACGCCAGCCTCCAACTAATTTAACCTTTTTATTTAAATTTACGTAAGACTATTATTATTGATATGCAAATAAGTTTTTTCAAGTGACATTTGACAGATAAAGGTTATTGACATTCCTATTTTTATTTCAATCGCATTATACATAGGTGAAGAGGCTAACAGGAAAATTCAACTAAGATGACAAGCGGAAATTTTGTTATTCTTCACTTAATAAGGGGTGACGTGCACGACAATGAGATGTTAACGGGCGGATATTAGCTTACGGGAGTAACATTGACTGTCCGATCTCATATGTATTAGAACTCACCGATGAATTTGTGGTAAGGTCTGTAGGCCGGCGCGAGCGGCTGGCCCGCGTTCGAGTGGTGCGAGTGGTGGGGGCGGGAGGTGCAGAGCGGGAGGGGCGGGCGGCCACGGGGCGCGCCCCCACCCGCCGCCCCGGCCCCCGCTGCCGCCAGCCCCCTCGCAGCGCAGTGCGCGCCCGCCGCCAGCGGCACCAGCGCCCCGAGGGCTGCACTGCCGCCGATCATCACCAACTCTTTTAGTACACCTGAAAAATAATCGCTTTTTATATATAAAACACATTTGAACATATCTTAACGGCGACTATGGTCGAGTGTGTGAGGCCTTTGCCAGCTAAACTTACTGCAACGCAGAGGCTCTGGGTTCGATTCTTGACACGGTAAATTTCGGAAACGAACTTTCTGTTATTTTCTATGGTCTGGGTGTCTGGAATAGGCCGCGGAGTAGTCCGTTGTTGTATTACCCATTACGCAAGCATAATTTGCTTAAGCTTGAAAATATATAATGTGTGTTTGTGTGGTTTTTTTTATTATTATACATTTATAATTTATCTTCTCCACGCTTTTTAGCACATCATGTTAAATACTCGTAAATTTACTATGTTCGCTCGTTATAGATCTAACCAAAATTCGAAATACAAATTTGAAAACCTTTTTCATATCATGTCAACGTAATTTCCAGCATATACAAATTGCCAAAATATATGAAATAAATATTCTACACAATTAAAAAAGTGTGCGTCAACTCCGACGCACGACTGGAGTCACAGAAAAGTATCAAAACATCGAAAATTTACAAAAAATGTCTTTAAATTTTCAGGAGTTAACAACACTTGTATTAATTTCACTCCTCATAAAGTTTATATAACGGCGGTCTTACACAAAAATCGATTCTTATATAGTAGACTCCAAAAACTATTTTTAAAAATAATTATACTTGATAAAAGAGTTTTTATTGTTTTATTTACAAGTAGTGAAATGAAAATGTCACTCGTGTAATTTCCATTTATTCGGATCATCATCGCACATAAGCCTCGTCATGGAATACGAGTTTTACGTCATTGATCTCACCTAACGCCGCGTCTCTCAAATGGTTGAGCCGATGGTGCAAGTTGAGCATCGTGAGCAGCCGCCGCGCGCACTCGGGCCAGTCCTTGCAGGCGAGCAGCAGCGCCCTCGCCTCCTTCGCGTCCCGCCTCGTCCGCAGCGTGCGGCACAGTGCCCGCGCCCAGCGTAGCGCGGCCGTCAGCTCTGCGCGAACCGCCCCACCTCCCCCGCCGCCACTGCCGCCGCTCCCCCCGCCGCCGCCTTCCACGTATACAGCGTGCAGGCTGTGTAAAGCCTGCGTACACGAACAACGAATGTTTGACGGTCATTACGATCCGAGGGTTTAAATCCGGTTGCATTACATTCGGAACGATTTTCTTTCCTACTTTTTCTTCACCACTTCGTGCGGTTTTGGCATTTCTAACTTTGAGACCTAGTTAGTACATGTCATCCTTCACAACATAAAGCCAACATTTCTTGGTGCTTCCCCTTCGAACGGAACCTCTCCGAGGCGGAATGGCTACACATCTGTTCCCCACATCATTAGCCGGTCTCCGTAAAACGTGGCCGTACCAGCGTAAGCGACTTTCTTGCAGTTTGTCTTTTCAGACAGGCTGACGGCCCAACTGGGATGGAAAGTGGTTAGGTACCGTCGCCTATGGATATTAGCAATACCAGAGGTCCTGCCAATGTGCTGCAAGAAGAAACTGGAATCTGACCATTGATGCCGAAACAAAACTCAAAATTGTTATAGCGGCATACTTTATCTAGTCCAGGGGTGGTAGCCGTCCAGTCAGGAAAATGCTCTACCACCTTGCTGTGAGTTACTGATTGCTCATTCCGCGTCATTGCACACAAGCATACCGACATTTTCATCTTCTAGTAATGAGCATGTGTGTCAGTACTTTTACACACCTGTAACATTTGGACGCGTAAGCCTCTAGGGCTAAATGGGCACTACGATTGGTCAATACCGGAGCAATTACTTAGAAAGCCGAATATGGCATTTATCGTAATGCGTGTCTACCTTTTAAGACATACGCGATCAAAAATTGCAGGTATATAGTCGGGCGGACTTTAGCCCGGTACTCCGTGTCTGTTAGACTTTTGAGAGAAAACAAGAATTTCTTATAATTTATGCTGTCTGGGGGCGATAATGCCGCCTATTTTATTGTACTTTTTGTACATATACTCACCTCAAACGTCATCTGCAACCCACCATTGTAGACCACATACAGCCTATCATCCTCATTCTCGACTAATGTACAAAACGCCGATATTAGAGTCGTCCAACACGTTCTGCCATTTAAACCTGTGAGAAATCGAAACGACTAAAATATGCACCTCAATAAGGTTTCAAAGTATAGTTGCATATAATTCTAAAGAAAGGCAATACAATAAAGAATATAGCGACCTGTACCTAGTCGGAACGCTTAATGTACGAGTATAAGCTTCATTTTATATAAAAAAAATATTATGAACAAAACATAATTTAATTTTAATAATATTTTTAAACAACAAAGTGGTTTTTCATTCCGTTCTTTTAGAACAAGGAATAACTTAAAAATTATCACATTAACTTTATTTAAAAGATTTAATTTTATAGGTTTGCTGATTCAACCAAATTGAATCATTTTCGTTTAAAGACACAGAATTCAAAGGACGCGACAACATTCAATGACACTGATTGACTCATTTTATGTTTACAGAGATCACTTTAGGTTGCTTCATCCAAATAGAAAAATATAATGAGCCTTCGGATATCAGCTTTAGACTTCATTAATTTGCGATCACTCACAATACACTAAACTTCTTACTAACCTTGTAAATATGCCGAGAGTGTGCTTCGCCTGAACGCAGCCGCTTCTCTGCTATCGGTGGTTTCGCTTCCGCTGTTCGTGCTGCTGCTATTACCGTTGCCGCTACTGCCCCCATTTCCGCTTCCGCTACCCCCTCTAGCCGCCAGGATACGAGCCAACCTACATTCAACCGACGTATAGTAAACGTATGCTACGTATATGACTGTTCGGTTTCAATTATAATTATCATAATATAGAAATGAACACAGAAATTCACGAACGAGTTAGTGCACATCGAACTGGCCCTACTTCCAGGTGCATTCGTGAACATTACATTTTGTGAACATTTTGCTGTTGAGAAAAAACAAAATAAGCATTAACCATGCCACTGCCAGCTCGGTACCGCTACGAAGACAAAAGACTTTTTGATAATTCTTGAAAAAAATGCTTGAATCTCCATAAGTCGTAAAGTATTCAAGTGATCGTGTTCAAATAAATTATGATGAAAATATTTTTAAACTCTTAAATATCACGATCTTAAATATCATCTTAGTTTATGAGTTGATTAAGCATCAATTTTCACCACCTAATTGAAAAGTTAGAAATGGGCAAACATATTTTATAAACCACTTTTTATACTAATTGCCCCCTCTATTTTACAAATAAAAATTCATCTAGAGATCATTACGATTTTTGAAGAAGTGACTAAAGATCGATTAGATGAGACTGGAAGGACTCTGACTATGAATAACAATTTTGTTGTATTACTTGGTTATTACACAGCAATCGTACCTGGGAAAAAAACAGGCACACAGCCATACTCCTATATAACATAATTAAACGGTTTTACCAATATGGTAAGCACCGAACATTTTTAATTAAGCCATAGAAAGATTGTAACACTTGTTGATGGAATATATGGTAGTGTACTTGCTACGACATAAACCAATAAAATAGACATAGGCATAATTCAATCACAATGCGCTGTCAGAACCTACTTCGAAAAAAGCCAAAAAAATGATTATTTTTATTTGCTGACCAATGTGCTAGAAAAATGTGCCTAATAGGATTGTTATGTCAATGTGAACAAAAAAAAGAAATAACAATAGAGGGATCTTACCTTAGCAACTCGTCAGCTGCCCCGGGATATAGGTGCGCGTGCGGCGCGATGTTCCTGAACGCCCAGTGGATGTTCTGGTGCTGCGCGAGCGAGCGCGCGAACGCACTCGAACGCCGGCAGCAGAGCCGCAGCAGCGCGTAGTAGGGCGGCAGCATCGCGCGGTTGTACGCGACCACCTCGCCGTCCTCGTGGTCAGCACTGTTATAATCGTTATTGCGATAATCTTATGTATAAAATGAATGTTTGTCTGTATTATCCCCGCAAATTGCTATTGCGACTGGCCGCCATTTTGGTGACGTAACCGTAGCCGAACACTCAGTACCGTTACTATTACTGGCCGGCGAGTACGCGTACACAACGAGTTGCGGATGACGTCACGTGAATGTTAATTTGACAAGGTTCCAGCGCCAATTACCAATTTGCGGGGGTAATATGTCCTTTGTAGAATCGTAAATTATAAATTTGATCATGTGATGATCTTTAGCAAAGTCGTTGTGAATGAACCAGAGAAGGTTTCCGAGTTGGTTCACAATTGGACCTGGTAGGTGGCGCTGCTGCGGGCATATCGATTGAAGCTCTTCTGGGCAGGACGACGTCTGCCGGGACAGCTAGTGACAGCTGTTAACCACTTATATTATATTTTGTATAACGTTTTTATCTTGCCAAGCATGTAAGGAATTCGTGGAGATATGTTGCAGTTAAAATTTTAGTACGTCATGTCATTATTATAACCTAGGCATTTTTGTGGGGGCACGAGAAGGCATGCAGTGCGTTTAAATGAATTTTCGAAAAATTGCCATGAAAACTGAAAAACGAAACAATTTCAAAACAAAATGAAAACTATCAATTTTGGTACGTTATACAAAAAAAGGTCAGGTTTTTTGTAATAGGTCAAAAATTATCCAAATACAAAATGAATGAACGAAACATTATCCAGGCATTTCGCGAGTAGACAAAAAGGATCCAAAAAATTAAACTGCGCTCAATACTGTAATTTTTTTTAAACAATAAAAAAATAATTTTCACTATTATTTTACATACATACATATAACATATACACTTAAATATTATTATTGCTGTTTGGAAGAGAAGTGAATAAATTCCTATTAAAATAAAAGATCCTTAAATCCATTAGGATATAAATACTCGTTACTGATATTATCACGTAGAGAGTATTGATCAAAATGTTACGACGTTTAATTGGTTTTAAATTATAAAGACGGCGAGTAGATTATAAAGTTTACTTTTTTACCAATAGACATTGGATCTACGAGTATCTACACGAAAGAGTACTTACAGTATGTAATTGAAGGCAATATGCTTCGTGAGCCGTGGATTTGAGACGGCTAGTTGGACATTTTCCGGACAATCCATCGAGACCACATGCCAAAATGTCAGCAAGGCCTGTTTATTCGGATGGACCGCAACAGAGGGCTCTGATAACGCCGGATGATACAACTCCCAAAGATCATTGAAGTATTGTCCAAACTGTGAATAAAAATAATTAAAAATACTTGAATAAATATTAAAAACAAAACTGATAATGAAAATGAAAAATACAATTTAAAAAATCATTTTTTCATACAGATATGCACGTGGTGACTAAAATGTTAATATTTTAACATTTAATACGATATAGTTTGAGAATAATAATATTTCAATTTAAAACAGAATATTTAAAATAAAAAAGAATTAAGAAATAAAGTTTTTGATCGAAAGTCTTTATTTCTACCGAAACTTATATCATATTTAGTCGTGTGCAAAAAGAAGAACAAGCACCGCAGCAACAGCATTTTAACAGTGAATCAGTGTTTCTCAAACTGTTTTGCACGTTCGCCCTCCTTAAATTATAACGAAAACGTCAACGCCCCTACCGTACACTAATTTATGTTATATGAAACCAGCCTTTTCCTAACCTAACCAGCCGCAGCTTTCAAATAATACATAAATTTTATAATATGAATGCAGTTAAAACAAACTTCAAAATCTTACCATTAGTTTTTCCACTCTACTAACGACACAGTATGACATGACTCCAAAATACGCTGTGAGCTTCATGGTGCCATGAACTGCGATGTCCGTGTAATTGCGAGCCACTTTCAATTTTCCGAGCAACATCGTGTAAACCTGCGATATATTTACTTATTTATAGAAGACTAGAGTTTACCCCGCGGCTGCGCCGCGGGTTAACCTCTAGTGCGTGTCTCTTGTTTAAAGAGCAAGTGCTACAGCTTATATTATATTACAATGTTTATATGTATTTGCCCACGGAAGATTCACTTCATTTTATATCGCTAATTATATATACTATCCCCCGCCTATCTGTCAACAAAATAAATTACAAAACTTGACCAAAAAGGCCAAAATGGTCTAAATGACCAAAATACCAGTGACCGACATGGCTAAAATGACGGAATAGGAAAAAACGACCAAAAAGGCCAAAATAATCAAAATGGTCAAAATGACCAAAGAGGCCAAAATGACCAAATAGGCCAAAATGACCAAAAAGGCCAAAATGACCAAAAAGGCCAAAATGACCAAATAGGCCAAAGTGACCAAATAGGCCAAAATGACCAAAAAAGTCAAAATGATCAATAAGGCCAAAATGACCAAATAGGCCAAAATGACCAAATAGGCCAAAATGATCAATAAGGCCAAAATTACCAAATAGGCCAAAATTACCAAATAGGCCAAAATGACCAAAGAGGCCAAAATGACCATATAGGCCAAAATGACCATATAGGCCAAAATGACCATATAGGCCAAAATGACCAAAGAGGCCAAAATGACCATATAGGCCAAAATGACCAAATAGGCCAAAATTACCAAATAGGCCAAAATTACCAAATAGGCCAAAATTACCAAATAGGCTAAAATGACCAAAAAGGTCAAAATGATCAAAAAGGCCAAAATGACCAAAAAGGTCAAAATGACAAAAGATGCCAAAATGACCATATAGGCCAAAATGACCAAATACGCCAAAATGACCAAAGAGGCCAAAATAACCAAAGAGGCCAAAATGACCAAATAGGCCAAAATGACCAAAGAGGCCAAAATGACCAAAGAGGCCAAAATGACCGAAGAGGCCAAAATGACCAAATAGGCCAAAATGACCAAATAGGCCAAAATGACCAAAGAGGCCAAAATGACCAAAGAGGCCAAAATGACCAAAGAGGCCAAAATGACCAAAGAGGCCAAAATGACCATATAGGCCAAAATGACCAAAAAGGTCAAAATGATCAATAAGGCCAAAATTACCAAATAGGCCAAAATGACCAAATAGGCCAAAATGACTAAAGAGGCCAAAATGACAAAAGATGCCAAAATGACCATATAGGCCAAAATGACCAAATACGCCAAAATGACCAAAGAGGCCAAAATGACCAAAGAGGCCAAAATGACCAAATAGGCCAAAATGACCAAAGAGGTCAAAATGACCAAAGAGGCCAAAATGACCATATAGGCCAAAATGACCAAATAGGCCAAAATGACCAAATAGGCCAAAATTACCAAATAGGCCAAAATTACCAAATAGGCTAAAATGACCAAAAAGGTCAAAATGATCAAAAAGGCCAAAATGACCAAAAAGGTCAAAATGACAAAAGATGCCAAAATGACCATATAGGCCAAAATGACCAAAAAGGCCAAAATGACCAAAAAGGCCAAAATTACCAAAAAGGCCAAAATGAAAATTATCCCTTGTCCATCCTCAGTATTTAATTTACATACGTGCCGAATTTCAGCTAAATCGGTCCAGTAGTTTTTCCGTAAAAGCATAACAAACAAACAGACAAATATCATTTTATCCCGGAAACTATCCCATTTTTCGGGATAAAAAGTATCCTATGTTCATCCTCGGTATCGAAAATATATACATACTGAGTTTCAGCCAAATCGGTCCAGTAGTTTTTACGTGAAAACGGAACAGACAGACAGACAGACAGACAGACAGACAGACAGACAGACAGACAGACAGACAGAGTTACTTTCGCATTTATAATATTAATAGGGATAAATCTATATAAATAAAGTCACCAAACTTAAAATTTCACAATTTGATTGCAGTGAAGAAGTATAAAGGCCCTCTCTTGATTCGTTATTTCTTTTATCGGGTATAAGTATTGCTGTCTGACATATGATAACAAGGAGCGAGCGAGATGCCAACAGATTTATATGCGAGTCGAAGAGATTATGGAGCATCTCAAGGAAAGAGACAAGTTAAATTTTATGTCGAAAAGTTTTAGAGTAAGGAAAATGCTTAATGAACATTAAAGTCTAAGCATGGTCATGTCCTTTAATTTAACTTTTGAGCCCTTTAAAACATATAATATTTATGTGTGAGCAACAAATAAATTAATTAAAAAATCTGACCTGATGTAACGTATGATGAGCTGTATCGGGAAGTTTCGCCAGGTGGTGTGGGACAGTCGGCTGGGGCCTGGCCCTAGCATACCCTGCTCTAAAGTGCTGCGAGGGTACCAGAGCTACCAGCAGCAAGGCAGCAGCTGCCCTGACCCTGGCCGCACCTGCCGCCAGCAGTTGTGCTTCTACCCATCTGTCCGCTGTACGAAGAGCCCACGCATGGGCAGCTTTGTTTCGCGGAACCTAATCACGGTCATAATATTACATCTAAATAAATAAAGACATTTGTTAAATACTATTACGTTACGTATAACGCACCACACCAAGTCTTACTGCCTTGGTGTGGTGCGTTATACATAAAATTATAACTACATATATATTTTACTTGATAAAACACAAAGTAGGCTTAAGATAAATTCTTAACTCTGTCAAATATTGTATATCCCCAAATTAAGCAAGTTAGGCTTGTATTCTAATAAACAAGTAACCTAACGGATTACTATGGGGCCGATCCCAGACACCCAGACCATAGTAAACAACGAAGAATATACGTATATACGTTTCCGAAATTTTCCATATCGGGAATTGAACTCGTAGCCTCTGTGTTGCAGTAAGTTAGGCCGGCAAAGCCTTAGCGCTAAGCCCGCTCAATCACAGAGGTCGTCTTAATGACAATAGAATATAGCATATACATAAAAGCTTTCCTAGCTTCTTTGGTCGCGTAAAGCTAAATATTTTATCCCACATCCTGTGGGATTTTCACAACCGATAAAGTGACATAATAAGACAATAATAAGCCAGATGACGTCAATCTTCAAGAGCTCGACTTACTCTCTGAAGTAAGTCGAACTTATACTACATGTAAAAACTATATTCACGTTACTAAAAACACACAAGAAAGCAAACTATATCGCGATGTAGTACAGTAGTACTGACATCCAGTGATCCTTCTTATGAACATTATAAACGAGAACGTTTGTGAAGACAATTTTTTATTAATCACAGTGATATATTTGGTTTATATATCAGAACATCACCAAATATCTATTCCTATTATAATACTAAAAATGTGAATGTAAGTCTTTAAAGAGGGTTAAACGTAAAGTACCTGTAAAGCTAGCCACTCTAACGCTGCATGAGGGCACACATCAGCCACGTCCCACAGTCTGGCGAGGACTAGTTGCGTGAAGCAGGGCAGGCCCCCCGCCGCCCCGCTCCCACCGCCGCTGCCCTCCACCAACAGCGTTAGCAGCTTAAAAAACGGACCGCAACTCTGCCAACAAGATAAGTAATATATTTAGTACAAAGAATACATAGAATAGGACGCCTGCTCGAGGAATTTTTCGTTTGATTATGAAGAAACTGTGACATACTCAGTTACAATCCGCATCTTATTTATTTTGGCTAACGAGCATAATGTGGCTGAAAGTTTTATTCCAAGCTTGAGTGCAGTGAGAATGTACACTGGCATGCTTATTGTAATTCTCCAGTTTTATTTTGAATATTTTCATAACCTGATAAATAATAATTGCCGGCATCGTCAGAATGCAGTCTTTTAAAATACGGCGTAGCCCCACTATAATCAACTTTTGGCCCACCGAGCTTTAGTGAGTAGCCTGCCTGACATACTGGGTATGACTGTGGCTGTTCCAGACATGTCAAAAGTTATATAATACTGAATATAAATAACATTATATCACTATCTCACTCAGATACAGGTCATGTTATAGCCGATGGTAAAGTACGCTATCTAGGATATCGCGATATCAAAAGTAGTTCATCGACCCCCAGTTATTTCGACCAGTGATACAAGTATGATTTAACTTTTTTAAAGTAGCTCCATACTGCCGAAAACATGTTCGTAGTTGATACATTTCCTTAAAATAATAAGCGGAGGTAAGTGGTCTACGAGACGAAAAGTTTGGAGGTTTAGACCTAGGTTAGATGAGACAAAAAAAACTCACTGTTGTTTTTTTATAAAACAAAGACTCTAGTTTTAACATTTGTTGTTCCTGGCTAATTATGTACGTGAAACCAAAGAGTTATCAAACCACCCCTATTTTGTAGAGATTATCACGCGATATCAATCATGTAACATTATATCCCAAAACCTGATGCAACATATAAATAGGACAAATCAGCGGAAAATATTATTTTATACAGAACTACTATAAACTCGATATAACTTCTTCTGATTAATTTGTGATAAATTCATTCTTACCTCTGAATGCTTAGCAATAGCTTGAAAGATCATATTGACTATTTTTTGCGCAAGAGGCTCATTCCACCGACATAGTGCGAATATTAAAGACCGCGTCTGTTGCAAGTTTAGACAATCCCGAGTCTGTTGGTAGATGAACGGGAAACCCTGTATAAAAAGAAAATAAAGTTAGGTAGTTGATTTTGGATGAAACTTAATAAAAAAAAACTTCGTTTAAAAAAACCGCCTTCAAAAACCAAAAAATATAAAATGACTTATTTCTAAAGCTATTTTTAATTATAATATCTTATTTTTAGTATATATTATCTTAAACATATTAAAGAACTGCGTATTTGACACGCTCTAAAATAAATTCTAAAACAATATACATAAAACAGAGTATTCATCTAATATATAAAATTCTCGTGTCAGTTTTCGTTGCCATACTCCTCCGAAACGGCTTGACCGATTTTGATGAAATTTTTTGTGCTTTTCCGGTATCTATGAGAATCGGCCAACATCTATTTTTCATCCCCCTAAATGTTAGGGGTAGTCCACCCCTAAATTTTTTTATTTATTTTTTAGACAAAATTTTTAATTTCTATTTTTTTATGATGCAGCATTAAAAGATACATACAACCCTAAATTTTCAACCCTCTACGATCAACCCCTATTTTTTACCGGGCAGGACGACGTCTGCCGGGACAGCTAGTTTATAATAATAATCTTACTTTCAAGTTCACATTACAGAAAAAAATCAATTACTGTTTAAATAATATAATTAGAGTTATGACATCATAAAGGGGTACAACAAACAAAATCAAGAAGGCTGTAACATATAGTACAGCAATAAAAGATATCTGTAGCTTTGACTGTTAAGTCTTCAATTGATACCATTTGACTGGTTAAAGTTATGACGTCATATCTTGCTACACTCATACTAAAAGAAACGAGATGTGAGTGAATTTTAACCGACTTCAAAAAGGAGAAGGTTCTCAATTCGTCGAATAAATATCAAGATTTGTTTTTATTGTTGATATTAAAGTGACTATTGATTAAGTTATTTAGAATGAATTAATCGTGTGTGTATTATACTTCTTCATATTATCCCTATCCCTATTATCCCTATTAATATTATAAATGCGAAAGTAACTCTGTCTGTCTGTCTTTTCACGTAAAAACTACTGGACCGATTTGGCTGAAACTCAGTATATAAATGTTTTCGATACCGAGAATAAACATAGGATACTTTTTATCCCGAAAAGTGGGATAGTTTCCGGGATACAAATATATTTGTCTTTCTGTTTGTTATGCTTTTACGGAAGAACTAATGGGGCGATTTGGCTGAAATTCGGTACGTATTTAAATTAAATACTGAGGGTGGACAAGGGATAATTTTCATTTTGGCCTTTTTGGTAATTTTGGCAATTTTAACCTTTTTACTCATTTTGTCCATGTCGGTCACTTTGGCCTTTTCGGTCATTTTGGCCTATTTGGTCATTTTGGCCTTTTTGGTCGTTTTGGCCTATTTGGTCATTTTGGCCTATTTGGTTATTATGGCCTTTTTGGTCATTTTGGCCTTTTTGGTCATTTTGGCCCATTTGGTCATTTTGGCCTATTTGATCATTTTGGCCTATTTGGTCATTGTAGCCTATTTGGTCATTTTGACCATTTGGATTATTTTGGCCTTTTTGGTCTTTTTGCCTATTCCGTCATTTTGGCCTTTTTGGTCATTTTGGCCTTTTTGGTCATTTTGACCTATTTGGTCATTTTGGCCTATTTGGTCACTATGGCCTTTTCGGTCATTTTGGCAATGTCGGTCAGTTTGGCCTCTTTGGTCAAGTTTTGTAATTTATTTTGTTGACAGATAGACGGGGGATGGTATAATTAGCGATATAAAATGAAGTGAATGTTCCATGGGCAAATACATAAAAATGTAATACAATATAACCTGTAGCACTTGCTCTATAAACAAGAGACACACACTATAGGTTAACCCGCGGCGTAGCCGCGGGGTAAACTCTGGTTTTGTAGTGTGTAATCAATTAGATATATAAGCCCTATTATTCTTAATAAATGTTCAGTATTTTAACAGCAGTCAGATTGTTTTATTGTGTCATATCACCGAACCTTACATGGCGACCCTGCCATGTTTGGCGGGCAGTGCCTCGGGTCGCGCTCCGGTGTCGCATAAAGCTGAACTTTGAACTGTACGCTCTAGCCGTGAGTGCAACAAAGCAAACTTTGAATAAATAATTTAAAAAAGATGTGCAATTCGTACACTCCAAAAAAAGAAGAAGTTATAATAAATCAAAATGGAATAGGCTCAAGTAATTTGGCAACAACTGAACAGTTACAATTCCATTTATCTACTATAAGCCTGATTATGATGGTAATGCTAGGGTTGTTGTCACTAGCAGCAATCTATTTTGTATACAAATGTTATAAGAAGTGCCATCACACCTGGATTAATAATCAAATATTAAGCCATAATCTGAGGGACTCGATTATCCTGCGTCGTCGCCGGGAAGCTGCAGGGGGAGCAGGATGTCCTACTTGTAACCCTACCAGTGGAAATCCTGTAGAAGAAGACCGTATGCCGAAAACCAGAATCTGAGGGACGTCCAGCGTTATGTGGTAAATATGGTGTATTGTGCAGTGCAGTGAGAAACACGGAATTATAAAATATATGGTATAATAAACGGAAATAAATATGTTATAATATATGGCAAATAAATTGACTCTACCTTTTAATATTAATGTAGACACTCTTTTTTTACTATTTTGCTTTAAATTTAAATATAATGAATGGCTCATGAACTAAAGAATATTCTAGAAGAATTAAAATCAATAAGAAATAATTTAATTAAGCTGAGTTATGATAAGAGAACAAAAGGTCGTTTAGAACAAAAGTTTAAGGATACTAACATTATATATGATAGGTATATTATTATAATTTCTTTAATTGATGAGCAAATAAAAAAGGGAGATATTAAAGGACAAAATTTAACTTTAATTAAGGAATATAGAGATATAATTAAGAATTTGTATTTAGAAATAAAAGATTTTTGTTGTAAGTCTATATGTGTAGCCGATAGTGAAAGTAGCGACAACTTTGGCTCGACATCGTCTACCTATATAAAATCGAAAATGGAGTTTGATTTAAAAATTGCTTTGAGTTTGTTACCAGTAATGACTGACGAAGACTCAACAACAAGACAATTGATAGATGGAATTAATTACTATAGCTCGGTTTTAGGTAGTCAGCAAAGTAAAACACATTTAATTAACTTTGTATTGAAAAGTAGACTTTCACAGATAGCTAAATCAAAACTTGACTCTAAGTACGAATCAGTGGACGCCTTAATTAGAGATATGCGTAGCATTCTTTTGCCGAAACAGAGTTTTGTTGCATTACAAAACAAATTACAAACGACACGACAAGATCACAAGTCTATTAATGACTACGGGAAGGAATTGACCGAAATTTTTATGGACTTGACAATCGCTCAAGCCGACGGCAACTCCGAAAACCTCAAAATTTTACAGCCTCTTAATGAAAAACAGGCAATTAAACGATTTGCCGACGGGTTACGTAATAAAAGACTCAGTACGATAGTAGCTGCACGAAATTTTTCGTCCTTAAAGGACGCAGTGCAAGCTGCTGTCGACGAGGAGCTAGCAACACCATCTACATCTGGGGAAATATTAACCTTAAATAGTAGAAAATATAAAAGCTTTTCAGGTACACATTACAGAGGCACCAGTCGTGCTAGCCCAACAGTGGGTCAGCGCCAATGGCGAGGCCGATGTACCAATAATAACTATAATAACTATGGAAGATCATCTTTCCATCGCGGAGCTATGAGTTACCAAGGTCAAGGTCGTGCCACCCAAAACTATAGCCGGGGTCAGTTGACATCGTTCCGAGGTCAGTATTATAGCTCAAATAATAGGAATAATAAGCACAGAGGAAACCGCGGAACATACCAAAACGGCAATATTAATATTTTAAATGATAAGTCAACAGACACAAATAAGTTTTTTCGTGACTAATAATTTTATTTGTGCAACCGATAGCAGTTGTTATATTCATTTATATGTAGATACATTTAGTTATTCATTTCTAATAGATACGGGAGCATCAATTAGTGCCATCGAATATAAACATTTTATAAATCTAAACATACCTATGTACGAAGATAGCATAAAGATAAACGGAATCGGCGGCACAATAGAAGCAATAGGATATGTTTATTTAACTTTGAGTACATGTGATGAGTCGCCGCAACATTTATTCAAACATAAGTTTTATGTTTTTAATTCCTTACCTTGTAAGGCACAGGCTATATTAGGAATTGATTTTCTTGCAAAATACAATGCTATTTTAAACATTAGTTGTTTAACTGTACAATTAAGAAACGATTTAAATGAAAATATTATCTTACCTTTGTCGCAATCCGAAATTAAACAAAAATCTGATGGGTTCACTTTCCCACCAAGGTCAGAATCAATACATTATATAGAAACTCATTATACAGAGGAATGTCTTGTTTGTTCATCCGAATTACAGGACGGTATTTTTATAGCTGGTACATTAGTTAAACCGTTAAATGGTAAAATACCTATTTTAGTTTTAAATACAAGTGAAAAGGAAGTTCGCATTACTACTGTTAGACCAAATATACAACAAATTAACGATTATGAGTTATGCAATTTTGGTAAAAACGAAAATTTGAATGCCGATCGTGTTAAATCTTTATTTCAGTTATTAAATTTGAATCATTTGAACGATGAAGAACAGATATCAATCGAAAATATTTGTGCAAAATTTTCCGATATATTTTTATTGCCTGGTGATAAATTAACTACTACAAATATTTATAAACATCGTATTTATTTAAAACCTGATGTTCAACCAGTGTATACCAAGCCTTATAGAATTCCACATACACAAAAAACCGAAGTAAATAAACAAATTGATAAGATGTTACATGATGGAATAATTGAACCATGTCAAAGCGAGTGGTCAAGCCCAATTTTATTAGTTCCGAAAAAGAATGATAAATCGGGTAATAAAAATTGGCGATTGGTTATCGATTATAGAAAATTAAATAATAGTATACAGGACGATAAATTTCCTCTTCCAAATATTACTGAAATTTTGGACTCTCTTTCAGGATCAATCTATTTTTCTACCCTTGACCTTTCGAACAGTTATTACCAGTGTAGTCTCGACCCTGATAGTCGGAAATATACAGCTTTTTCTTCAGGACAGTATAAAGTAAATCTAAATAAGAGACATGTGGCTTCCATGTCTGGACAATACCAAATGACTAGGATGCCCATGGGACTTAAGACAAGTCCCAATTCATTTTCGAAAATGATGACTATCGCTATGTCAGGTTTAACGTATGATAAATGTCTAATTTATTTGGATGATCTTATCGTTTTTGGAAAATGTTTACAGTCACATAATAAAAATCTTATCGATATATTTACTAGATTACGTGAAGTAAATTTAAAATTAAATCCGTACAAATGTAATTTTCTAAGAAAAGATATTTTGTATTTAGGACATGTGATATCAGCAGAAGGAGTATTACCTGACCCTGAAAAAATTCAGGCATTAGTTAATTGGCCAGTTCCTATTAATGTCCAGGAAGTATTACGATTCGTCGCGTTCGCTAATTATTATAGGAAATATATTAAAAATTTTGCTCATTATGCCTATCCTTTAACTCGATTAACTAAAAAAAATGTGCCTTTTATATGGGAAGAAAAGTGTCAGTCTGCGTTTTGTACATTAAAATCGTTAATTTCATCCCCTCCGTTATTACAATATCCTGACTTTTCCGAAAACAATAAGTTTATATTGCAAACGGATGCATCTAAAACATCCTTGGGTGCAGTTTTATGTAATTCAAATGAAAAACCGATAGCATTTGCAAGCAGAAATCTCAATAAAGCGGAACTCAACTATCCCACAATACAGAAAGAATTGTTGGCGATAGTGTGGGCCGTTAAACATTTTCGCCCTTACTTATATGGTCAAAGTTTTATCATTCAAACTGACCACAAACCACTTATATATTTATTTACCATGAGAGATCCGTCTAGTCGCTTGATAAAGTTCCGACTTTTACTTGAAGAATATAATTTTACTATAAATTACGTAAAGGGATCAAATAATGTAGCAGCCGATGCTATGTCACGACTGCCTATTACGTCAGATACATTAAAAGAAATGCACGAGTCTAGCATTTCCGTTATGACACGTGCACAATATAAGAAAGACAAAAGTTCTCAGAGTACTCCGCGTGCTATGATTCCTACTGACGATCGGCCTGCGCAACCGAAAGTTGTAGAAATTTTTAGTAAGCCGAGGACATCTGTTGAGCTTAAATTTATCGATAAATACTATTTAAATAAACTTCGAAGAGATAAGGAGTTAGATATAGAGAATGACATATTTTGTTTTTCTTTAGTAAAAATGACGTTATTTATAAATCCAACATCCCAATCACAACTGACGCCAGCCGCCTTTGTGAGGGAGTTGAGACTGTTTTGTGAAAAAATAAATGTACAAGAATTAATTTTTATAAGAAATTATAAATATGATGAATTTATAAAGAAGTTAATAAAAGAAATAAAAGAGTGTATACAATGGTCCGGACCACGATTATGTATTTTAAATAACATTAAACGAATTGACAATAAAGATGACCAAAAAGTAATATTGAATGATTTTCACCTTTTACCAACGAGTGGCCACGCTGGTATAAGACGAATGTATAACAATATAAAAAAATATTACTTTTGGCCTGGTCTTGAAAGTGATGTTAAATTTTTTATTAATAAATGTGACAAATGCCAAAGAAATAAACACAGTTCTCACTATGTTAAAGAACCTATGGTTATAACCACAACTGCCAATACTGCTATGGAGAAAGTTTTTCTTGATGTAGTAGGTCCTTTAGATAGAGATGACTATAATTTCTCATATATACTTACTATTCAGTGTGAACTAAGTAAGTATGTCGAGGCTTATCCTATGAGAACGAAAAGTTCTATAGAAATAGCTACAAATTTCGTAAATAATTTTATCCTTAGATATGGAATACCTGATAGAGTAGCTACTGATAGGGGTACTGAATTTTTATCTACAATTTTCGAAGAAACATGTAAGTTGTTAGGTATAAATGCTTTACATTCTACAGCATATCATCACCAAACAATTGGGTCGTTGGAAAATACTCACAAAAGCTTAGGTAATTTCCTACGAATCCAAACTGATAACCATCCAGAGTCTTGGAGTATTTGGTTACCCTTTTGGTGTTTTTCTTATAACACTACAGTCCATACGAACACTAAATTTACACCATTTGAACTAGTTTTTGGTAAAAAGTGCAAAATACCATCTAACTTGACGCAGCATAGAGTAGAACCGCTTTACAACTATGACGACTATCCTTTAGAGTTGAAATACAGATTACAAACTTCACAAAAGGAAGCCTATGAAAATTTATTGCAGAGTAAATTAATAAGAAAACAAAAACATGACTTAGACAGTAATCCCATAACATATAAAGAAAATGACTTGATACTAGTAAAAAATGAAACTGGAAACAAACTTCAGACAATTTATAATGGTCCTTATGTAGTTATAGAAGATATTGCACCAAATGTGAAAATACTTAAGGATGGAAAAAATAGACTTAGTACATAAGAACAGAACGAAATTGTACTCTTGTTAGTTTTAAGGTTTTTAACATTTTTATTTCGCATTATATAACAAAAAAAAAATTTAGCTTGTATTTTTTTTTCTTTTCTTTCGGGGAAGGTGTAGTGTGTAATCAATTAGATATATAAGCCCTATTATTCTTAATAAATGTTCAGTATTTTAACAGCAGTCAGATTGTTTTATTGTGTCATATCACCGAACCTTACAGTTTATTAATAAATTTAATTCACTTAAATCAATTATTAATAAATTGTGAAGATATTTTTTAAATTTCTCATCTTCCAGGTAAAATTTAGGGCTGATTGATGACCGATCCATTTTGTAATAGAAAAATATAACGCTTTTTTAAGCCATAATATCTTAACTCATTACATATCTTGGGCCCAAAAGTCGCCGTCTCCTTGCCGAGACTGCTAGGTTCTGTAGGATGATGAAACTATTGTAGTCGATTCAACCGTCAACTACCATATCAGAGAACCCACCTTAGCGTGGAGCAAGGCCCTCGCGTCCGGCTCCTGCAGCGCGAGGTGTCCAGCAGCATCCCGCGACCGCTCCACCAGGCCGGCCACCAAGGCCACCATCTTATCCAACGCTCCGGGCCTTAACTTATCACCAGCACTTTCTGTGTTTCCACTTCCACTACTACTGCCTTGAGCCTCTTCCGCCGGTGATTCCCCCTAAACCACAAATCATTATTATTAAAAACACTCTGATGAATGTAAATCCCTATTCTTCTCCTTCTTATATATAAAAATGAATATTTGTCTGTATGTCCTATATAGAATCGTATACTATACATTTGATCATGTGATGATCTTTAGCAAAATTCTTGTGCATGAGCCAGAGGTTTCTGAGTTGGTACACAATTGGACCCGGTAAGTGGCGCTGCTGTTGCAATATCAATTTAAGCTTTTCCGGACAGGAGGACGTCTGCCGGGACAGCTAGTAATATTATAAATGCGAAAGTAATTCTATCTGTTTGTCAGTTCTTTCACGAAAAACCTAATATATATTTTCGATAAAAACAGCACTGTATTTAATCCAAATCACTGATGCAACTCAAATTCCGCGCCAAAATGAAAAACAGTTGTGCCCAGTGCTTTTTTGTGGGGACACGCGGGGGCACGCAGTGCCCTTGAAGGAAAATTGGAAAATATCGAAAAATTGCCATCGAAAGTTAAGATAATATTTACAAAAAAGATGTATTTTTCTTAATAAGTTTTAAATGTACATTTATTTTGAGAAATACTCACAAACAAAAAATATAGACTTCCAACTTTCGAGAATTAATGTGCCCCAAAAAAGAAGTGAAAAAAAGGCTGCCAAAAAATGCCGATACTTTCTTGAAAGAATGTATATTGTCTACTAATAAAATCATGTTACCGTCGCGGAGTTCTGGCCCAAATAGAAGTTGACCATGCTGCTGATGGCATTAATGCGCAACATGAACTTGCCCTCTTCCTCGCCCATCTTGCTGAAGTCGTATAACAAACTGAAGTATTCCGTCAAATGTCTTAGGTGAGATCGCGCCCCGTTTTCCATCTGAACAAAAAGTCGTTCATTAAATACCATTTATTACGGATAATGTATATAGATAATGAAATTTAGTTATCTGTTTGTAATATTAAAATGTATTAAAATAAAAATGTGAAAAATATCACGGGGGATAATTCGGACTAGGAGATTACGAAAACGCAATTTTCAGAATTTTTGTCTGTCTGTCTGGATGTTCTGGCTAATCTCTACCGACTAACCGACTAAGACGGGACTTTCGCTGGCAGATAGCTGAGGTGATGAGGAGTAACTTAGGCTAATTTTAATATATATGTTAAAAACAGAAATTTCACGCAGGCACAGCTAGTGTATAATAAGTTTAGAACATTTTCAAAGAATTACCAAAAAACCTGCATGTATAAAGAGATAATGAAAGTAAATGAAGCTAAAGTTGTTTTGAGAGGTTTATAGTAAGGAGAGATCCATCTTCTCTGCGTGGGCACCCTCATAGGCAATGGGCGCGGTAATATGACTAATATGTATGTATTTTTTTATTACATACAATGTCGCTTGTTAATTCACCAAGAGATATGATTTCACTTATACACAAAAGAAAAATATAAGGACAAACAATGAGAAGTGTCATGTTTTTAATTTTTGGTACAATATTAATCAAAATTTAGTGATATTTTTTCAGCCAAAAAGCAAGAAGAGGATCGTTTGTGCGCCCTCTAGGAGTATAGCTAGCTTTACTAATCGTTTATATCTCTTACCAACGATAACAACATCCTTATAAACCTAGTAACACAACTCGCTTCGCCCAATTTGCTGTTATCCTCGCCCTCCTCCATACCTTGCAGGTATAAGGCACAATGACTAGATCTGAAACAAGCATTTTTTATACATTTTTATTGCTTAAGTATACCATAGGCTATACACATTTGCAATAAGCCCAAAGGTTACATACATGCTACGGGTGTCAAAATGAATTTAATGATATCCTTTACCAATTAATGGCCTTACTTATAATAGTTTGTTAAATTTTAAGAAACTGCTTAGCAATTGATTAACGAAAATCTCACCCATAAACTCCTCTAAGCATAAGAGGTGGGGGTAAAGTACCTCATAAATAACTGTCAAAAATAACCAACATCGAGAGGTGGTTTAAGTGACTGCTAAGAGGCAAGATGGCAAGTTTTATTTGAAACAGCCATTGATTAGGGGCTTAAGAATCTCTTATCTAAGAGATGGCTAATCCTTTCTTAACGAGATTATTATAAGTAAGGCCCTAAAAGGTTTAACATGTCTAAACAATCTTCTTAGACAAGATAGAAAATCAAACACCTTTGATCTAAGTAATTCTAAACTTTATTAAACATTTTCTGTGGAACAGTCTGTTTTGTGACTTAGTTTGAAAAGGTAACACGTGCATGTAACGTGGCAGCCAGCATACAGAATACAATCTTTCTAAATATAGAAAATTGCAATGACATAGTAGGCATACAAATATATGCACGGACAAAGGTGGTGAAGAAATCAGTTTTAGCTATGTAGCTATGGAACTCTTAATATGAGTCATTAGTATACGAAAGCGGAGCTAGGTGTTAAAAACGAATTGGGTAGTTTAACAGCCACATCAACTGAGACATTTTTTGTCTTCGAACAAAACTTCACAGCCTCCTGGATTTTGTATAAGAATACTGGCTTATAACAATAAAGACCGATAAATATGATAAAGACATGATATTTTAATACTATTTTACATTTTATTTATATCTTTCGATTTTGACACTTAATATATTTTTCTTTTGACATTATCTCACTTCAATGTTTTTTTTTTATATAATATAACGAACAATGACTTGTATACCATTAGAATTATTGTGCTTTTTTTTTAGATTAAATATTTGTATGACCATGTGTAGGTCAAATACAGTGAGGACATCTGACTTTCTACCACCTAGTTATAACTATTACCTGTATTTTTACAAATAAAGTTTCATTTCATTTCATTTCATTTCATTTCATAACATGACAATTGTACCCAGTCCCATAGCTTAAAATGATTTCTATAATTAACTCTTGAAAGTAACATGACAATGAAACATTTATTTATAATAGGTGACCAATGCCCATTTAGAGATAATTAAGCAGAACTAATATTTTGTCAATAAAAATATTTACCTGAGCCTCTGTATAACGTGCATACATAGCCTTTGGAACATTTGCCGAACCATCTGGTTTGGACACTTTATTAAAACCTGAAATAATATTAATTTTTAAACATTATGTCTAAAGAGTCACAATAAGTGTAAGAGCGGGACACGATCGGTGCGGCGCCGCAACGTTCTCATGTCGCAGCGGCGCCGTGGATCGTAAAAGACGTCTGTTGTTGGCCCTACTATGTGCCCGTGCGTGTGACGCATAAGCAACTGAGCGGTGCCCAACTCGCCTCGGTGGTTGCGAATCCGGTGCAGCTCCGCAGCGCATCGTGTGCATGCCACAGATATTTCTATATAAAATGACGCAGGGATAGCGCTCCGGTGCCGCACCGCCGCCGCAACGCATCGTGTGCCCCCGCTCTAAGTGTATAATTTAAAGATATAATAATTTCTGAATTGTTGATTGATTTTTTTCTAAACGAGAACGCAATCAAAAATGGCTATAATACAGCTTTGAGGTCAGAGATACATTTTTACTGGACTGTTTTTATTATACTTCAACATGTCTATGTTATAAATTATATTAAGTTTTACGCAGGACTTACATAAGTATAAGTGAACATAGCACTTAAATGAATAGTTAGTTAGCGCTTCACTTTATCTTCAGTGGCATGGACATTAGTAGACACTTACTTGCATAGGCCACCAGGTGTTGTCTGCCATGTGACCCAAAAACCATTCTGAAGCAGCGGCGGACGCGTTGAACTGCTTCGTTACCAACTCCACCCAAGAGACCATTGTCGGCTAAAATTCAACGTTAACTTTTTTTAACTCATACCATGTACTTTCTTAGAAAACTTTCATAGTATTTAAAATATTCTGGTGGCAGAGACTGCTTAACCTTCTAAATAAGGGCGAAATTGAATTATTTTTTCCTTATTAAGCTGCCAGCTGCCATCAAAATAGCCGCGACAATACCAAGAGAATTATGGCGTCTCTTTTGTTCTTATACAAATTCTATGTAGTTAGAGGGAAAACATGAGTTTAACGTTCAATTAAATTATCTGTATATGAACACAAATTTGTGGGTTTTCCCAATGAGCCGTATGTGAAAAGTTCGGCAACAAATTTATGGTTGGTTCCGTCTTAGCTTTACTTAAATCCGCTATACTTAACCTGCGGCTTAGGAGCCACACGTGGCCCGCCAAGTTTTTGTGAGTGGCCCGCCTGTCAGTTTACATAATCTTTAGATAGTATAAACAAAATCACTTTCCGTGTCTGTTTATATATTCGCTACCTCCTTCTAAACCACGCAACGAATGTTTAAGTAGTTTTCACCATCAGTTAGCTATTTTTCCAGGGAAGGTTTTATATATACTAACATTTACTGCGGATTTGCACGCAATATAAAAGAACCAAATTAAGTTTTATATAAAATACAGAGCTTACCCAGTAGGATTTGATCTAGTTTTATAATAAAATCGAATTAGACTAGTATTTGCAAATGTCCATAGACGTAATCACTGTTCATCAGGTTAGTCGTCAGCCTGTGTGCTGTGTATTCTAATAGTAAAAACACATAAATAAAATAAAGATATGGCTCTCTGGATGAGACGACTCCTCATCTAATACATCCTCCTATTTGCTCCTATCAAGGTGTCATCTATTTGCAGCTATACAGTAAAATCGTTTTAAAACTAGAAAAGGATTGGCGCTCCATACGTGTAACTTATTGTCAGTCACAGTTATCATAAAAAAATTCACATTGTGGCGGTAAATTTACAGATCTTAAAACAAACACAAGGATAATCTTCAAGAGAATTATTAAATTAAAAATAAATAGTGAGATATATGCATCTTAAAACCGTAAAACAATGTCCCTTGTCTTTTCAGATTTTCAGATAATAATAATCGGCACTCAAACACATACACTGTGTATCTCCAAACTAAGCAAGTTAAGGTTGTGTTATGGGTAATATACAATGGACTATTTTGAGACTAATTGCAGACACACAGACCATAGTAAGCGACAGAAAGTATCTCATATATCTACGAAACGTACTTAGATAAAGTAATATTTAAAATAAAACCCTGGTGATAGAACTCAAAAAATATTTTCAACAAAAAAAATATTTATTATTTCGTCGTCAAATTACAAAAACTATTCACAAACTACATTGACTGATTTTGATTAAAATTATTTATTACCTTTTCTTTTGCATGAATGAATGTTTCTATGAAGAATGAGGTGGAGAGGCGCGCAGCCACTTCCGTGATTTCAGGTCTGAGCGTGAGCAACGACTGCGGCACTGAACTGCACATCTGGCCCATGAACCTGCGAACGATATAATATGTGTGACCACCTATTCACACATTTTAAGAACGACGACGAACGAACGGAGAAAGAATACAATTTCACAAAATTTAACAGTACATTTGAAACCTGCACGTCGACATAACCCAAGGGTGAAACCCGCCAATCCGCCGTGGACAAGTGAGGCGAGTATACAGTCCTTCCGGCTCGGGTGTCCCATTTATAGAGATGTCTAAGTAGAAGTAATAACATTCAATGCAACACACTAGGTAGTAGAACTAGTCATTCGTATTATTCTTTTTGCTTAACATACACAAAACTTAATTTAGAAAATTCTTCATAAAAATAAAATGTGACTCACGTGAAATACGTATGTTGGAATATATTCTTGTCGTGTAAAAATTGCATATTGTCGTCCCATATCCATTTGAGGAGGTCCGGCGGTAGTTTTATAGAGGGCGTTGCGTCGCTACTCCTGCGCTCGAGAGACGAACTTGTACTAGACTCTTCGGCTGTCGACGACTTCGTGGAAAATAAATATAACAGATTAATATTGGCAACATTTTCGATCACCTTACAATAATTATGGCGTTAGGACAGGAACATAACAAGTGATATTTCCTATGCAATTTTATTTTTTAAAAATCAATATAATTAATATAAATTTTAGAAATGTATGTACGCGCATAACTCGAGAACGATTTTGCCGATTTTGATGAAATTTTTTGTGTGTGTTTGAGTGCGTCCCCGGATAGTTTAGAACCAAAATTCAAACAGATACGTGGCACTGGGATCCGGTTATAGGATCCTCCTAATCTCCTTGATCAGTTTTGAAGATTTTTTAATTGTGTTTAAGTCGGTCCCTGGACGGTATAGTTCACAATTAGAATGGGTAAGAGTCACTAAACTGGTCTTATATTTTTATTATTTCAGGGTAGGACAAAGTGTCGGAACCATTAGTCTATAATATTACAAAATTCTAAACATGCCGTGTCTGTACATTGAAGCTATTTAAAGAAAAATCAACTGGAATAGACTATATAAACGCTGGAGAACACAATGCATTTTTTTTAGATTTTTGTCGAGATCTTTTGTCTCGCTGATCGACAGCAAATTCTGAAGACATAAAATCTACGCTAAAATCCTTAAAGGGCAGCGGCAATTTTTTTGGCAATGATTTCAAATGGCCAGATTGAGAAAAATCGTATTTCAATGCGATTTTCTCACTGATTGATAGCAAATTTCATATAATAAAATGTGTGATTTTTATCCGGGAAATCCCACGGAAAATTTCCTGGGAGCAATTTGAAGTTGTTCAGGTGGGTAAAAATTAGCTTATTTCGACACAGTTTTCACTACAACGATAGCTTACATTCTTTATAAATGCAGTGTCCCGGGAATCCCGTGGGAACTTCAATTCAAGCGTGGACTAAGTCACGGGCATATCCTCGTAAATAAATAAGCATTTCTTTTACCTTTAGTTATCGTGACTACAAACAAAATTAGTTTTGTGTTACCTGTGCCTCTTCTTGCTGCCCACAGTCAGAGCCTCTTTGACTTCGCGGTGGGCTTAACTCGTAGAACAGCATGTAAGCACTATTTGTCTTTTCAAACGAAAAATCCATGAACTTGTCCGTTACTGAATCGTATGTTTTACTCTGTGAACAAAAAGGTCCAACTAAATGCGCGGTATCTTCTGTGATACTGTGATATAATTTACAACATGTTTACATATTTAAGTGTATTTAAATTATATAAGCAACCCATTTCATTATATCGTGGTAGATTAGTGCTTAGCACACTCATGTCTCAAACTCAAATGGCACTAATGTGCTTACAGTTACATTTACCACGTGCTAACAGTTAACGAAAATATAATGATGAAATACTATACACTAGATTTCATATAGACTATAAGCTGTGCCGTAAACAAAAGTTATTGCCAGCCTCTATAAGTCCAAGCTAGATCATAAAAACCACGCTTAGCAAGCTTATAGTAGTATATGCTTTGTAGGGAGAATCTATATCATTGTTGGCACTTAGCACAATGATTGCCACCGTATTGTTTTTACAAAACATTAAGAGGTCAACATTTTTGAAGTGAAACTTCTATATAGATGGGGTCTTACTATTTTTCGCTCACGAAAAATCGACACGGCCACGTGGTCTAATACTTACATTTTTAAACTCGTGATATCTTTCGAATGGAATGTACGAATTGAATAATTCAAAAAGTTATATAAAGGTATTGAAGCAATCTTACATATGAAGTTATTTATTTTGATAAGGAGTAATACCACGATATAAATAAAGAGCCTTTTCTAGCGACGGCATTTTAATTTTTTTTTAAATAAAAGAACACTTATTGTGGCATAACAATGCGAGTATAATTCACACTCAACACTAAGATCGTTACGTTCTCGACAATCACGAATTTATAGATGACACAGACCAGCTCTAGGCTTCTGGAAGGACCATATACGGTAAGCACCAGAATAAATGTACATGACTGTACATTTCACTAATCACCGGGTAAATATCTCTGATATAAAATAAATCACCTCACTCCAACTACAAGATTAGGAAAGGACCGTTAAACTTCTTATGAGCGTTAAGACAAACCGTTAAACTACCATATAGCACAAAATATCTAAAGTAAATAGTCAAAACTATAACTATTGAACTTATTGTAGAAAATTTATACCTTATTTTTATAGATTTGCTTGAGTTACTTATAACGCCGTAAAATAACGTTGATAGTGCAACGTATTGTTTCATTTCACAGTTGCAATAATCACTTGCAGTTCTAGTCGTCACCGTAACACGTCACGGTATTGTTAATTTATAGTCACTTCTAAAATATCTGATGGTGATTTTTCACCGGTGAAATAGTACTGACAAATTGAAATAATTTCACAGCAGTGATCGATATAATAAAGTAGCTGTAATTTCCATAACTAAAGAAATCCTACAAAGGTAGTAAATGTAGACAGATTGTCGAAATTCTATGATTCGAACATCTGTCTGACCCATATATCTCTATCCTGTTCTTCGTGTTATTTTGTTTCTAAAAGTTTATGGAACATTCTACGGTGCTATTGTTAAGGCGCAGCATACGCTTCGTACTGTTAAGGGGAAGAAATTACGATACGCGTATCCGCCTCAGTATATTGAACTTGTCTTTGGTACCAATCATTGGGTGGGGAGACAACAATATAATAATAATATAATTTACCGTATATCATTAAAAAACGATGATGAATACTTAATTAAAGATAAATATATCAATAAACAAAGTCGATACTCACCGTCATCTCACCCCCGAAACACTCGGCGGCGATGTGAGCCGGATCGAACGGCTTCACTTCGGCGTCGTTGAAGAGCAGCCACCGGTCGTGGTGGTCGTGCTCACGATCGCGGATGAACGAGTAGTAGTGCCCGCCGTCCGCTGTGCCCGTGTGTACAGTAACGCCGATGAGTTCATATCTATTGTAAAAAATATTCTTGAGGTTTTTGCGGGAACTTGTTCTTATGATATACGTATATAACGTTATCCAATATGGTATAGCAATTCACTTAAAAAGGTAATTAAGGAAAAACATAAATTTTTAAGAAAATACAAAACATACGGTAATAAATCTGATGAACTATCTTTCAAAGTTTTGCGCGAACGAGTAAAAATCTTAGAATCTGAGTGTTACCAAAACTACTTAAGCTTAACCGAAAAATCAATTGCAACTAATCCTAAAAACTTTTGGGCATTTGTAAAAAATCGTTCTAAGTCAAATGCAATACCTAGCTCGTTAAAATACGATGGAAAATATATTAACTGTGGTGAATCCATCTGCAATGCATTTTCTTCTTACTTTCAATCAACTTTTCTTAAGTGTTCAAATAATATTCATAATGATCCCCTTAATCATAATATATATATGAATAGCTCCAACCCTACAGTTACAGGGGATATAAATACATTTTTTATTAACCCAGTAGAAGTAAAGACTTTATTACTTAAATTAGATGTTAGTAAGTCGGCTGGTCCTGACAATATCTCACCCAGATTTCTTATAAAGTGTGCATCATTTATTGCTTTGCCATTATCAATTCTATTCAAAAAGTCTATAGCCTCTGGAATAGTGCCAGAGTTGTGGAAGTCAGCATTTATAACGCCTGTTCATAAAAAAGGACCTAAGTCTGAAATTAATAACTACAGACCGATATCCAAACTCTGTATCGTGGCTAAAGTCTTTGAAAGAATTATTTACAATCAGGTTTATCATTCGTTATTTAACGCTTTGAGTCCTTACCAACACGGTTTTTTGAAAGGTAGGTCCACTGTTACGAATCTAATACTACTCAATGATTATTTAACCATAAATATGGATAGGGGGAGCCAAATCGATGTCATCTACACTGACTATAGCAAGGCATTTGATCGAATTAACCACACTATTCTTCTCTATAAGCTTGAAAATATGGGTATTCGAGGAGATCTGCTAAGATGGTTTTCATCATATATTGACAATCGATCGCAAGCTGTCGTGTTAAATAATTACATATCGAGTTGGGTCAAGATGCCGAGCGGCGTCCCGCGGGGCTCTTTGCTTGGACCTTTGCTTTTTATTATCTACGTCAACGATATAGAACACTGTTTGAGAACATCCAGATTACTGTGTTTCGCTGACGATATGAAAATTTTTTCAACCATATCTTCAGTGGAGGATATGCATGCTCTTCAGCAAGACCTACTGCGCCTGGAACATTACTGTGCCATTAACCAACTCGATCTTAATCCCCTCAAATGCTTCCTCGTGACGTTCACGCGAAAAGAGAATGTCATCCTAACCCATTATACCCTATCGGGTCAGGTGATACCGAAGGCTAGCGAAATCCGTGATCTGGGTGTGTACCACGATAGCAAATTAACATTTGACGTTCATATCAATAAAATAGTTAATAAAGCTTCCAAGTCCCTTGGTTTCATTTTAAGAATATCGAACTGCTTTAATGAGATAAAAACACTCAAAATTTTATACTGTACCTATGTCAGATCTGATCTTGAATATGCATCTCATATATGGAACCCACGGTATCTTAAATATATTGACCGCATTGAAAGTGTACAAAAGCGTTTTATTCGGTATTTATGTTATAGGGAAAAGATCCAGTACACTGGTGATATGTATCTTGATCTCTGTAAAAAGTTTCACCTATTGCCACTGAAAGACCGACGTGATATTGCTGACTTTTTACTACTTCAAAAAATTATCTCCTCTGATATTGATTGTCCAGATCTCCTTAGTAAAATCCATTTTAATATTCCTTCGAAATCTATACGTTTCAATCAACCCATAAATGTACCTTTAAGTTCTACTAATTATAGACAAAATTCATTTTTAGTGCGAGCAAGTAACTATTTAAATAATGTGACTAAATACGATGATATCGACCCATTTTCAATCAGTATTTCAGGAGCCAAGCGGTGTCTAAGCCTGAAATTTTTCATCAGTGATTAGACTTCTCGGTGCCTTTTTAATGTTTTTTTTTTTTATATATTTGCATGTTACTTTAAGATATATATTATCCGTGAAAACCTGTCATTGGCTTTCTTGTTTTAATTTTAGATATCTAACCAAATGTTTTAGCTGTAAGTTTTCCATAAATAAATAAATAAATGATTTTTGAAGTTATACTTCTTTAGGCGCGTTAGGGAAAAATGATGAGAGTAAATTTTTACGATGCGCGCGCACACCGTCACACAAAAAACCTACATCATGAAGTTAACTATAGTTAACCGACACCCTGAAGTTAGCTATAGTCAACATTTTAGTTTTGAAGTTATACTTTTACGATGCACGCGCACACTGTCACGAAAAACCGACACCCTGAAATTAGCTATAGTCAACATTATAGTTTTTCTATTTTTAGTGTCGTTTTTTCTACAAACGTAGAATAAGGCAAAAATAAAAATTTTGACGATATTTTTATCTTGATACGCCAAAGAAGTATAACTTCTAACGCGTGTACATAAGTACACACACACATTTTTTTTCTAAACTTGAACATCATGAATGTTTGACACTGGCTAAAGTTCATTTCTAATAGGAAAGCATGGCTGACACATCCATGAAAGATAACTTTTAGCTTTATCATAAACTACGCTGTTAATTAAATATTAATTTTAATTATGATGCTGTTGGCTGTAATTAGTTTTCGTTGACCTCGAGACTCCTTGAAGTGACTTTCACTATTAAGCAGTTTATGATTTGGCCCTGAAGGCCGATTTAAAAATATCAACCTGTATAAATATTAGCTACATAAGTCATGCTTTTGTCGTTTCTACACGTGTTATAATTACATTATTACATTACATTTAGTAAATTCTATCTGCAATATAATGATATATAATTTTATAAAATTAGTACATATTATATTGCGTATAGTTTTACATGTTTAAATAGTTGTATATTATCATCATATCTTGTATATGTATATAACTTATGTGTATATTTGTATATATGGTATAGTTATATATTTATTATTAAAATGTATGTAAGTAATCGTACAATAATTATGTACACCACCATCGCCACTCCTAATCAGAATATTCTTGCCACGGATTGTCTGGAAGAGATCGCGATAAGACCACCCTTTGTACCCAACTAGATTATTACTAGTTTGTAAGTTTTCTGTAATGGTGTACAATAAAGTGTTATCTATCTATCTATCTATAATTAAAAATATACCTTTTTAGAACAGATTAGCCAAAATTTTAGGTTAAAAAAATCTCTTACTTTTTAAAAAGAAACCCTTTAATGAATTTTTATTAGTAAAAACTGGTGCTACTTCATTGTGGAAGATTTAAGAGCTCATCGGTATTACATTTTAGATTGAGCGATATTTATAGTATTGTTCTTTCGTTAAAATATCAAAAAATAGCAAAAAAAGAACTCACTCGTGATGTTCCTCGGATTCCAAACTTTCCTCAATCTCTACATTTGGACTATTGTCGCCTTCTCTCTTAGTTTCCGCCGATTTCTTTTTTTCCTCTGAAATTTAATTCAAGCATGAAAGAATAATTTCAAATAAGTTGTCCATCAATAAAATGAAATTAATAATATCAAAATTTTAAATCCCAGTTGCGTTCAGTGCCTTCGCTTTGACGCCCAGGGTTTGCTTTCCTACTTTTTCATCTCCGCTTTACCTGGTCTTCGGCATCCCCTATTTTGAGAGGCACGCATGTCATTCTTCACAACGTAAGTCCAGCATTCGTTGGGCCTTCAAAAACTATCTAAATACATAGTAGTCGACTAAATTTAATTATGACCCACAATAAGATAATTAATTTTCTTACAATTTAAATTATACCAATTTAGAGAAATACAATCTACATAATTATATGCAGAAAGTGACTTTGTTTGGAATTTAATTAGCTTCTTAGAACTTGAACCCTAATTCAGCTATAACAATACATATTTTCATAATAAAGTAACCATTATAAAGCCAGTGGTTGAGCATTTTTGCGATATTGTAATAGCACATTTCGAACCTAAGGGATAAAAACTACATTACATGGAATTAGTTGCATAGACACATTACAAATACATAGTTATTGAAAGCGCCGATATAAATACTTTAGAGATTCAACGAAACTCAGAATGACTAATAGGGATTAGGATAACAGATTTAATTTATATGACCAGAGGTGTGGAGTCTTTAGTAAAATATATTGGTAACGTGCGGTTTATACAATACATACATGGTAAAAGGTTTTACAGTGGTAATTCACTATTTCGTTATCAAACCCTGGATTTTAAAAAATTAGAATATAGGGTAATCTATACCATTGTTGGCCATCCAATAAATTTATTGAAGACATTAAAAAAATATTTTTATCTTGTATCCATACAATAGTATAATTATTATCATTGTATGGCTGAAAATAGAAAATATAAACACTTCTTAATGTTTTGAATAGGTACAGTTTTCCAATAATGGTACAGTTTTCGTTATCTAAAAAATGGGTCAATGGATTTAGATATAATAATATATACCGATCTTTGTGGAGTGTTTTTTAGTTTTGCCATATTTAACTTTTTCAATTTTCACATTTTTCTATATTTTAAAGCGAATATCTCCCAATCTATAAACTTTAAAAAAATCAGTATAAGCAATTTTTTTGAGAGAAATGGGTTTCTCAAATTAATTAATTATACGAACACGAAATTTTTTAATTATGTTGTTATCAAAATGTTTACAAAACAATAAATATTAAAAAGGTGGGTCTTACCTTGATACTGTGCTGGCATAAGGTGTTTCTCTACATAACCAGACATGTCCAGCCTCATTGGGAACGAGAAATGCGTGTTGACCTTTTCTTTTAACATCGTCAGCATGTTGAATGTATACCGCATCGTGTTGAAACACAATATCCTTGGAAGTTTCTTGAAACATGCCCTGTATAGAATAATCCCCATTAATATTATAAATGCGAAAGTAACTCTTTGTCTATCTGTCTTGTCTGTTACGCTTACGCAGAAAAACTACTGGACCGATTTGGCTGAATCTCAGTATATTATATTCGATGCCCGGAAAGAACATACAATACTTTTTATCCAGAAAATGCAAATACATCAAAATTTTATACAGTGTAATGTGTATTAACTCCTGCACTTTAAACGAGAGGTATATAGCACAAGCATAACTTGTTTAATTTGGGGATTATTATAATGTATATCTCTGTAGACTACGGGTCATAAAAATGGCTCGAACTTTTGGAGCAATGTATGCATTCAAGCCCATGGGGCCATGGGAAGGCTAACACGTAGAGGCCCCTTAGACAAAAATCTAAATGTGGCCTGATACTGACCGGCGATTATCCCTGTCTATGTCATATAAAAATGCTCCCAAGGACAAGCCCCGGTCAGAATCGACACTAACTGCATGGGTCCCTAAAAAGCCGTAGAAGATTGGCGAGGGATAACATGGATGTGAATGGCTAAGGGGGGTCGAGAAATGGGCTGCAGCAGGGTCACCCAAGCAACTTCTGACTTAATACCATTTATCACTTCCATCCCTGGAGCTTGAGTCTTAGCTCTAGCTAAGACTAAGGCTAAGGCAATCACGGAGCCCCTGGAGACGAGTCCGAGGTGTCGCTACGCCACAAAGCCTTCCTGATTGTTATTACTATTTCACTTTATATTTATTCTTTTTTTTAATACATATGTCTATATAAAAAAGTGTGTGTGTGTGTGTGTACTTATGTACACGCGTTAGAAGTTATACTTTTTTGGCGTATCAAGATAAAAATCTTTTCAAAAATTTTATCTTTTGCCTTATTCTACGTTGAAAAAACGACACTAACAATAGAAAAACTGAAATGTTGACTATAGCTAACTTCAAGGTGTAGCTTATTCGTATGACGGTGATCGTAAAAATTTACACTCATCATTTTTTTCCCTAACGCGCCTAAAGAAGTATAACTTCAAAATACATCTGTAACTATTATTATTATTAAAAAATAGTTTAAAAAACCACAACAACAGAAAAGGTACTTAGGTCCAAATGTCGCTTACGACAAAATGGCGACAAGGGCTCGATATAGTTATACTGATCATTTAGATATAAAGATTATCTTATATATATAAAAATCTTGTGTCACAATGATGTTAAACTCCAAAACTACGGAACCGATTTCAATCAAATTTGCACACCGTGTGCAGTTTGATCCAACTTAAAAGATAGGATACTTTTTATACCGTTGGAACCGGTAGGTGGCGCTGAGATCGGGTTCTAGAATCCTCCTAATCACCGGGAGTGATTTTGTTTTTGTGTGTTTGAGTGGGTTCCCGGATGGTTTAGATTCGCAATTAAAACCGGTAGGTGGCGTTGACATCGGGTTCTAGAATCCTCCTATACACCTGGACCGATTATGGTGATTTTGTATTTGTGTCATGAAACAAAGTCTTTTAGGAATTCAAAAAATATGGTGGTACGAAGTTCGCCGGGTCAGCTAGTTTAGATATAAAGATTAATGATGTTACCGTTTCTCCGCGCGAACTTTGGCCGCGCACTGCGAGCACGTGTAGCAGTTGTCGCCCTCGAGGGTGTCCTTGACGGTCACCTCGTCCAGGCTCTGGTGCAGGTTGCGCATGTCCGCCACCTGGCAGCGCACCGTGTAGAACTCCTCCAGGGTACGCGACACGTGAGGACAATCCTGGATTAATAATGGTTTCTAACGACACTGCACACAACCGTGTACGGTAAACTATACCATTGTTGGCACCCAGCAATATCGTTTAATATGTTTGACCCATACAATAATATTATTATTACTATCAGTGTGTGGGTACAAAACAAAAAAAAGACTAGTTGCGTTATTTGGTCGTCGGACGATATTTTAAACACACACTATATTTTAATTCGTTTATTAATTAATTAATCACAATTACTTAATTATTACTTAATATTATATACTTCTGGGCTTCTCCGTGATGGAGCTCCAAGAGACCACGCTGGTACGTCGCGAGGACGAAGAAAGTTAAGGGTTCGTCCACACGAACGAACAGACTTCTTAATATTTTGAATGACATAATAGGGTGCCACCAATTGTCTAGTTTCCTCTACATTAAAAAAACATCTTTTGGTTACAGGTATTGGAGACTAGACGACTAAAAAACTTACCAACGACACGACATTATTACTAAGCACGCCACAGAACAGCGTTTTGACTAGTTTCTTAAGTTCAGGCGTCATTTCTTCCAACTTGGACACGAGATCTATGAAGAATTCGGCCATGTCTTTCTGTTCACCAGTGTTCAGCGGTTGATGATCCATTTGGTACACTTTGCAGAAACTTCGTGGGTTGTAAGCTTTGCGTTCACTCTCCTGCGTGTAAAGTGAAATATGCAAATATATCGAAATAAAAATAATTAAAGAAATTCGAGAGCTGTTAAAAGTTGGCGTTGTCGATTAGCATCGCGTGGCATGCAAATTAATGCAACATGAATGTCCATATAAACTTTCCAAGTAAGCTTCTATGGTTAAATCCGAACTATAAGATATAGCGAAAAATACTCAAAGGAGTCTCGGGGCTGACTTCGATGGAAACTAAAGTGGTAACATTAGATTTTCAAAAATCATTTACCCAAGTTAGGAATTAAATCACCTGATATTGAAAAAAATAATTATTACACCAACCCACATAACAACTTGTAAGGATCAATTACTGTGAAGTAATTCTTAAATGGCAAAAGTAAGAGAAAGACTTAATTTTTTTTTAATAATATTTTTTCTTGACCTTAATTAAATTTTAATTTGTTTTCGTAAGCCTTGATACGACAATTTCTCGCTGATCTATCGGACTTTGAATGGCAATGGATCATTTCATTTCGTTCATTCATCAGAGAATAACGATAGACATTTACTCACCAGGAGATACGCGAACATCCTCTGCATCTCATGAAGCGTAGCGGGATGCCTGCTGGTGGTGGGGTCCGCACTCAGCAAAGCGGCCCTGGCCTGCGGCATCATGTACAGGTGCTGCATACACGAGGCCATGTAGCAGGTGGCTCCCAGGTTGGTCAGGCCCACGTACCCGCATTCCGAACGGGACTCTTCGGCCGGCCAATAGTCCCACGGGTAGCCGCATACTGGACCTGTATACCAGGCATAGTCCGTATAATAAGTTTACTCTCTAAACTAGTAAGGGTGCGAATACGTTTTACATTTTATTCTAATATTTTTTCAATATAAAAAGACAGGCACTGAAATAACATTTTATCATTTACACATTATATGAGTAAAAAGTAATTAATGTGCTAGTTGATTTCTTTTACATGCATTCACATATGACATCAACAAAATCTTTGCAGTTGCAATGTTCATTAAGTTTATAAAAAGTATCTCATTTGATTTGACTGTTCATTTTCAATTAAGATCATAAGAGACAGCATCATCTTTTTGTCACATCCCACAAAGAGAATAAACAAGAAATTTGACAGTTTAGCAATATAAAAAAAGGCCAGCAGTGCGTTAATGACACCTCTGGTGATACAAACATCCATAGGCGACGATAACCGCTCTCTATCAGGTGGGCCATCTGCCTGTCTGCTGTACTCCAGCAATGAAAAAACGGTCTATTTGAACACAAAGTCTTGTCACCTTGAACTTTGTTCTTTTATTATTAAAGAGTGAGTTAAAATAATGCATTAAAAAGTGTGGACTGTTCCCGATTTCCAACTTTGTAATTACAAACTTAATTAACAACTCATACTACCTGTTATGGATTCTATAAGCAACTCACCCACTAAATAAATTTAAGTATTATTTCTGTTAAACTAGCTTATGCAGACTGCAGCATACCATTTCACTTTGAACCATGCAGTTAGATTTAACGTTTGCAAAATTTATAACTAAATAAATTAAGGTTAATGTAATAATGTAAGGTTAATGTAAGTGATATGATAAGAAACAGTGCGATAAGGGAGCGTTGTGAATTGAAAGAAGATGTAGTGACAAGAGTTGAAAAGGGAATGTTAAGGTGGTTTGGCCATGTAGAGAGAATGAATGATAGCAGAATCACAAAACAAGTATATGATAGCAATGTGACTGGAAGAGTCAGTGCCGGTAGACCAAGACGTACTCACCATGATCAAATTGAAGATATTTTGAAGAAAGGTCAGATAAAAAGTAGTTTAAATAAGCGTGTATGTATGAGAAGATTAATGAAAGTTGATGAAGCGAAAAGTGTTTGTCAAGATCGTAACAAGTGGAGATCCATTGTCTCTGCCTACCCCAATGGGAAACAGGCGTGACAATATGTATGTATGTATGTAATAAATTAAATTTATAACTAAATTTATAATATAAAAAGACAATTGTTTAAATTAAAAAAAGTCTTTTGTCCTTAAAGATTGAGTAAACAGGAATAAATATTTACAATATTCATCGAAACAAGTAACTCACCCGGTTTATGATGTTCCATGAGTTTATGGTGTAAAACCATATAGTTATCAGGTGCACCCCTTACTAACTCAACAAGCAGATCGTAAGCCGCGGAGCGGGACTTCTGGGATTTACACTTCGGAAGATTTCTCTTGTCAGGATTTGGCACGTCAAATAAGAATCCAAAAACCTACAACAAATACATAACGTTTTATTGGTCACCAAATTAAAAACTATCATAAGTATAGTATAGAATACATGGTTTATGTGTTTGAAGGTATGATTGCTTTCCTTTGGAAGAACTACCTTTTTGTTCTATGAACAGGTAGTTAACTCATTAGTGTAGAGTGGTAGGTAATCGTCGACATTGATAACTTCGAAAAATGACGAATTTCTTCCTTGATAGTTCTTACTTCGAAATATTAGTGTATTTCACTGGGTGTCCGAAGTATGACACATTGGCGTCTTTGGATGAAAATTATGTTTGGAAAACATGAGAATTTAAGAAAAAAAAAATACACATCAACTGAATTTTTGTCAATCGATCTAACTGAAGGAATGCTCCAAATTGAACTATAAAGAGCAATTGGATTTCAATGAAATGGGATGAAAACAGGAATTTTATTTTCAACTTTCATGTATATTTATTTCATTGCACCTTGCAGGGGTCAGAAGATGTGAACATAATGAATATGAAACATATGAAAAAAGTTATTTATTATACATTGAAATAATACATACCATTTCCAAGGTCCTTGTGCCCTGTTCGGACGTTTTGAACCTGAGGGGATGTTTCAGTAGGTGCGTCAGCAAACTAAGTTGCCCGTATAGTCCGTCGTCGGGTGTGCAGGGCTCGGTCCTTTTCTCAATTATCTCTCTTTTTTCTAGCGATATACGAATTTGCTCGCATAATTCGTTCAGATCCGGTGCACCGCTGTCTTCGGACGTGGCGCCCTCTGTGGTTGAAAAGAAAGGCAAATTTCAAACAACCGAAGCTTAGGATTATGCAACATAAAAGCTCTTAAATATTAATGCAATAAAATTAAGAAATGTCAAAAGTGACAAATAAAATTCAAAAAGAGAAATCATGGACGTTTACACTATTTATAATCATTTTGGTATATTCCTACATTGTTAATACTAGCGTTTGCCCCCACAGCTACGCCGCGTGTTCAACACTATGTTGTAGCTTTATTTTACTTACATAATAACTTAATTCGGTTTTTTACATAAAATAATAACAAAGAAATCAAGTTCATATAGTCTACACAACTGCCCAGCAAAATATAGAGGCGAGTCGAAGCCTCTGAAGTCGAAGAACCTGATTTGAAGTAATACAATAAATGACATATTATTTATGACGACGTAGGTATTTGTTACTGAATTGAAATATGCGATTGCAGCGCCATCTATTTCGCTAATCCGTCTGTTCTAAGGAAACAAAGTCATTTATTGGGGTAAAGTGTATTTAAGTGTTAACGCGGTTTATAAACCAGTATTATGTCAAGTTTCATTTATATACATTCAGTAGTTTCCAAAAAAGATGCGATTGCAGTGCCATATTTTGCGGCATTTTTGTCCATTCCAAATAAATGATGTGATTAATCGAGATAAAGAGAAGCATAAGTTACGCCCCGGGATATAAGCTGGCTCTATGCAGAGTTTCATTTAAATCCGTTCAGTAGTTTTAATCTGATGCTCTAACAGAGAGACAAACAGACAAGTAAAAACAGTCAGACAGTCAGACAGACGGCCAAAAATTCTAAAAATTTCATTTTCGGAATCTTCTGATTTTTTTCACATTTTTAATCGCACTGTACAATCTCCAACTAACTATATGTATAGATTATTATTCACAATAAAAAAGGCAATTAAGGTAAAACTTTTGGTGCCCTCTAGAAATGTTAAATTTAGGGACGTGTTCAGAATTATTATTATAGTTTTTACTAGGATACGTCTCCAACTTCGTCCACGATTAAGTTGAAATCCCTGCGACATTCCCGAGGCACAAAGTATAGCACAATTTAAAAAAGAACGTAAGCTATCGATTTAGTGAAAAATGTATCGAAATAAGCTAATTTTTATGCACCTGAACCACTACAAACTGCTTCTGGGAAAACTCCCGCTAGATTCCCGAGATAAAAATATTTTATACAATTTACTATTGATCAGAAAAAAAATCGCATGCATTTGAAATGAATTGGATATTTTTTCAATCTAGATATTTTAAAACATTGTTAAAAAAATTCCCACGGGATACCCAGAATAAGAAGTTGCGCAGGTTTCAAGCCTAAGAATTTGCTGACGATCAGTGAACGATGAGTTTTTACGTGAATTTCGAACAGACAAACAGACAAGGAAGCGTAAAAAAAATGCATCGTGTTCTCCATAGTTTATAGTGTATAATCATTTTTTTTTAAATAGCTTCAATGTACAGACATGGGATGTCTAGAATTTTATAGTATTATAGATTAGGCGATTGGCATTCCTAGTATTTTTCTTTCATGGCATTTGTATGATATGCACATTAATTTTGTTTCTACCGCACAAGCGCGATGTAAGATTATTAGTGTAGGGAGGTATGCAAAAGATACTGCAAATGACCTGATTTGGAACATTCAACATACCTTTGAAGAAATCTTCAGGCAGGCCGTCAATCAATCTGCACACGAGCCAAAAATAATCCCGACAAGCAGGCCCATAGGGCTCCTTGCCCTCCTCCGTGTGATGGTGGACCACCTGAAAGAACTGATAAAATTAACATACAACTGTTGTTTATTATTTCATGAACTATGGTTTTCAAGTCATGGTACCGCCATCTCTTGTTCAAACCACAATACAAATTCTTGATACATACATATTCTTTCTCATTTGCATATTAGTTTGTATGTATATCTATCTCTGTCCCCCCAATTTTGCCTTACAACTTAGAAGACGGCCCCATTTTGTCGTCGGATTCGTTTGCGGTGTTAAGAAGACTGACATGTACGAAATGATAAGATTTTTAGCAAGAGCAGTAAATTGTAGAAACAAAATAAATGGCGGTTGCCCAAAAAAGTGATGCTATTGTTTGAATTATTGGTTAAGGGCGTTAGTTACATTTCCCGTGTATGTGTGATGTCTGTGTCTGAAGCTAAGGTGGCCGTTCTTAGTCGACCACGGTTTGGGATGTATTTATTTATATTATTCGACAAACGTTCACTAAACAACTGAAGGCAACAAAATTATACTCTTATCTTCAGCGGTTTCGTGTATACTGAATATCCTGTTTCTTTTTTACTATCGGATTCCATACACTCATCACTACAAGTATGTTGTGTAGAAGACTTGCTATAGTGAAAAGAGGATATATATATATTGTTGAAGATTCTTCTTCTGAATGCACAAAACGTTTGCCAAGTAACTTATAAAAATATTCACCTCATGATGATGATGATGCGACTGCGGGGGATGGGGTCGCATATCTGCAGCCCGGGGCAGGTGTTCCAGCAAAAGCTGCAGCATAGGTGCCAGGACCGCAACTTCGCCTCCAGAGCACAGCCTGTATAACGCACTGCCTGCTTCGCGACGAACCTACATGTAAAGAAATAGTTACAACTGTGTCACGGCTACATCTGGGTTATCTCAGAGCGTTAGTAATTCGACTAGTGATTGCAAATTCACTGATCACCGGTTAAATAACCGTGATATAAGTCACTTTTCACTCCAGATACAAGAATAGGTAACGACCGTTAAATTTCACCAGAGCGTTATTTCACGTGACAATATTTGTTCTTTATTTCACCGTTAACGTGCCAAGCAGTATAAATAGCTACAGCAGGTATTCTAAACGACAAACAAGTGAACTCATTTGAGTAAAATTAATGTATGATAAATAGAACATTTTGTTACATAACAACCTTCTCCTTTGACGTTTGACATTTCTTCACAGCAATTGATCCTTACAAGCTACAATATAATTTGGTATAACAATACAAGTGTATTTATTTATTCAAAATAAGCGCATTTGATTTCTGACAAGTGTAGTTGATTTTTCAAAAATCAAATGATACCACTAGAATTTTCGTCAAAATCGGCCTCGAGAATCTATTCAGTGTTTCTCGCTATTTAGTATAGTTAAATATACGGCCCAGAAGGCGTACTAGAAAAATTTACCTGTATTAATTAAGAGTTATTTGTTTAGTTATAATATCTCCAATCCCAGTATATCGCCAAATTAAGCAAGTTACGCTTGTGTTATAGATAATTTACAACATACTACTCTACTCTGAGCCGATCCCAGACACCCAGACCATAGTAAATAACGGAGAAAATACATACACAACTTCACGCCAGGTCCCTTGCGGGGTAGGCACGAACAACAGAGCGCTATACAGGCTTATTATTACACACCTCACTTGCTTCTTTGACATTCATAGCTCTTGTCATGCATGCGCGGAGAAAATACGTTTCCGAAATTTACTATACCAGGAATCGAACCCGGAGCCTTTGCGTTGCAGTGAGGTAGGCCGGCAAAGGCCTGCCCGCTCAACCACAGAGGTCGTCAAATTAAGTTTTAATTTAAGTAAAATGGAGTTACTCTTAGTGAGTTTGACGCGCAACTCTAGTACGGAATAAATAATATGATCGTGGCAAAAGCGACCTCTCCTTACCGCTGGGTCGGCGTCGTCGAGCAGCAGGCGCGGCGCGGCCCGCCTCAGGGACCAGGCCAAGGAGACGGCGTCCCCGCCGCCGCGCGCCCACCACACGCACATGCGCATCGCGTGCTGAACCACCTCCGACATAAATAACAAGTGTAAGTAACAAAGTATACAAGAGATGATTGGTCAAAGGAGCGTGAATGTCTTAAAAAAAACCTTTCCATTATGTCTGATAATCTGGGTATTTGATGGTCAAATCATCAGAGACACTTTATCATCGTACAAAACGCCACAGCCTCCTTGATTTTATATGAGAATATTGCTTTAGAACATCACAATTTTAACAAGAATATAGTTTATCAATTATTGTTTGAATTGTAATTTAAATTATTTTTATAATGAACCATTGTAGAAAGTAATATGATCAAAAGATATTTTACTGAATATGAATATTATTTTAGAATTTATTATAATATGTGTCAAATACCCAATTGCCTGTAAAATGACAGTATATTATTGAGCTTGGCGTTTTGTTATTATTTCACTAAATAATCACAATAAAGCGCAAACCGCACATACACATTATGTTTGACTAACATCAAAAACGATAATCTTTCACTCATTTCAACTTTTTCGTTTGTACAAGAGTCATACATAATCTTCTACCATATAAATACCCTTAACATGGAAAAAGTGTATATGAAGACATATACGATATGATACCTCATAACTTCCGTACATTTATATGTAAATAATACTCACTTGGGCTCGTCCCCAAAATCCGGTCTTGTAAGTAGTTGGTTCTTTGAGGGTCGCAGCCTCGCACAATATCGATATAAGCCTCTCCGTTGTTTCTTCCACACTCATTAGAGACAAAAGTGCCTAAAATAATAATCAGTCATTGAAGAAGTTGTTGGCAACACCAACAAACAATTGAAAATTGACTTTGTCACATAAAATTCCTCCTCTAAATGTAATGGTGCAATCCCTATTAATATTATAAATGCGAAAGTAACTCTGTCTGTCTGTCTGTCTGTCTGTCTGTCTGTCTGTCTGTCTGTCTGTTCCGTTTTCACATAAAAACTACTGGACCGATTTGGCTGAAACTCAGTATATATATATTTTCGATACCGAGGATGAACATAGGATACTTTTTATCCCGAAAAATGGGATAGTTTCCGGGATAACATGATATTTGTCTGTTTGTTTGTTATGCTTTTACGGAAAAACTACTGGACCGATTTGGCTGAAATTCGGTACGTATGTAAATTAAATACTGAGGATGGACAAGGGGTAATTTTCATTTTGGCCTTTTTGGTAATTTTGGCCTATTTGGTAATTTTGGCCTTTTTGGTAATTTTGGCCTTTTTGGTAATTTTGGCCTATTTGGTCATTTTGGCCTATTTGGTAATTTTTCCTTTTTGGTCATTTTGTCCTATTTGGTCATTTTGGCCTATTTGGTCATTTTGGCCTATTTGGTAATTTTTCCTTTTTGGTCATTTTGGCCTATTTGGTCATTTTGGCCTATTTGGTCATTTTGGCCTCTTTGGTCATTTTGGCCAATTTGGTCATTTTGGCCTATTTGGTCATTTTGGTCATTTTGGCCTATTTGGTCATTTTTCCTTTTTGGTCATTTTGGCCTATTTGGTCATTTTTCCTTTTTGGTCATTTTGGCCTATTTGGTCATTTGGGCCTATTTGGTCATTTTGGCCTATTTGGTCATTTTGGCCTATTTGGTAATTTTGGCCTATTTGATCATTTTGGCCTATTTGGTCATTTTTCCTTTTTGGTCATTTTGGCCTATTTGGTAATTTTGGCCTATTTGGTAATTTTGGCCTATTTGGTCATTTTGGCCTATTTGGTCATTTTTCCTTTTTGGTCATTTTGGCCTATTTGGTCATTTGGGCCTATTTGGTCATTTTGGCCTATTTGGTCATTTTGGCCTATTTGGTAATTTTGGCCTATTTGGTCATTTTGGCCTATTTGGTCATTTTTCCTTTTTGGTCATTTTGGCCTATTTGGTCATTTTGGCCTTTTTGGTCATTTTGGCCTATTTGGTCATTTTGGCCTATTTGGTCATTTTGGTCATTTTGGCCTATTTGATCATTTTGGCCTATTTGGTCATTTTGGTCATTTTGGCCTATTTGGTCATTTTTCCTTTTTGGTCATTTTTCCTTTTTGGTCATTTTGGCCTATTTGGTAATTTTGGCCTATTTGGTCATTTTGGCCTATTTGGTCATTTTGGCCTTTTTGGTCATTTTGGCCTATTTGGTCATTTTGGCCTATTTGGTCATTTTGGCCTTTTTGATCATTTTGACCTTTTTGGTCGTTTTTGCCTATTCCGTCATTTTAGCCATGTCGGTCACTGTGGTCTTTTGGTCATTTAGACCATTTTGGCCTTTTTGGTCAAGTTTTGTAATTTATTTAGTTGACAGATAGACGGGGGATGGTATATATAATTAACGATATAAAATGAAGTGAATCTTCTGTGCGCAAATACATAAAAATGTAATATAATATAACCTGTAGCACTTGCTCTATAAACAAGAAACACGTACTAGAGGTTAACCCGCGGCGGAGCCGCGGGGTAAACTCTAGTTTTAATATATTTATTAAATTCTCTCAATGTGCAATTCATACCCTTTCCTTATTAGTTTTGACTTAATCATCCTGCTCGAAGGATCAAATGATTAAATCAAAACTAATAAGAAAAGGGTACGGGCACATCGAATTCGGCACTAGATACAGCACGGCGGGATGGAGAGAAATGTACTGATATGATCGGCTATCTTCGGTCTCTCACTGCCTCATAACGCACTGTTAGTTTTACTTAAATTGAAGTTTTCTTACTCTTTTTGTGGTTAAGAAATAGTAAGTAACATGCACCATTTCGACCAGGATTTAAATCCACATCATTGGAATGAGACGGCACCCCGCCCTAGCCACTTAGCTATGACTAGCGGCAGATAGTGTTAATATTATACTGACATTACACCCATATATAAATGTATCTAATAACTCTTACTTTCTTTATAGAGATCTAAAATTAGAAATAAGTTATTTCTCAAAATGAATTAGAAATATTATACAGACTACTGGTAAAAACACGGGACTTTTTTAATTCTGTGAAATGTTTATCGCATCATAAAGACCACACAAAATAGGACCAAAGTAAAATAATCATAACAATAATACCGGATGTAATTTTGGTGTTTGAGCAGGATCCGAAGACGGCAGTGTTCCTATCCGGCACAACAGTTGCAGTAACAACGCAAGACAATCTTGCCTCCACTCACTGTCATCACTTCTTTGCAATACCCCTAGAAACAGTAAAATATCTTTAATACCACCTCACCAAACATTATACAAAGGATTTCACAACAAATATCTAAACTATAACCTTCTTCTTCTTATATATAAAAATGAATGTTTGTCTGTATGTTCTTTATAGAATCGTAAACTATACATTTGCTCATGTAATGATCTTTAGCAAAGTTGTTGTGCTTGAGCTAAAGAGGTTTCTGAGTTGGTTCACAATTGGACCCGGTAGGTGGCGCTGCTGTCGGTATATCGATTGAAGCTTTTCCGGGCAGGACGACGTCTGCCGGGACAGCTGATCCCTATTAATATTATAAATGCGAAAGTAACTCTGTCTGTCTGTCTGTCTGTCTATCCGTTTTCACGTAAAAACTACTGGACCGATTTGGCTGAAACTCAGTATATATATATATATTCGATACCGAGGATGAACATAGGATACTTTTTATCCCGAAAAATGGGATAGTTTCCGGGATAACATGATATTTGTCTGTTTGTTTGTTATGCTTTTACGGAAAAACTACTGGACCGATTTGGCTGAAATTCGGTACGTATGTAAATTAAATTCTGAGGATGGACAAGGGGTAATTTTCATTTTGGCTTTTTTGGTAATTTTGGCCTTTTTGGTCATTTTGGCCTATTTGGTCATTTTGGCCTATTTGGTCATTTTGGCCTTTTTGGTCATTTTGGCCTATTTGGTCATTTTGGCCTATTTAGTCATTTTGGCCTTTATGATCATTTTGAACTTTTTGGTCATTTTGGCCTTTATGATCATTTTGACCTTTTTGGTCATTTTGGCCTATTTGGTCATTTTGGCCTATTTGGTCATTTTGGCCTATTTGGTCATTTTGGCCTTTTTGGTCATTTTGGCCTATTTGGTAATTTTTCCTTTTTGGTCATTTTGGCCTATTTGGTCATTTTGGCCTCTTTGGTCATTTTGGCATATTTGGTAATTTTGGCCTATTTGGTCATTTTGGCCTTTTTGATAATTTTGACCTTTTTGGTTATTTGGCCTATTTGGTCATTTTGGCCTATTTGGTCATTTTGGCCTATTTGGTCATTTTGGCCTTTTTGACCATTTTGACCTTTTAAGTCATTTTGGCCTTTTTGGTCATTTTGGCCTATTTGGTCATTTTGGCCTTTTTGATCATTTTGACCTTTTTGGTCATTTTGGCCTATTTGGTAATTTTGGCTTATTTGGTCATTTTGGCCTATTTGGTAATTTTGGCCTATTTGGTCATTTTCCTCTTTGGTCATTTTGGCCTATTTGGTCATTTTGGCCTTTTTGGTCATTTTGGCCTATTTGGTCATTTTGGCCTATTTGGTCATTTTGGCCTATTTGGTCATTTTGGCCTTTTTGGTCAATTTGACCATTTTGATTATTTTGGCCTTTTTGGTCGTTTTTGCCTATTCCGTCATTTTAGCCATGTCGGTCACTGTGGTCTTTTGGTCATTTAGACCATTTTGGCCTTTTTGGTCAAGTTTTGTAATTTATTTCGTTGACAGATAGACGGGCGATGGTATATATAATTAAAGATATAAAATGAAGTGAATCTTCTGTGCGCAAATACATAAAAATGTAATATAATATAACCTGTAGCACTTGCTCTATAAACAAGAGACACGCACTAGAGGTTAACCCGCGGCGCAGCCGCGGGATAAACTCTAGTTGTATATAATTCTAAACATGACGCGTCTGTGTGTTTAAGTTATTCAAAAAACACTGGAATAGATTAGATAGAACACGATCCATTTTTTTTTAATTTCTCGGTTTGTCCGGTATTCACGTAAAAACTACTGGACCGATTTCGATGCGGTTTTCCCTGATCGACAGCAAATTCTTACACTTAACCCGATACTTAGGCACAACAATGAGGGAAACATATTCCTCCGGAGTAATACCTCTTTAAAAACTATACATTAAAAAACAAAGTATTCTTCTTTTGGGGCATACATTCACCATATTTGCCATTTTGCAAAAGATTTCTAATATATTCCAAGCTTATTAATAAAATATCCTATGTTCTATAAGTTGAAAAATTTCCCCTGACTAAACAACCCACAACCAGGTGGTAGGGTGTTTTGCCCGTCTGTATGGCTACCACCTCTGTTTAAAGTATGCCGCCAAACAACCTTGTGCTGTGTTCCGGCATTAGTGGCCAGGTTCCAGTCTCCCTTAAGAGAGCATCAGCACAATTGTAACGCCTTTGATGTTGCAAATGTCTATGGGCGATAGTAACTGCTTTCCATCAGGTGAGCCGTCTGCCTATCTACTAAACTTATGCAATACAAAAAAAAGATGAAGCAGTTAAATTAAGGAATTTTCTTTATTAGAATATTTTAATACAATAGAAACTCACCGGACATCATAATATCATACAACAGTCTTAAGCCTCCTTTCTTGATGAATAAGTCATTCCAATTCTCCACACTCACTTTTTCATCTTCAGTCTTTTCATCGCTCACCGGCGGTTCCTTTGCGTTTGGTCCACTATTTGTTGAGCTCAGCTTATCGATAATATGGAGCGAATACATAAGTTTCTGTGGGCTCGTGGGGTCCAATAATTCTGGTAGTTTGCTCTCTATGGGATTCTGAAAGGCTTCCAGAAGAGTAGGGTTCAATGGCACGGCTTGGAGGATGTCCCACACTCTTCGAGATAATAGCTGCGCTTTTGTATGGGCTACTGGTTCCTGGTACGAAAAAATGTGTTGAGGATATAATTTATTTATATATTTCTTGATAGACGGGCAAACTTCAGAATCGTTTATTATTAAACGTTTATTTTACACGCTTGGAAACAGTATAATTCCGTTATTTAAAGATTTGGTAAAATAATATTTATGGTAGAACAAAAGCTATCCATGTGACTTATTTTATCTAAAAAATTCCCATTGTCTAAAAAAGTATTCCATGTTCAATCCTGTTATTGAAATACATTTTTAATAATAAGGTCTACACTGTGATCATAAGTAGTTAGTATGAAAGGACCAAACACACAACAAAATAAGTAACTACATAATCTTTGTACTCCATTACGTTACGCCTTAAGGTCGGCCTTACACTAGAAGTTATGCTCGCGTGAACCTCTAAGGGTTATCAGACACTATGATTTTTCAATGCCGGACTCAGCCGTAACAGGATGCTGGATTTGTTAAAACTAACAAATCTTACTGGTGTTTGTTTACGTTAGGTACATCTCTAGCTAAGACAATTTGGTTCGTAAAGTATGTTCTGCGCAACCACTTGGCACTAACTTCAGACGAGCCACGACTCATCGGCCCTACTGTAATTTTCACTTTTTTTCTCGTTATTTATTTGGAACTTTTGCCACATAGGTCATGTCAGCCCTATCATCGATAATATTATTGAATTTTACACATGCCGCGTCTGTACATTGATGCTATTAAAAAACATCAACTGAAGTATACACTATATAAAAGATGGAGAACAGGATGATATTTGTTTAGATTTCTTGTATGTTTGTCGGTTTCACGATTATATTTTTCACGATTCACGTCGGATTCACGTAACAACTATTAGTCAGATTTCGATGCGCTTTTCGCTGATCGACAGCAAATTCGTAACTTAAAATCTGCGCTACTTTTTGTCCCTTGAACCCCGGGGGATTTTTTCTGGGAACGATTTGAAATGGAAAGATTAAAAAAAAGCAATCTAATTTTGTCGTTGATCGATAGGAAATTTTAAGTAATACAATATGTGATAAATATGTTTTTATCCCGGAAATCCCGAGGGAATTTCTCCGGGAGCCGTTTGCAATTGTTTGAATGCATTAAAATTATCTTATCTCAACACACTAAAATGATAGCTTACATTATTTTTTAAATACTGCGTGCGGTACTTCGTGTCTCGTGAATCCCGGGGAAATTTCAAGTTAAGCGTGGACTAATTCATGGGCATATGCAAGTCTAACAATAAAATATATAAACAGGAAAAAAAAGAATTACCATATTGGCGCCGGGCTCCTTCATCTGGCCCAACGCCTGCATGAGCGTGAACAGGTGGTGGAAGTAGGTGGGGTCGAGGAGCAGCAGCGTGGGCAGGCGGGCGCGGAGGGGCGCGGGCTGCGCCGACGGCCACTCCGCCCACGCGCCGCGGCACGCCACGCCCACCGACACGAACACCAACTGAACATATTCACAGTTGCCATTATAATACTGCTAGGGAATATGTATGTATATACAGGCTTTTTGTCACCTCTTCTTTAAATTCGATAGTTGACAAATTTTGAGAACAGGTTTCTTTTGAGCCTTATGGTCTATTTTAGCCAAAATATTAATATTTCAGCAAAAAAAAAACAGCATTAACATATTTAATTTAGCAATTTTATAAATATTTTGACATTTCGTCACGAAAACGCGTCAAGCTGTCATGGCGTCTCGCATGACGTCACAGTGTGCAAAACAAACATCTGTTTCATTGAAGTGTTATCTGAGAAGTCATTGATAACTTCATGTGTTTTGCACACTGTGACGTCACGCGCTCTGATCGGCGTTCATTATCACGTGGCTAATGGTTGCAATATAACAATTTTATTTCTCAAAAATATCAATGAATATTCAATATTTTAGGTAAAACAATTTATTTTTGTCATATTTACGATACATATTAAAATCAGCCTATGCTTTTCATACTGTCAACTACTGAATTCTTGAAAGTTGAAAGTCCATAATTTTTTATTTATTTTTTGGTTACTAAATTGTCGATATATGAATCACTTTTTCTCCACCGTAATGTATTTTCAACTTCATTTGGCCATTTTTCGAGTATGAGAACATCGCAAGTTTGAACGATATCTTTATTACTTGATTCGATTAAATAATTTTTCATAGAAGCTACGAATTGAGATTAAAACGTCTCTGGATCAATGGGTTTCTGTATATTTCTTTCGCTTTCGTTGTGTAGCTCCAGTCCAAAAAAATGACAGCTTAACCACCGTTTCATTGCGCAAATATTTGAACCATATTTTTAATTTTCTGATTAGCACCTTAGGCTTATATATCAATTAGGTACCAGAGATAAACTAAAATGGTCAATATCGAAACCCAGTGGTCGAGTACGAATAGAAGTGAGAAAGAAAATAACCTGGATATCCATGGGATGGAGATGTAAATTGGGGTCCACTGTGTAATGTCTGCTGTGCATTTGCATAAGAACTGACTAGCGTAAGGCGAGAGCGCACATATTAATAGTTACCGTGTCTCGCTCTCACATAGTGTGTATTACTCACACAATTGGTAAATAGTACACTCACACACACTACTGTAACGATTTGAATATACTTGCTATAGTTCTTTAAAGTAGTTTCTGAGAAAAATTCTAGTGGCGAACATAGACAGATAGACTGACTTACATAGGACTCCACTTTTTATAAAATTACTAGATTAAAAAGTCAAAAGCAAATAAACAATACAATAAATGGTTAATTACCTGATTATCTTTAAACCCCATATCATATAACGTTCTTTCGTCGTAATCGATGGTCAATTCTTGGCCCTGCGTGATCATGCGAAGAGGGCCGTCTGTTGAAAGCGTAGTAACACCTTCTTCACCTTGTATCTAAAGAAAAACAAGATAAATACATGTAATATCTGCCTAACTTGTTTTGCTTATGACCATTAACAGTGAAGTAAAGCATCATTATGAGAACTGCAAATCTAGGCAAACAGTGGATGATATAACATGTTCTGTAGACTTGTGTGAAAAGGCTAAATAACAAGAGAAAATAAATAACAAATAACAATAACAACAGAAATAGCTCTTTCGCTTACAAGAATAGACAGAGACAGAGTATTACATACTCCTTTAGCTTTTTAGTTCAGAAGAGATTTACATATGAACGACAGCACTCGCACTAGCTCTGTCAAAACTTGAAAAAACTAGAATAAACCTTACCTGTGACAGAAACGGCTAAATGCTAGTCCATATTACCATTTATGTAAATAATAGTAGATGTCATCTGTCATCGGAGGCTAACACTCTGCTATTCGTTTTGAATAAGAGGAAACAAAAACTTATTAGCTAAATAAAACAAAAAAACTACCCCTCTAATAAAATCAGGCGTTAAATCCATATTTAAATCTGATGAAACGCCATCACGTACGTGACATATGAACTGACAATTTTTTTTTGTGGCATTCTACTAGCCAATGTTTTTGTACCACTGGGGATGGCAAATACTTTACTCAAATGTATGTAAATTAAATATAAACCAGTGAAAACAAATTTATAAGTATAAAATGCGGTAACTAAAATGGTTGCTATTTTTTTACTACAATTTATGCCGTGAAAACGGCATCAAATTGTTAGCACTTTTGGTGTAACAAATCTCCATAGGGTGGGCCGTCTGCCTGTCTGCTAAGCTCATGCAATAAAAAATTAAAAAACAAAGTTTAAACATTTATTTCGGAAATTTTCCCTTATTTCCTTAATATTTATAAAGATCGAGTAACACGCCATGGGCAGGCCATCGGAATTAACAGATGATTGAAATCAGCCAAATCTACGATTGAGATGATAGTGTCTGGCGATTTTTACGAGATAGTAATAGCAGAATTGGGCCTCTTGTGCCATAAAAGTGGCTCGTCTAATCGACTGTACTGACTTGTTTCTCCCACCACACGTGGACATGCGCCCTCAAATGCGCCACTAGGTCCGACTGGTGGAGGGATATGGTGGCCCTGGGGCCAGCGCCAGCCGGTTGGAGGGTCAACCTCACAGTCCCAGCTCCACCTGGGCCCTCCCAGGCGCCTGACTCCGCCAACGCCCACCGTCTCAGGTGATACGCGTATCTGGAACACATCCAATTAAAAATAACTCAACAAAGGAAGACCATCACACATGAACAAAAGTAAACAAAGCAGATGGGAACTTTGGGCCAAAGAACTAATAATGAGTTGGGATATTGCATAAAAAGCGTTATATTTTTCTATTATAAAAGAAAATATCAGCACTAAATTTTAAACAAGAAATCTTAAAAATAATCTCACAAAGAAAGTAAACTATTTATTGCCATTATAGATTTATGTGAAAAAATTGAAACAATCAATAACATGAAAACACACCATTAATTCATCTAAAATAACTAAACCCCTACAATTATAAAAATATCAAAATATTAAAAAGGAACCTTAAAATCTATCTCATTTTTTCACAATGTGGCGGGCCTAAGTATGTATAATAGCGTATCCGTCTCCTTTAAAACGGCAATATAAAAGATACTAATAAATGAATATCGGGAGCGTTATGTGTCTGCCATCCCCTCCTAAAAGCTAGTGTTCCAAATAACGGGGGCGATAACCACTTTGCATTAGCTGTCTAGTTGTTTGCCAGCCTTAACAATAATAAAAAATACGGTTACAAACGTTAAATTATTTCGGATTATCTAATAGTTACGAATAATTTCAGTTACGGATATTAGATTTTTTTTATAAATATGAGAAAAATCTAAATAAAAACAACATAACATTACATTCAACAACTAGTGTGCTGTAAAAAGTATCAAATTTTTGACATATATAAGCTAGCTGTGTTGAGTTTTATTTAAATAGTGATGCTAACCGGCCCTTTGCACGTGTGTTATTGTCTATTGTTCCCGCTAATCTCTTTGTTTATGCTGCCGTATGACGTCATAAAACCTTCTTCTGTTCGTATTTCATGCAAATATATGGTTTCTCGTAAATTTTCATACGAAATAAATATTGACTTTAATTACGTAAAAATATACTTAATCCCGTTACTCATATTGAATACCTTAGAGAGTTGCAAAGCGAGCGTGTATCCTTTTCAGACAGTACACATAGTGTTTGGTGTCAATGAGTTGTGCTACTCGTAGGTTTATATGTGAAAAGATTGTACTAATTTTAAAATATCACATTGAAAGGATCACACCTGATTATAGCTTGTCGCTGATGAGAGATAGACAGAAGAATAGGATTATTTTTTATTAAAAAAGTCCTGTTCCTAGTTGAAATAATAATCTTATACTTAGAATAGCGATGTTTATTTCTCGATTCATGTAATTCTAACCATACCGTTATATTTTAAATAGTTTGTACAGGTTTTCTTTTAAATTATGTTATAGATGTTATTTAAATGCATACCTTCTTTTAAATGTATCTAAATGCGTCTTTAAAAGCAGCAACGCCCTCTGTATACATTGTAAGGCAGCCTCTTCAGTCATATGTTCATAAATGTTTTGTTTATCTGTTGTTTTTTCAGTCTCTTTTTTCTCTTCACTTGGAATAGTCTCTGGTAACGATGCACTATCGCCATCCTGCTCTTTCGATATTAACCTTTCAGCGGCAGAAGAGAGATGAAACATGCACTTTGATACGAATCGTCCTCTTGTTGCAATTGTTGGCCCATGTAGTAGCTGTTTAGGTACTGAATTGCACCCATTGATACATCTGTCCAAAATAAGAATTAATAAAAAATGATTTTTTATATAGGGCCTGTGTTGGAAAATATTTTTTGAAGTATTCTTACCATGAAAACTATTAGAACAAGTGTAAAAGCAGTTAGAATGAACAAGATATTTATTATCATAAATATGGGTTTTTTTAATGCAAAAACACTAAAAACTTATAATCTGTCTATTAAAAGGAACAGGAAGTTTATAAAATTTGTAGGAGAGTTTAACTAAATAATTATAGCAATAGAAATATATATCTTAGAAAACTTAAACTTTTTGAAACTCGCAATATTTTGACTTAATACCCAGTTTATCTAGAAATTGGGACTAATGTTGATCGTTAATCAATAGCAATGTCTTAAAGCCTATAAATTTAAAGAAAATTAAGAAGTTGTCATAAAATCTCACCAGTACTATTAGCCCTCAGTGCAATCTTCCATAGATGGTCCATGGCGAGTGTGTGAGGATGAGCCGAATCCCGTGAATCCCCTGTTCCGAGCGCCATTCGCGCCAGGTTGCACAGTTGTTGGTACAGACTCAGGCCCATTATACTTATAGTCTATAAGAGAAAGATAATACGAGTATGTTAGGTCCTTATTCATCTACCATTTAAGTTTTTGCGACTAGTACGTACACATACTTAAAAGTAAGTTAAAATAGGTTCTAAGAGCGGAATTTCATTTTATTTATATTTTGACATTTCGGCCAGTCTTCAGTAGCCGTGATCATGAAAGGCAAAGATGTCATGTGTTAATAACTGCAAATACGAAATCAAACAAAATGGCGCGACAAAAATCGATAAAATGTAGTTTTAATTACCTTTATTACTTGTTGGAGATATATATATATATATATATATATATATATATATATATAATATAATATATAATATATATATATATATATATATATATATATATATACTAGAGTTTACCCCGCGGCTGCGCCGCGGGTTAACCTCTAGTGCGTGTTTCTTGTTTAAAGAGCAAGTGCTACAGGTTATATTATATTACATTTTTATGTATTTGCCCACGGAAGATTCACTTCATTTTATATCGCTAATTATACCATCCCCCGTCTATCTGTCAACAAAATAAATTACAAAACTTGACCAAAAAGGCCAAAATGGTCTAAATGACCAAAAGACGACAGTGACCGACATGGCTAAAATGACGAAATAGGCAAAAACGATCGAAAAGGCCAAAATAATCAAAATAGTCAAATTGACCAGAGGCCAAAATGAGCAAAAAGGCCAAAATGACCAAATAGGCCAAAATGACCAAAAAGGCCAAAATGACCAAATAGGCCAAAATGACCAAATAGGCCAAAATGACCAAATAGGCCAAAATGACCCAAATAGGCCAAAATTACCAAATAGGCCAAAATGACCAAAAAGGAAAAATTACCAAATAGACCAAAATGACCAAAAAGGCCAAAATGACTAAATAGGCCAAAATGACCAAAAAGGACAAAATGACTAAATAGGCCAAAATGACCAAATAAGCCAAAATGACCAAATAGGCCAAAATGACCAAAAAGGCCAAAATTACCAAAAAGGCCAAAATGAAAATTATCCCTTGTCCATCCTCAGTATTTAATTTATATACGTACCGAATTTCAGCCAAATCGGTCCAGTAGTTTTTCCGTAAAAGCATAACAAACAAACAGACAAATATCATTTTATCCCGGAAACTATCCCATTTTTCGGGATAAAAAGTATCCTATGTTCATCCTCGGTATCGAAAAATATATATACTGAGTTTCAGCCAAATCGGTCCAGTAGTTTTTACGTGAAAACGGAACAGACAGACAGACAGAGTTACTTTCGCATTTATAATATTAATAGGGATATGGTGGTGTGAGTGTGTGTGTATTTAATAAGTAGTTTTTGTTTCTAATTTATTTAAAGACCATTCGAATAATAACAATTTAAAGAATTGTTCTTCTACGTTTGGTCCTTTGAGCCAGATCCAAAACCAATGAACTATGGAACATAAGTTAGGGACCTGATCACAATTTCTAATTAAAGTAAAAATGTAAGAGATCTCACTTGTATATTAAAATTGTATTAAATATTTAGCGCCATGAAAATTATTACAGTAAGCAAGTTAGACAATTAAAATTAGTAACTCATCTTGGAAAACCCAATAAAAAGTTTCATACTTAGACTGGTGTGCACCAACATTTAACCGACGGTTAACCAACAATAATCACTGTTTTTCCATACATTTTTGGCGATTATTTTATTTTAACCATCGTTAAAAGTCAGTGCACACCAGCCTAAGTCGATTTGTTTCTAATTGAGTGTCGGATGTTGGTAATGGATTCGCTTACAATCAACTAGTCAGATGTTGGAAGTCAACTCGTTTAGAATTGAGTAGCTGAATGTTGAAGTGGAATTGATGATGGTTTGTCAAATAAAAAAGTGAATGATGCAAACGAATAATTTATTGATGATACTTCAGCGCAACTTCGACAGAAATAAAATATCATCATGTTTGTTAGTACCTGACTCGGACCTAATATTATTATCTCCTGAACCCAGCAAGATATTGAAATGTAACATATAAACTATTTAAGATACAAATTCCGTTTTTGTTCTCTAAAGTCCTCTGTCACATAAATTGAGCAATTTCGAAGTCGTTTCAAGACAAGCTATCAGACTGACAAACGACTATTCTCAAAATAGTAATTTATAATTCATGGGAATAAAGAGTTCAGAAAATTCAATTTTATTGGTATACATTCTTAAAAAAATAACTAACCTCAGGATCCAAAGTAGGCATCTTCTCAACATAAAGGAACCTCAGTGCGTCTAAGCCCAGCGCGTGCTGGTCAGGTGATTTAGTATGGGACAATAGCCAAGAGTACAGGCAGTCTGCGCATTCCCCACTCCCGCGCACTACGAGACAGTGCCATAGTTCTTCAACTTGTTCTACTGTCAACCTAATAGAAGAAAAATAATGGTTGTTTATTTTTGTCATATGTCAAATATTACTTCAAAGGCATGGTAATGAATACTACGGCTGGTGTGTATAGACATTTAACCAACTGAAAACATAAATTGATCTCTGTTTAGCGTTTAAATAGTTTTAACGATTGTTTAATTTTAACCATTAGTAAAATGCTTATGAATGACTACGCATATTCATTATTGTTGCCTTCATGGTGAATTAGTTACATTTTGTGCGCTTTATGTCATTACATACAAAAAATCGGCGTAAAACTTATTTCTGAGACTGTTTAAATACGGTGTTTATAGACTGACGACATCGTAGTATTGTAAATATTAAAGAAAAATTGTAAAATGTAGGTACACGAAATATTGCACACAGTTATCAACCCTAATAAATTATAAAAGGCACAATGTGCTTGTTTTAGTAGGAATACTTCTGTAGAAACTACAAGACTTGGTTACACAATCTTGTAACTCATTGCTGCCTCGAGTTGGCCATATTATCAAATGGCCTTCAAAGTGAGAAATAAACACAAAACACCTCCCGTACACTATCTGTTAGACCTGCATACAACCACTACCATACATATACTTAAATACATACATATTTAGACCAAAATCATCATAGAGACTTGTTTGTAGTAGTATACATACACATAGTGACCTAAACGAATACAAACCAGTTGCACTGACTGCGACGCTGACTGTTACATTAGATGCTTATAAGAAACATTAGAAGAGTATTATTCTGTACACTGATTGTACTCTACCATCTTTGGAATGTTTGATAAACTATCCTACTTTCGCTGTATATAATATTGTTACAACTTAGGCTCCGACAAAGACAAATTCCACGTACAGATCTGTAAAAGCCCATTTTACTATCTGTCGGCATTTGAACTAATTCTAATCCTTTTATGATCGTCTTCTTTTGTTCACTTACTTATTGGTATACGTTTCTAGTTATTGTGGAGAACAGCCTATCGTCCTATTGTACTCGCTCAGGAGCATCATTAGACATGTGTTGCGGATTATAAGTACAAGCTATTCTAGGAAATTATGTCCACATTGCCGGGCGGATTTGCACATTTGCATTTGTGGAGTATAAAACGATGGCCTAATCGAGAGAGGGGAACAGTTGAGCTACAACTACGATCTAGGCGTGACGTGTATACATTCAGGAATCTAATAGGAATTTGCGCGTTTTATTAAATTACGACCTTCTGAATTACGTTTGGATTTGTTGCGTTCGTTTATATTTGTACCCGTGTTATACGTGTTTATGTCGTTCTAATAAACCTTATAATCATTCTAACGGCATTTTAATTCGAGTCCCGCAAACTCGTAACAATATTATTTAAGAAGACTAACCTGAAATGCTGGGGCGATCCAACCGGCGAGAATATAGCCGTGAGAAAGTGCAGCCGCACCGTCAGCTCCGTGATGTGCGCGTAGTTGTGGTGGTCGCTCGTGGGCCGCGCGCTGCACATGTAGTGGCGCAAGTCCTCGAGGAACAGCCGCATCATGCCACGCTCGCGCTCAGCCCACATCACCACCTGAATGTGCAACGTTGCTCATATAGTATTATATAAAAAAATAACCGACAGATAGATCGATATAATCCCTATTAATATTATAAATGCGAAAGTAACTCTGTCTGTCTGTCTGTCTGTCTGTCTGTCTGTCTGTCTGTCTGTTCCGTTTTCACGTAAAAACTACTGGACCGATTTGGCTGAAACTCAGTATATATATATTTTCGATACCGAGGATGAACATAGGATACGTTTTATCCCGAAAAATGGGATAGTTTCCGGGATAACATGATATTTGTCTGTTTGTTTGTTATGCTTTTACGGAAAACTACTGGACCGATTTGGCTGAAATTCGGTGCGTATGTAAATTAAATACTGAGGATGGACAAGGGGTAATTTTCATTTTGGCCTTTTTGGTCATTTTGGCCTTTTTGGTCATTTTGGCCTATTTGGTAATTTTTCCTTTTTGGTCATTTTGGCCTATTTGGTCATTTTGGCCTATTTGGTCATTTTGGCCTTTTTGATCATTTTGACCTTTTTGGTCATTTTGGCCTATTTGGTCATTTTGGCCTATTTGGTCATTTTGGTCATTTTGGCCTATTTGGTCATTTTGCCTATTTGGTCATTTTGGCCTATTTGGTCATTTTGGCCTATTTGGTCATTTTGGCCTTTATGATCATTTTGACCTTTTTGGTCATTTTGGCCTATTTGGTCATTTTAGCCTTTATAATCATTTTGACCTTTTTGGTCATTTTGGCCTATTTGGTCATTTTGGCCTATTTGGTCATTTTGGCCTTTATGATCATTTTGGCCTATTTGGTCATTTTGGCCTATTTGGTCATTTTGGCCTTTTTGGTCATTTTGGACTATTTGGTAATTTTTCCTTTTTGGTCATTTTGGCCTATTTGGTCATTTTGGCCTTTTCGATCATTTTGACCTTTTTAGTCATTTTGGCCTATTTGGTAATTTTGGCCTTTTTGGTCATTTCGGCCTTTTTGGTCATTTTGGCCTTTTTGGTCATTTTGGCCTATTTGGTAATTTTTCCTTTTTGGTCATTTTGGCCTATTTGGTCATTTTGGCCTTTTTGGTCATTTTGGCCTTTTTGATCGTTTTGACCTTTTTGGTCATTTTGGCCTATTTGATCATTTTGGCCTATTTGGTCATTTTGGCCTATTTGGTCATTTTGGTCATTTTGGCCTATTTGGTCATTTTGCCTATTTGGTCATTTTGGCCTATTTGGTCATTTTGGCTTATTTGGTCATTTTGGCCTATTTGGTCATTTTGGCCTTTATGATCATTTTGACCTTTTTGGTCATTTTGGCCTTTTTGGTAACTTTGGCCTATTTGGTCCTTTTGGCCTTTTTGGTCATTTTGCCCTATTTGGTCATTTTGGCCTGTTTGGTCATTTTGGCCTATTTGGTCATTTTGCCCTATTTGGTCATTTTGGCCTGTTTGGTCATTTTGGCCTATTTGGTCATTTTGGCCTATTTGATCATTTTGGCCTTTTTGCTCATTTTGGCCTATTTGGCCATTTTGGCCTATTTGTCATTTTGGCCTTTTTGGTCATTTTGGCCTTTTTGGTAACTTTGGCCTATTTGGTCCTTTTGGCCTTTTTGGTCATTTTGGCATATTTGGTCATTTTGGCCTATTTGGTCATTTTGGCCTTATTGATCATTTTGACCTTTTTGGTAATTTTCTTTTGGTCATTTTGGCCTTTTTGGTCATTTTGGCCTATTTGGTCATTTTGGCCTATTTGGTCACTGTTGCCTTTTCGGTCATTTTGGCAATGTCGGTCAGTTTGGCCTCTTTGGTCATTTTGATTATTTTGGCCATTTTGGTAGTTTTTGCCTACTCCGTCATTTTGGCCATGTCGGTCACTGTGGTCTTTTGGTCATTTAGACCATTTTGGCCTTTTTGGTCAAGTTTTGTAATTTATTTTGTTGACAGATAGACGGGTGATGGTATAATTAGCGATATAAAATGAAGTGAATCTTACGTGAGCAAATACATAAAAAATGTAATATAATGTAACTTTTAGCACTTGCTCTATAAACAAGAGACACGCACTAGAGGTTAACCCGCGGCGCAGCCGCGGGGTAAACTCTAGTATGAGTATAATTTATTCAGAAAGCACTCAAGTAGTGCTTTTCTATAAATAATGATGCCTAATTAACGTTAGTTATTAGAACCCGTTTTGTATTTTTTCTGGTCGTAAATAATTGATATGTCATTTAGAATAAAGTGATCATCTATGAAGTTTACAGAACATATTTTCTTTAAATAATTATCTCCATAATGTATCAAGTTTTCATTTTATGGACCCAGATACCTCGTAGGCAATAGGGAAATGTAAGAAAATATTCATTAAAATATATGTATAATATATGTTCGTGAATTCATCCACAATCGACTTGAAATTCCCGCGGGTTTCCCAGGGCACAAAGTACCGGGGCATTTAAAATAAAATGTAAGGTATCGTTTTAGTGAAAACGGTGTCGGAATAAGCTACTTTTTATGCACCCGAACAACTACTAACAGCTCTCAGGTAAATTTAAAGGATAAAAAATCGCACATTTAATAAAATTTTCTATCGATCAGTGATGAACTCTTTTAAGCAATTTGAAATCGGCCCGGTAGTGTTTACTTGAATCCCGAACAGATAAACCTCAAAATAAATTCTGGTGTTCACTAATCTCAGACTCTTCTAATATGGAGCCATTTATATGGCGAGCTGACCACGGGATTCTTAGCACTGAATGCCAGTCCAATATATTCATAAATAACTGTGTACCAATTTATAAATTTTAAAAATAATTTTAGATCAGTTTTTTAGATCCATTTTATTTTCACTTGTGTGATATCACACTTGCACTCGCATATCAGTCTTGAGCCAATCGTGTTTTGAAAGATGACTCAACTTCCATATCCAACCGTTGATATCATATCCTAGCTAGCAATACATTAACTTCAGCCCTGGTGTTGCAAACATCTATAGGTCACACTGTAACCACAATACATTAAGTAAGCCATCTGCCTGTTTGCTAGCTTCGCGTCACATAAATATAAAATACTGCACCACTTAGATTGTAAGATTAATTAGCGATAAAACCGCTTATTTTATTTAACAAGAATGTAATGTAACCATATATTTATGTAATAGTTTATTTATATTTTAGAGAGCAATACATACTACGTACATTGTATATTAATCATACATTGTTTATATTTGTTAAAAAAAAGGTATATATTATAAAAAAATACCTAAAATATCTGGGAAATCTGGTATTTAAAGTAGTGTGGATAACAACGGATTAATAAAAGGAAACTAAGATTTTCTATTATGCTAAATATATATGCATACCTGGTGCATATCCATGCCACGAAGCTGTTGGAATGATGAAAATAATTTCGGCAACAATCGAAGCGATACCGCCACAGATCTACAATAGAAGAAATAGATGTTTACATGACAGAACACTTTATGCTAAGTGTTTTCTCGGATGAGTTAATCTCTTATCGGTGAAACCTCCTCAAATCGTTTCAATTTTGCACCAACAGTTTTATTTCTTCTATATTTTCTTTAATATATAATTACTAAAGAATAAAATATCAATCTCTTGGTTAAGTTCCATAGTCTGAGTTAACTACAAAGTTTTTTTGATGAAAAATTATCAAAATTAAATTTCACTATTAAAATAAATATATTGAATATTTTACGCAAACCAGGTAAGATGCATGGATGTGAAATGGAATCAAAATCACATAATCTGGAGTTAATTGTTTCTTACTAATTCTTACTTCTTTATTTACTCTATGTTTGATTTTTATTTAGTTTGTTATATACACTTCTTCATTAATTAACTTACCTATGGTTGCCAAGATTATCCAGACAGCCCTCAATAAATTTGATCCTGATGAACTTATCTGTGCTGAAGCATAATAGAGCGCACAACGCCTTCTCAGCCTCTAAGGCTAATCCTTCGCCAAGTTGTTCCTGTTTATAAAGTTTTTTTCTAAATAACCTTAATTAATAATTAACCATAATAACTGAAAAATAAACTCAAATACTAGTGTTGTTGTGTTCCCTAGTTATCGTCTACCAAGTGAGATAGGAATACATTAGGACGAAAAAAATTTGGTATTTAATTTGGATGAAATAGAACTCAAATATCTTCTCATTGATGGCCATTAAAAAGGTGACCTTATAAAAATTCCCATAATTTTACTAATTACTTTTTGATTAATGAAATGACAGAAATCAACCAAAATTAAATCGAATGAAAAAATTCTAATTTAATTACAAAAAAATAATGAATGAAATTTTCTTGTGAGAAGAACATACAGTAAAAAATCGCAATCGAAGTATAGACAAGATCCATAAACTATATCGTAGTCCAGATCAGTAAGTTATAAGACAACGGTATGTCATTATGTGTGTGGTTTTTGAAGATACTTATTTATGGACGGTTCCTATTCATTCGCTTACCTTAAGAATGGCTTTCAAATTTTGACATTAGTTGTTCGAATTTTGACATTAGCTTATGTCAAATTTTTACAATTATAATGCAAATGAAATGTCAATAAGATATAGCAATCTGCCCTGGATCATGCAAACCTATATTCATTTACATCAACATTAATTAATAAAGAGTTATTAGATTTATACTGCTTTAACAAAATGTTCATTTCATACAACTCACAATGTTGCCGTCCTGGAGCAGGTCCCAAAGCAGCGTGTTGCCAGGTTTACAGACGTCGTCGACGTTGAAGGGCAGAGGCGGGCCGGGGGGCCCCGCGGGGGGCGACGCCCGCCCGCGGCCCCCCTCCAACGCCCCGGCCAGGGCACCCCCCGCCTGGTATTCCGTTAAGCACTGAGCCTACATTTAACACCATTTATCTATTACTCATTTCGCTATAACCTATTCACGTTAACTTGACGCGCAGGTTTACCAACAATCAAAAATAGTAACTCCTAAATCTTGAGTCAAAAACAACCTAAAATTGCAATTGGTTACGCGAATTGGTAATTGTTTAATTATGTCCTTTTAATGTAAAACCACAATGATGGAGAATATAGCTGCACAGAACAGGGAAATAAAGGCAGTTATATGAAGGAAGGATTGCACAGCACCTTTATGCAGCGAAGCGATGATTTATCCTAGTAATTAGCACGACACACACTATAATGTTCAATTTACACGAATTCAACTAATGTGAAATATAAGTATATAGTCGAAAATTTCTTAACAATATTCAAATGATGTGTGTACGCGTTGCAGTTCGTTAGCACAAAGTCAATTTTATACGATTATATTACTATTGCGATGCTATTGACCTCGCATGCCATCTCCTTTCTTCCGCTTGCTAAGGTACGTACAGGAGAGGAAAAAAGATAGGAGGCGGTTGTACATGGTTTAAACGTATTACCATTCGTTTCATTAACTTTAAGAACTTTATATATAATTTACGCGCAACCAGCAATAATTACTAGAAAGTTCGAAAAAAATTACTAAAATTACGTTTTGTAATAATCTCTATTTATAACTTATAATTGACTGACCTGTGCTGCAAGCCTGGCCAGTTCTTCTTCGCAAGCCGAATCATCCTCATCGAGGTCTGCTAAGTGGGGGTGGGAATGGGGAGATATGGCTGAAGATGCGCTGCCCTCCTCTTCCTCACCACCACGCCGCTTGTAGCCTTCCATGAGACGAAGCTCCATTAACCGTCTAAAGACAGAACTTCAATAAGTAGTTGGGCCAAACACAAAAATATCAAAAGATACAGGACGGAGGCACTTCTTTCGAATTCACTATTACGATGTGTAAATCTTCTTACATCTATACTATAAAGTTTCTATTAATGATTTCAAAATAAATTCCAAAAATTTGAGTGAAACCCCTTTCTACATGTTGCCCAATGATAAATGATCATTAGAGATTTTTTTTCTCAATCTGACCGAAAGGATATCCTAAATAAGCTCCGAAATGGATCAAAGAATTGTAATGAAAATTTTAAACATTAAATCACAATCGTGTATAATGTTCGTTTTGATATCTTACACATTTCAGGCGATATGAAAAATCAATGTCTTTCAGGGAAAAGTGGCGGTGCCCCTATATTTATACATTACCTATACAAACCGAATATATACTTATCCTTAAAAAAACTTTGTTCTTATATCACGTTTAACTCTAAAAAAATACATTTTAATTTACCTAGCGTCAACATTTTCACATAATATTTGACAATGGCCTGTGTCACTCTCTGAGGATTCTTCTTCCACTTCAGATACTGATTCGGCTAAGTCCGCAGTTTTGAGCTGAGTTGCTACTGGAAAAATATATTTGGCAAATATTAAACACTACATCACGAGAACGGTAGTCACTGATACATATTAAATTCTAATAACGTGATAAGTAATTTCAGCTTATATACATCCCACGGCTGAGCTTGGGCCTCTCTATTTTTATCGAAATAGTATACCCTTTACACTTGATGGGCGGATGGGCGAAAGGATTGAAGCTTCTCGCTGTGAGTTTTAAATAAATTGCAATGTTTCAGTGAACAATGCCATTTTTAATATGCCCATAATACATGATAAGTGAACGTTGGCGGTCTCGACTAGGCGCATAACGGCTTAACAGGTTTTACTCCAAGATCCCAGTCACCCCGGAGTTACGTGATTTTAGGAAAGATATGAATGAATGAAATTTTTAGGATAGGTAGTTTAACAGAAACTTAGAAAGGAATGGATACTCGCTCAGTTGAAAGCAGGGCCGTTTTTCAGGTAGCAGGTATCAAAGGTGGAAAAAACCATGCTAACTTACGTCAAAGTAAAAGGCTAGTTTTTACATATGTCATATATGATTTATAAACAAAGATATACAGTTGCCAGACACTTCCTGTGAGGCATCCACGGGAAGTGTCTGGCAACTGTGAACTTGCTTGCTTACTGCTTAAATTACCGAACCTAAAAATAAACCTAAGAAAGATGAATTCCTAAAATCAGGCAAGTCTGGGGTGACTGTGATATCAGTCCATTTCATTGAAATATATATCTTACATTTTTGATATTTCGCATACATCCTTGAAATAGTACACATAATTGCGCGTAGCATTGAGTAATTGACAATCATAACAGGTGGGATACTTTTTATTGTAAAATGCTGATGCCAGTTTTAATGAGTGTTGTAAAATATGACGTCATTGTACAGTGAGTCAAATACTTTAAACAATAATTACAATTGCTTCTATTTTAAGTTATAATGATGACAGCTACTGTCGTTGAGCGGGGGCTGAGTCTTAGCTGGCTGAACTCGCTTGAAAGCAGAGGCTCAGGGTTCGATTCTTGGCATAGTAAATTTGGAAACGTACTTTTTGCTATTTACAATGGCCTGGGTGTCTGGTACCTAGCTTAGCTTGGGGATGTACAGTATGTGGGTTTGTCTGCCGATTATTATTTATGGTATTTGAACGCCCACTCTTTTAAATCGACACCAGTTTTCCCCGCGGCGTATCCGCGTGCAAAACCCTGAGTAGTAGCTCTGTGTTACATACGTAAACATTTAACTAAGTGTTTTATACATATAAACCTTCAATACTTTAGTTTCTTGTTCCATTCACTACAATTACAAAGAAACTAGGCCAATATAGTGTAGACTACTGCAAAGCAAAACATAAAGAAAATTCGCAGTCAACATGATTTGAAGTACCTAGCACGTAATGAATGACATGTGAGCAACCTGACAACGTATATGTTATTGAATTATAGTCATGGTTGTCTACATTGCAATTACAGCACCATTTATTTTGCTAATTCGTCCATTCCATGGAAACGAAATTACTTATGCGGCTAAAAAGTATCCCGAAGTGTTAACTCAGGATACAAGCCGCCTCTGTGCCTAGTTTCATTTGTATACATTCAGTAGTTTCCAAAGTAGATGTGATCGCAGTGCTATCTATTTTCGTCTACCCCGCGGAAATGACGTCATTTATCAGGATAAAAGTACTCCAAGTTACGCCCCGGGATTATGAGCTTAATTTAAATCCCTTCAGTAGCTTTTTCGTGATGCTCAACAGACAAACAAAATTCTAAAAAAAATTTCGGCATCTGCTAGGCCAAATTATGCCCTTGATTTTTTTCCTATTTTTATATGCAATGTACAAACTGGAACCATTTTGTAGATTTATTATAGTATAGATTGTTTCAAATTCATTTAGCAAAGTTGTTGTGAATGAGCCAAAGAAGGTTTCTGAGTTGGTTCACAATTGGACCCGGTAGGTGGCGCTGCTTTTTTTAATTTATTTTTTTTGCAGGGTCAGCAGACAGCAGACGCCACTCGATGGAGAGGTTACATCGCTATGACATTTGCAACAAAGATCTACAATGCGCTGCTGCCTTAAAGGACTGAACTGGTCATATGCGGACGCCACAAGTTGTCTGGCGACATACTTAGACAGGTGTAGCATCCAGTCGGCAATGCCTACACCTGCTGTGGTTTTTTCGCTCTTACGAAGCGCCGGCAGAAATTGTATTTTTCTCGTTGCCGACTGTTGCTGTCAGCACATCGATTGAAGCTTTTCGGGGCAGGAGGACGTCCGCCGGGACAGCTAGTTTCATATGAAGCACTCACGGAAATGCCTGGGCTTGCCGGGCTTGTGCCGCTTCTTGTGCAGCTTCTTCTTGCGCGGGCGCAGCAGCTCCTCGGCGCCGCTGCTGGCGCTGCCGCTGCTGCCGGCGCGCTTGCCGCGCCTGCGAATCACACTGCTCACTTATAGCGCCACCACTATCACCTCCTTGTTCAACGTGAAACTTCATCAGAATCGTGCGAGTTGAGACATGATGAAACGAAAATAGATAAGTGAAATTCAACCATATTTCATTTTAAACTTAAATAAAAATGAATTTTAGCTCCATCTGTATATATTCAACGCACATATTTTTTTATATGTAGAACAAAGGAAATTGTGTGTAACAGTGCATTGAACTTTATATGCTATCAATTAAAAGGGTAATTTAGATTGAATTATTATGCATAAGGGTCAAAATACCTAACAACAAAGACATCTATAATAGAATAGAAATGCAAAAATTGTCTAATGATCCATGCTAGTTTCGTTTCTACTGAGTGTGAACTGCACACATACTTTTTTTCTTAACTATTTTCCTAAAATTTTCCCATTTTTAATACATTATTCATACACCTATACCAGGATTGTAGGCTCGAAATGTAATTTTAAGTGTTATTCGTAATCACATTCAGAATTGATTGTGAAACACTTTTTAAGAAGCCTGTAAGCCTGGTATAACTTGTAAAAAAAGAGGGTCAATATAGAAAATTGATTTCTCGGTATAATGAAAAACTGATTATGATTTTGTTAGCGTTTTAGATGTTAACTTCAATATAAGATTCTGAAAAATAATCGAAGCTGTAGTATTGTGTAGACATGCGAATTTCTTGCAGTTATTAAGTACTGTATGACTTATTATTTAGTATTAAAAAAAAATGATATCTTTAAATTGGTAGAATTTTGAATCTATAACACCGTTTTATATTAGTAAAATTGCCAAAAGTCTGACAACTTTACCAGTAGCAGATATTCATCAGCCTTCTGACAATCACTATGACTTACTTTTGACAGGACTTCAAAGTTGCACATTCCTTTTTCGTGAGCTCTTCGCCCTCACGCAACCATTCTTGTTCAGCTACAAAGAGACAGTATAAAGATTTATGTACAGAATAAAAGATAAATTTGGATCTATCTCCTTTCCAAACTAAAGCTATAGAAACTTGGTAAAATAAAAGCTATATAATCATAACATTTTCTTAAGTTTTCGCGACTTGTATACATAATAAAACTACGTTTTAACGGTTTTAAGCGCGGTAATTTATTTGATTTTGGACTGACGGAAAACACTGACAATGAAAAGCGGCCGAAATGTCGGATAAACGAAAATCAAATAAATTCGTGCGTGGTGCTTAAAACCGTTAAAACGTAGTTTTATTAGCTATATAATCACTTTTTCACTCATATTGTTACAACTCAGGTCCTGACAAAAACAATATCCACCTGCATATCTGAAACAAAGCACATTTATCACCTGTCGGCATTTGAACTAACTAACAACATGGAAACTATTGTAATAGCTTTTACCGATATTTTTTTTAAATTATTATTACGTCCCTACGCCTATTGCCCATTGTACTAGCTCTCATTAGCATCATTAGCCAGGTGTTGCGGATTAAGTCCACTACGATACGAGCGCATTGCATCTGTGCGGTATAAAACAATGGCCTGATTTAGGGAGGGGTCAGTCGAGCGAGAACTACGATCAAGGCGAGACATGCGTACATTCGTTAATCTATTAGTGACGTACTTTGCGCGTTTTATTGAATTACGACCTTCTGCATTATTAGGTTTGTTATATTCGGTTATATTTGTACCTGTGTTATACGTATTAGGTCAAATAAATTTTATAATAATTCTAACGGCAATTCAAGTCGTAAACCGTAACAATATTTATAAAGTTGTACAAAATACATGAGAGTGACTGAAACAAAATATAGTTTTTATGGACCAGACACAAGTAAAATTTAAGAACTAGTTTTAGTTCATGATTTTGCTTATAAATTAAAAATGTGTTGCTATATTATCTTTGTTTGTAAAAAAAATCAATTTGATATGGCTGCCATAGTCAATTAAGTATTGTTTAACTTTTAATAATAAAACAAGTCTGTGCTTTTTGTCCAATATGCAACTCACCAGTGAGTTCTCTTTGATGCTTGCTTTGCTTTCGTGGCGTAGGGCCGGCTTCTTCACCTGACGTGCTGAGTTCTTCACACTGAAATATTAATAACATAAATATAACACTAATATGTTACTTTCTTGTTAAGAAACTATTTTATCATGCATGGACTGGCATGTGGAATCATTTAACGGCTCCATCTCTGCATAATAGCTACGGAATCCTAAAAACCTTTAGATATTGGTACCCTCAAATAAACTTACAGGATCATCATCCGAGTTGGTTTGGTCCATGGAGACACTCGCTTCAGACGAAGAGTTATGGTGCGGTTTGCAGGCCGGCTGCACAGTTCGTTCCTCAACCTGTGGCGGGGAACCACCAGCAGCACCCCGGGACCACATGGCTCTCATTAACGCTGAAGCTAGGTACAGGCTCTGAAACCATTAAGATGATTTAATTTTAGTCTAATTACAATTATGAATAATGTGCATATTTCTTTTCTATTTGTAGTTCAATTAGAAAAGAAATTTACACATGTTTTGAAAATAAATAACTATATTTTCTAAGTATTTATAATTTTTGAAAAAACTCTATGTTTTAGTTATACATTTCTCTATAATCAATTGTACATTAATTACGAACATTTCAATAAATTTATAATTCCCCTTTGTTCGGGTTGGCACGTAAATATTTATAATAAAATAGGCTTGCAATTAAATTAGTAGAAAACTCACGCTCCTTCCATATTCGAATTTGAAGGTTTGTAACAGTTGGGTTGGTGGCGTCAACGTCACTATCGTCACTTGTCACACGCGACACTCTTATGTTTCGGTGAGCGGTTTATGTTAAATTGCAAGCATTAAAACCCTTCACCCCTAAACGTTCTTCTTACTGTATGTTGGTGACTTTCGGGGAATTATCTTTGCTGGTCATTACAGCTTTATTATGTAGGTGTTTTTATTCAGACATTGTGGAGATGAATGGGGCCCGCTTTAAGAGTGAAGAGTAGTTACGTTTCGATTGCAATAGGAAAGACTACTGAATGAATTCGGAACAACAATCTATCAAGAATTTGGACTTTTGTCTTGTATCTTTGGCTGTTTATCAGTGCCGTGACTAAAGTATGTGTGTGATCTTTCAACAACCTTTGATTTAATCTCCGCAATATGTAACAATATAATTTATTCATTGAGTTTAGTAGAATTCTAGACACAAATTACTACCTGAGAATACAATCAAGCCTACACATAGAACTAACATACCTGTTCAGTATGTTCCTTAGGTGGCAATGAGCACAACAAACTGTACAAATGCGCGCATGGTTTCGGTGCTAACGCCCTTATAAATCCCGGTAGCAAATCATACACTTGCCGACCGCAGTGCTTCAACTGAGCCGCAGCCCAAACAAGCTCTACATGTTCTGATGTGACTCGACCTTCCACTGCCAGGAATTTAAGTATCATGTGTGATTGTTTTATAACCTAGAAATAAAAATTAAACTTAATAGTATGAGCATGAAAGAAGAATACTAGTGTAATACTAACAGTGGCCTAATAAAAATTGTAACTCAGAAAAAACCTTTATATCATTCAGGTGTCAAAAGTCTCTCTTTCCTACTTTTACTTTTATTATTTAAAACATATTTTTAGGAGAAATCAATTAAAGCTTGTATCAAAATAAAATATGAAGACATTTGGTAAATTAAACTGAATTATTAATTAATGTTTTGCTGTATCAAACACAAGCAAAGAATAAAGATCATGTTACACACCATTACTTTGTCCTTGATATTGGATATAAAATAAGTTTTATATATTTATTTGACATAGATCACAGTTTGATACAGTACAAAACACCACATAAGCCAATAATGGATCTTACTTTACAGGCCTTTACATAAAGAGAATAGTTTAAGTGAATAATTAAAGTCACAATAAATTGAAATTGAATTTGTGTCATTATATTATTGTATCTAAGTATATCAAAGGATTCCCATTAGATAATTTATAAATTATAAATATACAAGATAAAGATCCTGGTGGCTTAGTGTAGCACCTGTAACATCTGTGCATTATTCAAATAATGTGGCTTTGAATCTTCATTGGAAAGCTTGTATCATGTTAATAATTTTAATGACCTAATGTGCTTTATTATAATTACCGGATGCAACAAAAAAATGCGAGAAAACCTGCACATAAAAGATATGTGATTCCCACTTATTTTGCATACATCTGTCTGATATGTCTTTTATATACCTTACAAAATAATGACAAGCCTATCAGTGGAAATTTAAAAGCTGATATTATAATTATAAACAAAGTCACAAGCACAGCCTAATTTAATATTGCATTAAAGAACTGAATGAAACATTTAAATGCAAATATCATTCTTCATTAATATTCTTAGCATGTGAAAGCCATGCAAACAATCTCAAGGTGAACCATTGATTACTGCTATACTAATGGACACAAACATAACCTAACTGGACACTTATTGCTGTGTGGGATTGAAAACCTACAAGAAAATTCCTACCGACCTATGTTATATCCCAGCTATGTCTATAGCATTCACTTTTCTCTTCTTTTATTACCAAAAGCAGCCAAATGTGTGGGCCTTATGGAAAAGAAGTGCAGGGAAAACCTCTGCTGATTTCCTACATAGTCATTACCAAGTTGACACCATTAGTACATAAATATATTCCTCATGAGATCATTTCTTTTGTGTGTATGCTTTTTCATTTTAATACTTATTAAGTCATTTGCACAATCCAACAAAACTAGGGATATGTAGTAATTAATGCTTTAGAAGACAATAAAGCATGAATTCCTTTACTAACATTTATGGGCTGATATTATTGTAATGATATCAGCTCATAATTGTAGCACTACTGGATTCAGTTGCAACTTCTGAGGGAATGGACAATACACTTGCTACACTTGGTCCAAAGTGTGTGATTTTCTTGCAAAGTACACTCACAGTTAGTTTGTATATGTGGTAATCATAACAATATGCACATTATACTAAAAAAAACCTGCTAACTGATCCTTGAAACCAATCTAAGTGCTGGTGCCACTGAGCTATCACAACTTTGTGAATACAAAAACTCAATTTTGTTATCAAGTTAAGCAATTTGAACTTCCAGTCATTTGGATTAATCTACACTTCCTCCACACTACATAATCATCAACTTTTCTGTTCACTCTGTCATCTTTTAGTAAGCAATATGTGGTTCGAGCTCTTTCACTAGATTTTCCTAGAGCAGTGTTTTTCAACCTTTTTCATGCCACGACCCCTTTAGTATGAAGAAATATTTCGCGACCCCCCTACCCGTTGCTTTTTAATACGCTTTAATTAGCTTCATACGTATGTTAGTATGTAACGAAATCTTTCAAGTTAAATTTGATCGACTTCCCGGTTTCCGATTGCGCTGAAATTTTGCAGGTATGTGTATATTGCATGACAATGCAATAATATGGAGTCTGAAGGTGGCCATAGGAACTGTACTAAACAAGATAGACCCGTCGTGTTTGGGCTCGTTTTACCTGTCTTAGCTTACCTTGCACTCTGCTGCTACATGATATGCATATATTTAATCCAAAATCTTTATTAATTTTCATAATTAAGGTTCGACTAAATACATATATTATACATAATTAAGTATGTAAAACAATTTTTTTTCATGGAATACATCGCCAATAAATAACGCAATTTACGCGCATACGTACGACCACGTCTGATGCCAGACGGTCCGCATAAATGAGTAAGCGTTGCTATCGAGTAGCTCTTCGTGTTTCTAAAGCAGAAAATCCTAATACTATTGCCGAAAGTTTGATTTTACCAGCAGCTTTAGATATGGCGGAGATTGTTTGGCAAACAAGAGGTCGTAAAACTCAAAAGTATATACCTCTGTCTGACAGTACCATTCAACGCAGGATAAGCAATATGACTGATGTTCGTGATCAAGTCATAGAAAAAATAAAAGAACGTACTTATGTGTCCTTGCAATCAAATAAAAAAAAATCTATGTATATTGATGACTTTACTGCAGTAGCTTTCCCAACCTTTTGCAACTCCACTATAGAAGCTTCGCGACCCCCCCCCCCCCCTAAGGACGCTTGAAACCACGCGTTGAAAAACACTGTCTTAGAGCATTCTAAAATGAAGCATCTCAATAAGGGCCTGAACAAAATAACCAGAATTCTTAAAAAAACCAGATAAGTAAGAAACACATAAGCTTCCTTGGTGTTATAGAGGTCCCTGAGAGGTGATTTCATTACTGGCACACCACACATAAAAAGTTTATTATGTACTGAAGTGAGGTTAATTTAAAAGAATGCAGTCTGACATGGTGATACATGTGAGTTCTTTATCTTTCATAATATCATGTATATTTTTATGTCTAATGAAAAAATTATAAATTAAATAGAAACTTACCTCAACATGCAGGTTAGGTCCAAACAGGTGTTCAATTATGTTATTGAAAGTCAACCAAGTGGCTAATCGTTGTCCAGCCACTTCAGCATCTGCAGCAGGTTCTGCTGCACACAGTTCGTTGTGTGCTGCTATATGTGCATTAATTTGGGCCACACCAGCCAACCGCATGGTCAATGTGCTGCTATTAAAGTATTTGAAAGCTAGGGCAAGTCCATCGCTGTCAAACGCTAGAGGTGCATCTATTGGCTCTTTAGCTGCTCCCCACATAAAATCTGTAAAATTTACCTTACTGTATTACTTATACTTAGTACTTATTATTTTGCTTATAAATAATATAAACATAGAGAGTGTCTTGTCACACCACACCACTGGAATTAATAGAATACCTAAATCAAACAAGCCTATGATTGAGACAATAGTGTCTGGCAGTTTTGGTGGTAATCGTAATAGCAAAATGTGCTCCAGGTTAATTATATTGATGAATGACTGTTTTTTAAAATTATATAATTTTTTTATCAGTCTGTTTAAAAGTTTATATTGAAGAACTCCACAGATTTCAATGAAAATTTAGTAATAAGTATAGTAGTAATTAATTTAAGTATAATTAATTATTAGTCATATTTTAATATCATGCAGGATCATACAAATCCTGTAGGTAGGAGATGACCCTTCAAGTATTAATTAAAAAATATTTGGTGAGTGGAAAAATATTAGTACCTAGTGGTTTTACTCAGGTCTATGTATATATAATCTGGAAGTATATATAGCCTTACAAAGACCATTACATAGATATAGGGTAGCCCCAATATTTCCCAGAAAACTTTGACAATATAGATAGGAGAAATCTGGTTTTGCACTAGGAACAATAATAATAACTGTAACTTATGGATAATAATGGCCATTGCCATGTATCTCCTTAGTCAAAATTATTTCTATAAATTTGATAGACTTGATTTTTCAAAATATTTAAATACACTAATATTCAAACTCTTTCTTAATGAATGAAGAATGTTTTTACTATTTAGCATAGTTTACAATTTGACCCTGAAGGCCCACTTGCAAAATTCACCCTGCATAGTAGGATTAAAGTACCCTAGAAAGTAGATATTAGGTTATTTCACAATATAATAGTTACTCACCTGCCATAGATTTTACTGCTGGTACCCTAAGATCTTTATCTTCTAAGCTGCACATATATTGCAATATTTGGCTTCTTAGGGGCATGAAAAGCTGTGCTACAGCTCTAAAATTGAGCCATAGTTTGAGATTACCAACAGCCACCACAACAGCATGCGCCATTGAGAGTGGTAGAGTGCCCGGTGTTGCATGTTCGAAAACAGAAGTCATTGCACACACACCACCCAATTTACAAAACAAGCTGACATTACGAAGCAAGTAAGCTGGGATCTCTGTATCATGTAGGTCACAGTATGACTTAAGTTTGATATGTCTTGAGCAGAGAGATCATCTAAGCGGCTTAGGGCTGAGTGCTTACAAGCTAAGTACAATGGAAAATTAAGAAGGAATATTTTTGATACTATGTGCATGAGTTTCTCTTTTTGTTGCATTGGCCACACTTCTGTGTCATCAACAGACGTTGAAGGTTTGTCATTATCGGGCTCCTCCTTTTTCTCTGGACTCAGAGATTTATCAGGCTCAGGGGGTGGCTCAGAGTCTTCAGAACTCTTCTCATCACTTTTAGGTGGGGTGGGAGCTTCCTGTATTTGTTTATCAACATTTTCAGGTGCAGGATTTTTAGCTGCTTCTATTAGCTCATCTTTGAGTTGTTTAAGTTGGCACACTGATAAACATAATATGCTTTGGACCACTAAATAAAACCTTTCAAAATTCTTTACATCCCGATAACAGCACATACATTGCCTACAATAAAAAAACTCAATAAGATAGGTATATGTAAAGTAAGAACATAGAAAAAAGTAAAACAAAAACTTAGTTTAATTAAGACCTAAAAACAACTTGTAAACCAGCATTCTGATCAAGGCTTCAAGTCTAGGACATAAACTTTTGGTTGCAAATCTACTAGGTACAGTTTACAAAGTGTATAATAGAACTATTAATTAGGAAGATAAGAAGCACACCTTAGATACCAATACTACAATTTTCATTTTAACATTTCTAAGGCTATTTATGAGATTTATGACTTAACAAAACTCACAAAACAATGCTACGGAAATAATTATTCTCATAATACAACAAATTCCATCATTTACAACGTACATTGACATGAGAAAATAATGTTATAAACTTGATCAAGGAAAAAACATCAGAAATTACTAAAAATGTATTGTAAATGTTATACTATGAAATATTTCACCTTTGTGGCCACGAAAGAATGTAGTTAAGGACAGTTTCCAATTCCGATTGGCTAATAGTTGGATACTGTGTAACATCGTCAGTTAGCCTGTTTTCACCTAAAACAACGCATGAATAGCAATAATGTTATATTTACAAAATATCCCATTAATTAGAACATTATTACTATAAGTGAATAGTGCAATTTTATCCAATAACAAAGCACATTACAAGGTATGAACTAAAAAATTTCGAAACAATGTAACTTACAATTTACTAAAAGCTGTGAAAACTCAGAACAAACATCACACATCATTAATGTTTTGAGTCAAGTTTGAGCGAAATATTATAGTAATATTATCGCAAATGTAATTTTATGAGAAATATTGATCATTATTGATATTTTTTCGCAGTAGCAAACGAACGCTGTTAATACTGCTATAAAATGTCACAGAATCAGTTCCACCATTGTTGACGACTATTGTCAAAAAACGTTTTGATATCGACATTTCTTAACGCGAGCACATAATAAGATAAATTGGTATTTCATAAATCTGTCTTGGACTTCAATTCAAATTAATATTTAAAAAAAAAAATAGCTTAGTGCACGCTCAAAGGGCGCGGGTTTGAATCCTGGCCAGAAAACATGCACCACTTAGCAGATCTCTGATCTAATGCTCATATTGTTAGGGCTTCTCCACATCCCACTTCTGCCACTGAAACCTTATCTCGCGGACAACATCGTGAGAACATGATAAGGCCTCCACATTCTGAGTTTCTCACGTTCTCGCATAGTCTCGCCAGCATGTAGAGAAGCCTTAACAATTACCATTTACCACTCGGTAACAGTGAAGGAAAATATTGCGATGTAACTTGCACATCGAGATAACCAATGTATTTAACCCGTCAATCCACCATGGACAAGTGTGGCGCGTTGTGTGTGTTCTTTGTGTTCTGTGGCCGCGTTAGCGCGTATGCTGTCCTTTCCCTTATAAATAAAAGGCCTGAGCCCAGCAGTAGAACGTTTTGGGGTTTCATTATATGAACGTATAAATAAAAACATACGGGCAAGATGCTCAATGCATCTTCTAGGAATTAAGTTTCCATTTCAATACGGAACCCTTAAACCAGAGAGATATTCTTTAAACAATGTATTTACAATTCTTTCTGTAATAAGTTTTATGGCGACGAAACGCAAATAAAAAAATACTTTTTCTCCAACATATACTTTCATTCTATCTAAATATTATTTACATATTATTATTGATATATCTTTTTTAAAATTGATGGTTTCTAAAATTAAACCTTTACAGTAATGGTACATGTAATACTGTCTTTTTTTAAAATCCTAAACACGCATTCATATAAAAAAAGCTATCTGAAATCGAGCTATTTTTGTTAATCTGTCAGTGTCAGTAAAACTGCAGTAGTGCAGTCAATCATTGTGAAAAGTTACATGCAGTCTTGCGATTACAAACAGCGTTGCCAGATGGGGGATACCCTACCCCATAGGTGATTTTGTCACATCTGGGGGAGATTTGGGGAAAGATTCTTTGGGGGAACTTTGAGGGGCATTATTTTGTTGTGAGAAATTTTGGAGAGATCTTTTAAGTATCAATAATTCATCTACAAACACAATTCTCATCACTACAATTGTTATATCTAAGTCACAATAGGGTATTATGACTTTATCTTGGAATTATACTCTACTAGTGAATCATATTTCAATTCAGTAGTTCATTTTAATAATCCAATTCATTCGTTCGTTCATTTACGTTATTTATTTATTATGCCGTCTCTACTCGTATGCGTCGTATCTCATAGTCCGTTAGAGACTGACAAAGATCACGTTCACAACTGCGGTTTTTCCCGTTTCACTTATTTGCTGGCGTCACAATCGTAAACTCAAGTGGAATGGTTATTTAACGCACCTATTGACACGGGTCCTTGTGAGCGCCCCGTGAGGGAAAATGATGATGTCATTAGTTACGTTTTCGCTACGACGGTGGTTTTGCTTTTTTCTTTCTGCTTTAAAATAAGTAAAAACTATTTTGGGAATTTCTTTCTCTAAAAGCTTATTTTTGGGGTTTTTGAAAAAAAGAGGATTTGACATGATCATCTGGCAACGCTGATTACAAAATAAAAAAAAACAATTATGGATAAGTGAAATGGGTTGATTAAACCTGTTTTTATTTTAATAAGAAATGGTTCAATTACTGTACATTGTTGCTAGTTTACATATCTTACTATGCCCGTTTACAAAAGTGGAAGAAAGTTTTAATGTTCAAGCTATTCACGACGTAATTTATCATCGACATAACCTAACACAGGTATTCTACGATCTAATTTTGGAAACCTAAGTTGCGTATTATATGCGTAGACTGATAATTTTGTATCCGTTCCAGTACGATCATAATGAATTCCCGGGAGTTGTGCCACGTACTTTCATCGGACCGCTTCTTGTTTCAATTTTGTCGTCACCGGTAATCGGTATATTACATTTATTTGGAATTAATAAGTTTTGGACACAGTATGTTGGTAAGTACTCTTCTAATTATTATCTAGATATTTATTATTTATGAAAATATTCAATGGTTAGTGTAAGTCATATTTTTAATTAATATTTTTTTGTTTAATTCTCCTGGAAAAACATAATAATTCTCATTATACATATAATAAATGTTTGCATTAATTTCTACAATAAGGAAAAGCAAATTATATTGTTGAGTAATTATGTGATATAATTTTGTTATGGATAATGTTCAGTGAAATATGAATAATAATTGTAACTTAGCCTTATTTACACTCCTATTGCTATCATTAAAACTTTTGCTTGTTAATTTCTATTCATTGATAATTATTGTAAACCTTGTACTACTATTACTATTTTTGTTGTACACTGTGTTAACTAAATAACCAGTTGGGTGATCTTCTAGTCTGATCTGGTATCTATCAATACATTTCTGGATGAAACAAAATGACAAGGTATAGACAATATATAATAAAATTATTTATATTTCAGTGAGATTGACCCTATCACTAACAATAATAGCAACATGGAGTCGCCTCAGAAATACTCTTCAGAAACAATTTGGAAATACTTATGCATGGTGGTTTACAATCATGACTGTAACACAATACCACTTTATGTTTTATATGAGCCGTCCATTACCTAATATTATGGCTATGCCACTAGGTAAGAATGTTTTTATGGATATCACTAATCTAGCTTTTATTATACCATAACAAGATAAATGAGTCACTGTGCAAGTGATATTACTTTTATGCTACACTTCTATACCTTTTATGCACCTTTTACACTTGGGATAATGTTAGGGATGGTGTTATGCTGATGTAGCTGAGGGTTTTAAGTTGTTAATGACTTTAAATATTGACAGATAACTCATGAGTATAATTCTAATTCTTAATGTGTTATTTTTTAATTCTATAAGTCTCATTTGGTCACTGCATAATGTCCCACAAAGATGCCTAAACTAGTGCACATACTTGACCTGGATGCAAAATATAGCTCCAATTAATTTAAAGAAAGCTAAGCATTGGATGTTGTCTTCTTACATTGAATTTAAACAACCTAATTAGCTGCTTATGGAAAAGTTTATGATTTGGTCATAGTTTCGACTCTATACTCACAAATGTAATGCAAGTGAAGCGGGGGCATGTCTTATATTACTTTAGGTACTAGTGTTTTTTAGTATTTCTTACATCAATACCAGTTTAAGCTTTAAAAAGTTGATGATTTTAATAAATATATATTAGGATGTTTCAACTTAATATTTCATTTTCTTCAAATGAAACAGATATTATATATATCATATATTGAAGTATGTCTAAAGCAGATAGGTCGCAACTATTCGGTTACACTTCAATTTGGTCAGGTTAAGTTGTGACAAAAACAATAAATTATGTTTGTGAATACTAAGACCTTTATTAAACATAATAATAATATAAAATGAGAATATATTATTATTTCAAATAATATGTGTTCATGCCTACCTAGCAAGGGATCTGGCGTGAAGTTATGTATGTATGTATGTAAAATAATGTTATGCATTGTCAATTTCCACTTCTAAATTATTTTTCAAATTTGGGACTTTATTTGAATGTTTATTAGGTATCACAGATATATTATAACGAAATCAGTTGGTTGTTTTCACTGTGCATATACTGTCACACATTTGGCTAAGTTTTTATGTTTTAATTTTAATCAGAATTAGGGCCTAGGCTAGATAGAAGCTTAGACAAAATCTTTATACAAAATATATGTTCCAGAAATACGTCCAAAACTGTTAGTTTTTATTATTCAATAATAAATCAATAACATGTAACACAACACTTGGTACCTCTGATTATTACTTATTCTAGAAAATTAAAAAACATAAAGCTTATAACTGTTGTTTTTTCCTTAACTACTTTCAGTACTACTGGCATTTGAAGGTTGGTTGTCGGGTAGACACAAGCAGTTTCTTATATCAGCTGGTGCGGCTATCATAATATTCAGAGCAGAGCTTGCTATGTTATTTGGTTTGTTTCTAATAATGGATTTGTACTTCCGAAAAATAGATGTGATGAGGTAAGGACAAGGTATATATTTCTTTAAATTTAATGTAATTATATTCTTAGATACACTTGGTAGTTAATGCATTGCTCAAGTCACTATTAAATTTAATAATTATCTGTAATTTTATTCGAAATAAAACTATTTTCATTGCCATATAAATTTTCAGTTTTCAATCCATATCAAGGTTTTGTAGAAAGTAACCCATGGTTTATCCCCTTTACCATATACCAGATTGATTTCGTTGTGTAAAGTTTCCGTCCATATCCTACCACTGCTTGTTCTGATAGTAATAATGCAAGAAATGTGGGCTTGACATGCTATGAATGACATTACTCATAAGGGATGAAGACAACTATGTTTACTGAAGTAGAGTAGGAATGTGAGCCCCAGGCTCCAAAGCAGACTGTCCAAACACAACAGGGATATAACGCTAGTAAATTTTCATATTACTGTACTAATATAAAGTCAAATTTTGTGAGATGTCAATTTGTCTGTCAATTACTCAATTGTTTCAATCTACTTTGGCGGTTGATGTGGTAGTGGTGACTGGTGCCAGGTTGCTCAGGTCATTCAGGAGTTACAGAAATAAAACAACAGACATCATTGTATAGTATAGGTGTTTATAATATATTGTGATACACATAAACTTTGAATTTGACAATAAACTTAAATCTATAAATAGTTTGAGTTTGTACAGTGTTTAAAAATGTGAAAAAATCACGGTCAGTAATTTGTACCAGGAGTTTCCGAGAGGGCAATTTTTGTTTATCTGTCTCTTAGACAATCGCGTAAAAACTACTCAACGGATTTAATTGAAAATCGATATAGAGCTAGCTTATATCCAAGGTCGTAACTTGGGATACTTTTTATTCCGATAAACGGCGTCGTTTTCGAGGGTTAGAAGAGAAAAGCGAAAAATGTGAAGCGGCTATTGCATCTTTATGGAAACTACTGAACATCTATGCATAAAACTGACATAGTGCTAGTTTATAACCTGAGTTAACACAGGTTATTTGTATCCCAATAAATAATCTCGTTTCCATGGTATAAACTCATTAGCAAAATAGAGGTCGCTGCAATCGCGTTTTTTCAATTCACTAACAAATACCTATGTTGTCATAAACAACATCTCATTCATTGTATTACTTCAAATCAGGTAGGCTACTATTCACCTCCATGTTTTGATCCCCATTTGTGTAGACTATATGGACTTAGTTTCTTTGTTATTGTGGTTAACTTAGTAATAAGAAGCAGTAAAATAGGTGAAACACCTAATTTAATTTGTAAATACGTAACATAGAGCTACTACCCAGGGTTTAGCTGGGAAACTCTAGTGTATGATAATCATTGAATTTCCGTTTCAGTTTATTAAAGATTGTAATACCAGGTGGCATAAGTTTAGTGGCACTCACTGTACTTGTGGATTCTATATTTTGGGGACGTGTCTTGTGGCCAGAAGCTGAAGTATTTTGGTACAATACAATCATGAACAGAAGTTCAAATTGGGGTGTATCCTTTAATAGTTATTACTATTCTTAAAACGAGTACTTATTTTACCAATTATTTTTGCTTAGTTAAAACTTACATATTCCTGCCATCTACAGAAGAATATAAAGTGGTATAATATTCTCCATAATAGCTACGCTATGATAAAAACTTAGATAAATTTAAAGGCAGTTTATGTTTTATTCTCAAAAATATTTAAAAGAACCATAATTATTAGTAGATTAATTAGAACATGAAACTGTAATTGAAAATTGAAATTGAAAACACGTTGATAAACTGAAGCTTTTTCTGAACATGCAATATTTTATGCTCCCTAACTATTCTTGGTTGATTGTATGATATATATACATATAATATGCACTGAATTATATTTTTTAATTTTTCAATATAAATAATTATTGACCGCCTTAAGTTCTGCATCTTTGATTCGAAAAAAGATAGATAGATAACTCTTTATTGCACACCAAAACATACAATTACAAAACAGACAATATTTACAATATTTTCTAGGCGATACAATAGGCGGGCGGCCTTATCCCTCAAAGCGATCTCTTCCAGGCAACCTAAATGAAAAACAAATTTGAATCAGGCGATGTAGGTGGTGCAGGAAAAATGCAATGGACACATAAATACTCAAACTAATTTAACAAATAAATATAAAAATACATACATATATACATAGTTATAAATATAATATACAATAATATACATATGCAATAATATATTATAAAACACATATGTTGTTATAATAAATGTATTAGCATGATTATATTGTGTTAATCAGATATAGCTATTTATGGATAAATAGTGTTAATCATCTTTAATTTAAACTAAGAGGTAATTATTCTAGTGCTACAAAAAATATGTTTAATTATTATTTAAAAAGTTTCTTAACTAAGTAACAGACATTGCCATTCCTATGGTATTTCTATTCAGCTCTGCCAAGAGGTCTAGGACCGAGCCTTATACTAATTCCATTGGGGTTGTACTTAGACAGAAGAATCATACCAGTTGTGGCACCAGCTTTTGTCTATGTGATTCTATATTCATTCTTACCCCACAAAGAACTTAGGTTCATCATATATATCTTCCCATTGCTCAATATCGCATCTGCTGCAGCTTGCTCATACATGTAAGTTTTTGTGTATTAACTATTTTTTTACAATAATTTTTGTTGTACTAATCGACCTCACAGTTTTAAGATAGTTTGCGGAGCGCGTTCGCTTCGCGCAAAATACACGAGGGAGCCTCCTTGAAGCCCTTACCTCAACTGAACTGTTCCCACCAGAGTGAGTTACTTATATAAGGACTCAGCGCATGATAACATTCTTATGTACACATAGGAGTAATGAGGAGTTTTAAAATCCCTAACAGTCCGAACGAATTCTATGCTTCTGATCCTACTGTTTTCTTCCAAAAAGTTCTGCTCAAGAACATTTTTTTAAAGTCATACAAAGTTATAAGATATGTCTACTTCGTACTCCATTTCATAACCTGTTATTATTGTTATAAAACTCGTTTTACAATCTATTCATATTTTTAGACCATCATTGAAATTAGTCAAAAATTAGTTGAAACTAAGATTTTCCATGTTTGATTAATTGATAGATCAAAAACAATATTATATTTAATTAATAAACCGTAAAGAGAATGTCTTATGACGTCATTGTACCTAGCATCTGAAATAGTACATATTTCATATTTCAGATATATAAGACGAACGAAAGCCCCAATTTACGAATTACTATTTTGGGGGACGATTGTAGTTGTAATTGGTAATATAATTATGTCAGTGGCACTGGCTATGGTGGCCATGACCAATTATCCAGGTGGAATGGCCATTTCTAAGTAAGTGAATTTTCTTTTCCTATTCACAACTATACTGTCTGATACTGTTTTCATACTAATTAAAGGACATGTACTTAGATGTTAAGACCTGCCCTTATTCTGCTGGAGTGAAATCATGACTGGGGACATAGGAACTATTAATATACTTTACTTATGTATTGCTGTAAAATCATTAAGTCTTGAATATCAATTATAAACGTTATTTTATAAAATTTGGTATATAAGTATGTGCTATTTAAAAACTTTAGTATTCTTGATTTATATTCGGCAAAAATTTGGTTGCCTAACCATTTCCATTTTATGTGTACAGTCTAACTATTTCGTTGGTTATGCCTATAGCCGATGCGCTAGCTACAATTAAAGGCGGGTTTAAGTCATTGTATTCACATGTTGAATAATAAGGTCCCAATAATAAATTATATTTCACTAATTTTAGATTCCACAAACTCCTAAAAAATGAGCCATTCGTACATGTACATATCAGCAATCTTGCAGCACAAACTGGTGTCACACGATTTACTCAAATCAATGATCATTGGAAATACAGCAAGAATGAATCTTTAACACCAGAACAAATGCAAGAATACACACATCTACTTATAGAAGCTAAAAGTAAATATTCACCAACTATCAAAGCATTCAGTCATACTCACGATGTTCTAGATACCATAGAATCGTTTTCGCAAATTGCAATGAACTACAAATTGATACCACCAGTAAAAATTAAAACTAAACCAGCTATTTTCATACTGGAAAAGAAAAATTTCAGAGATTATCTATCTAAAACTAAAATTGAGGTAATTAATGAGCAAAATATAGATAAGCCTGAAGACCCAAAATCTGTTTCAAACGTTATTATTGAGAATGAAAAAATAACCAATGTTGTTGATTATGACAGTAATATTAATAATGAAAATGCAGGATACATTGAAAAAGAGCTCAGTAAAGATATCAATGGAGTTGAACCAAGTGAAGAGATGATTAATGAAACACTCGAGCCTGTTATTGAAATAGAAAAATCTCCCCTCAAAGAAAACCCACCTAAGAAAATAAAACGAAATATTTCTGCTAAACAAATATCATCGCAAACTGAAACCAACTCCGAACAATTATCATCGCAAACTGAATCTAACTCCGAACCTATTATAGCTACAGAAGCTGTCAAGGATGATATTGAAATAAGTAAATTTGAAGAGGAAATTCCAAAAGCGAAAATAAAAAGAGCATTTGAAGAACTGAAAGTATTGAGAAAAGAACGTAAGATAAAGGCAATTGAAAAAATCAAAACTGAAACGCGCAAGGAGGTTGTTGCATCGGCCAAAGAGAAGTTAAGAGAAATAATGAAACGTCATAAACATATCGCTGATGAGCTTTCTGAGAATGTCATATCAGATGTTAAAGAAGAAACAATAGAAGTGGATGGTAGAGGTGATACACTTGAAATCGAAATAATGGCTCAAAAAGAAGAACCAATTGAAATTATTGAAGATAAGCCAAAAGAGACAGAGACTTTAGAAAATATACTCGAAATAAGTGAGACCGCAAATCGGACTAACGAAAATATAGATTCTATAGTAGAAGAAGTTATAGTAAGACTTATTGATAGAAAAATTTATGACGATAAAACGAAACCGGAAGATATTAAAGGCGAAGACAGGCAAATTATTCAAAAAATTGTTGAAGAAGTTCTGTTTGAGAGAATGAATTATAATAATACAAATAATTAAATTCTGATATTATTTCCTATTAATTCTGATCTCTGATAAAAAATACTTAATAATATTTATCATATGGAATGTATTGATGAACTTCAAAACTAGTTTGATATAATTTAAATTATTGTAATAATGTAGGGCCCTATTTCCTATTTATAAACGTAGACGTTTCCTTTTAACTAATCCAAAAAAATCGTAACAGTGCCAAACCTTGTACAAATGTTGTGCCTTTATTTATCTATTTAGATATCATAATGTTGTGATGAACGTATTTTATAATAATTCTATGGCGACGTTGCCATAAACCTAGTCAGGAAAATAAGTTGAATTTAATAATAATAATGACACCGTGAGTTTTAGTGATAAATAAAACAATGCACAAGAATTTAACTTCCGCATTTTATTTCTATCATTTTCTAAAAAGATCCATAATAAAGTATTTGAGATCGCTTTCAATTGAGTTCTAAATGTCCATGCACAGCCATGGAATAAGAATATAGTTCCTTGTAATCCATCATGAGCGGGTTTTACTCGTGAATTACGTTTACACAACTGTATATGCACATTGAGATAGTGTGCGTGTCTGATGATGAACGATTAGGAGGTTGCCATCCAATTTCAGGCGCTTTTGGTCCAGATACGTGTTTTCAATAATCTGGGCCGTATTTATCCAGGGGTGTAAGGGATGCTTGGAATTTTGGCGCAAGTAGATTGACTTCAATAAAAATATATTATCATAATTTTTTAAGATCTGACTATCAACATCCACACACGACCATCATATTTTTTTTATTGCCGCGAAGATAGTAAAGCCCGCTTTTCTTCGTGAATTGCAAAAACTACTAGGAATGGTCGTCACCCAGTAAAAAACGTGACTGAGAAAGGCCCTAAATCCTTCATTTTTGTTGTCGACCAGAAAGCTCAACAACTCGTTCTTCTATCAGATTAATTTGAAACAAAAGCTTTCTAGTAACGTTTTGTTACTCAAAAGCATATTGTTTTAAACTAAACTAGTTATAAAGTGATTTTCAATAACGAATTTAAAAAAACACAATTTAGGTTATTAGTTTATTAGGAGAAATTCCGTACTTTTTACTGGGATTATTGTACCTAGTATTATTTTACCGTAGTGATAAACAATGAGGAAGTTTCCATTTTTTTAATTTTATTTTAAAAAAATCACACCAAGTCTGCAATAAAGCCTAGTGTTTTTTGTTTTCAATTATCTTCATAAATGATGAAGTACTGAAGCTTTTTCCTCCCATTTTGAAATCGTAAGACGCGCGGCCGGCCGACCAAGCGCTGACGTCACAAGTCTCGCCCGTCTCGGGACGACGCAGCGGCTAGGCGACTGTTCGCCGCAGTTAGTACTTTTTAGCGCAACACAACATCAGGTATTATGATGGAAACTAAAACTAAAATACATTATAAATACTGCATTGTGTCTAACTGTATAAACACGACTGCAAAAGTGCCTAAGCCGAAACTTATACGATATGAGTGGTGCAAAATTATGAAAAGAAAGGAATCTGTATCAGAAAAATCAGTACGGTATTGCTTCGAAGATCATTTTGATGTAAATATCTGTCTATATTATCTACCTACATATCTCTGCATATCCTTGAACTCTTACCAGTTTCTATGTCTATTTGACATGACGTTACTAATGCACCACTCGTCGACATTCTGGCAGAATAGGTATAATAATGAAAACGAATTCTTCCAAGAATTTCGTAGCTCAGTTGCACTACGCTAGAAATGGAATAGTGTTGGATGCACGTTATCAATATTTTTTATTTGTACTGTATTGTACTTCTATACTCTATTATATACTGTAAAGTAAAGATATTTCATCGTGAAGTATTAAAATAACTAATATTGATTTTTTTCTGTCTGCATTTTGCATAGTAAATGTGAAACTTCATTACAGTATTAATATTCAAGTTTAGTATCATTTCTACGAAGAATCAGTTTTCGTGGAGACGAATGATTTCGATCAAATATTAGGTCAAATAATAGATTTATGTACGCGTGAAATTCATCTAGCCGTCTCATACATATCTGGGAAAAATCTTTATCATTATGAAAGCTCTGTACCACCTAGATAGATACGTTAGCAATCGATTAAAAATATAGTTTTACTTGCAAGCTCTTGCAAGAGTTTAGTAGGCTATGTTGTTTTTATTTTATTGTACAGGTCGAGAACGACACTCAAAGCTTTGTAAAACATCTATTTGTTGGTGGCAGACTACTTCTGAAGAAAAACGTTTTACCTCATAAGTTTTCTTGCCAAAAGACCAAGGTAAGATACACAAGAACGGTCTGCTGCTGCTAAGCGTCGTCGAGCAGAGTATTATGAAAAAGTACTTTCAACGGAAGTTCCTGCTTCTGTTGCCCAAAAACCTATAAAATGTATTGAATGTGTTCAAGGTGATGAAATAATTAAAGATCCTGACAAACGTATTTTTGTACCAATGGACTGTTTTGATGTGGATATGGAAGCCAGTGATTATTTAAAAACAAAAAATAAGGGCACACAAGTACATATAATGGGCAAAAAAAAGATAAAGGATGTCAAACAAAATTCAGGTAAAATATTAGATCTTCAGGCAATGAAATGCTCCAAGGCACGCAAGGCAAGGCACGACATTAGTGGCGATATTACAGAAACTTCAGACACTGTTAATCTGCCAGTTTCTTTCAAACAGGCACAGTGACAATACAGAAGTTATTGATACAAAAAGGATTGCCGCATTTCGAATCCACGTTGAAAGATCGATACGAAGATTGCGAGATTTTAAAATGCTTGCACCACATGCATGTGTAAACGTGAAAATGATGCCTTTCTTTGATATCATCGTATGATTAGCATGTGGATTAGTAAACTTGCATAGCCTTTTAATAAAACTATATTTTTAATTCAACGCCAGATTATTTTTTTATTTTACAACATTAAAACTTTCTTGAACATACTTTTTCCCAAAATGAAAATCTTCTCAAAAGCCACTTTATAATGTCTACATTGGTAAAAATGTCGAAGTCTTTATGAGCAATGCAAAACAACCCCTTTTTCTTCTCTCCAAACAACGTTTGCAGTTGGATTTGTGTTATATATTTCTTTGTAACTTCTCCATCTCGTTTCTCGTTTCCACTTTTTATATACCAGTATAATACAAATATCATGAATACCACACACACAAACACCACGTCTGAGATAGTATTGTAATGCGAACATGAAACACGTATCTCTCTGCGATCACCCGTTCTAGTGCGTCCCGCCCGCATAGGGCGGCCTACGAGACGTGACGTATGACAGTGAATGCTTCGCGCGGCTTTTTATTTTCGTGTGGGTGATATAAAAAAATTCACAGCTTCGTCATTTTTATAGATATACAAGAATTATATTTACTAGGTTTACTATTTTTTTATTGTCTTTAAATTTATATAATTATTTTTTATTTTTATGAGATTGGAAACTTCCTCATTCTTTTCACATTATAATGTAATTATATAAATGTTTTTTCAAAAGGCGTACATTAGTTGTTTTTAGTTAACAAGACTACATTTATTAAATTACTACAATATAATGGTACAAATCTTGCTATATTTTTAATAGAGACCAGAATTTTTTTTTTAAATCTCCAGATTATATGTTTGAAAGATATACATAATTATAGACTGAACAATACGTAATTTATTGAAACACATTTATTTTCGTCATATATTTGCCTGCTCAAGCAGTACATACATATTTGTATTGTGAAATAATTTCAAATTTTCGATGTACATTTTCTGAATGATATGGAACTACTCTATTCTTCTTAATAATAACATCTCATTTATATATTTTACAAATGACTCGCGAATTCGAAAAATCGCGGTAGTGAGCACAGTCGTCGTGAGCCCGTTGTGGAACGTAGCCATTGCCAATAAAGGCGCATTTGGTGCTTTATAGTAAGGTGACCAACGTTTTTTTGTTCAAAAAGAGTACACTTTGCAATTATTTCATAAGTAGAAAAAAAATAAGAAAAACGATAAAAACTTTATTGTTTCTTTTAAAACATACTTTTCTTCGCAGTGGATTTTTTTGCTAAATGAGGATGTTCGTCTAATAATGTAGCCACATCCGAACAACTTTCATTTTGCATAATAAATTTGACTGTTAAGACGGCAGATAATGTTTTTACAGAAAGTTGCGACTTCTCACTGCGCTAATAATGATTCCCTAGTGAAAATACCCTTTCAACAGCAGCATTAGTGCTTGGACAATATAAGGAAATTTTCTATTATAATTTTAAATATTAATTAATATACAAATGAGTACTTTCAGAGTACAGCATTTGAAAAGATTACGGTTTGCAAAAAAAGAGTAAAAAACTCAGTAAATGAGTACAGTTGGTCACCTTATTTATAGATTAATACAAAATATCAACGTTATTGTGTGACGTCAGCTTTCACCTTAGGACATCAAGATAGCTTCTTAATCAGATTGCAGTATTATTAAATATGTTTTAGTGTTTAATTTTAATACTTATCCAAGTTATATTGTTACGACTGCTTACAAAAGTAAAAATAATACTTGCATATAGTCCCTATAGCCAAAAAACTTTCAGTAAAAAAATACTTATACCATAATTTGAAATACCGTCAATGAAATATGATCTTAGAGCTAACACTATTTGTTAAACGCTAATCTACTTTATCTAGAAGCATGTTCCAATCATATCTTCCTGAACACGAATTCATAGAAGGCGGGCATGGTGGGGCTACCACTTCCAAAGGTCTATCCTTCATGGCCGCTACAGCGCAGTATGGTATCCTGAGAAGATCGGTGGTAATCTCGTAAGGAGCGTGCTCTGTCCGGTTGTCGCCCAACGTGGATAGTGCTGTCACCATTTGGTCCAATGTAGCCGCGTGACCAACGAACATTATATTGCCCCCTTAAATAGAAATATTTAAGGTAATTGAAATATTGTATTATTACATACATCTTCTAAAATGAAACGAAAATACCGATAAGATATTTCATGTGAGTAATGTATGCAATGCATTTCTTGTATATTTGTTGTTATGATTATGCCATCACAGGCACACTTTTTATTTGGTTTTTTAATTTTATTTTTCTTACGTAGATATACTTAAATTGTATTCGATTAGAGTGTTTTTAACAAAATGTAGCGGTGACATGACTACGGGACAGAAAAATAAGGAAGGATATAGCCTACTATTATCACGCATCATTTTTTGTAAATTAAGGAGAACCCATAAGTAAGAAAAAAGACAGTTATTATATACCTTCAGATTCTGTTTCTTTGACTGCAGACTGCATTACTTTCTTGTTTCTTAAATAAAACTCGTGAATTGTTTCCGGAGTCGTCAGATCGAATTGCACGTAAGGTTTGTAACTGAAAACGAAGTTATTTTTTATGGAAGTGTAGGTTTGCGTTTGACCAGTGTCTCACCTGATGTCGAGTAATGACGCACTCTAGGATAGAGCATGCTTACCTAGAAGATACCTAGTCACTTGTGACTTGAAGACTTCAAGATTGTATTTGTCAGGAAAAACAGACTCCGGCAAATTATTCCACTCTTCGGCAGTTAAACAAATATCTTCTGATATTATAGAAAGATAACCTTAAGATATTTATTCGAATATGGAAAATGGATGAATGGAAACAGATTGGAAAGAATATGTAATTCCTATTAATATAATTGTGAAAGTAACTCTGTCTTTTACTTTTTCATGGAAAAACTACTGGATCGATTTGACTAAAATTCGGTATGTATGTAATTTTAAGGTAGACAAGGGGACACTTTTTATCCCGGATAATGGAATAGTTTTATGTAAAGGTTTTCCCAGAAAGAAGGATAGGTTTTTTTTGTGACATGCCATTTTCATCATTTTTGTGTTTACAAAATATGATAGGCGACGAAACTTCACACTGGCTAATCCTTTTTATCGTAAAAATAAAACTAGGATTGGTTGAAATAGGGGATGAAAGTTTATATGAGGGACCAATAATTTCTCAAGTTTATAGATGTAAGATTCATCATCTATAAAAAAATGCGAGTAGTAAAGCGAGAGCAACTCTGTTTGTTTATCTGTTAAGCTTTCACGGAAAAACTACCGGAGTACTGGTTCGGTTTTGCTATAATTTTGTACATTATGTAGTTATAATACCAAAAATGGTAGATATTTTTCATCTCGGGAGATTGGATAGATTGGGATATAAAATGAAGCGAATCTTCCGGGGGCAAATAGCACTAACAGAAAATTGTTTGTTCATTAAACTTGTTCTTCATAAACAAACATTTGTAATATTTGACAGACAGGAAAGAGGATACCTCAAGACATACTTACTCAAGATCCACGTTGTACCCCGCCTTATGCAGTTCCAGCGGTGTCATGAATGGCACCAACGCTCCGTTGACCATGTGCCACATTTTATGTTCAAATAAACCCGGCTCTACTTTGATTTTTACTGACGGATCACCTTCTAAACCTGATATTAAAGGAATACAAGACATTATACAATATGACATGAGTATTATAAATCTATGGACTTGAAAGCTCACTACCACTTAAATTACTATTAATTACTAGGCTAAAATATTTTTACTTTTCTTTGATCGATCATGAAAATGAAAATTTTAATACTTTTTTGTCTTTAAATTGGACGTAGTAAAGTAAAGAGGATCCAACCCACAAAATGTTACTTTTGAATTATTAAAGATTTAGGTGTATTTCCGCATTGATGTACTTGTTTGTGTCTATGGGTTCTTAGGAAAATATAAGCGTAAATGTATCATTTTTATACAAATAAGTTTAACTGCATAAAACTTTATCTTTAATAATTCAAAAGTAACATTCTATGGGTTGGATCCTTTTCGCGTAACAACGCCCAATTGGTGATTGAACTTCCTAGTAGATATTTCGAGGTTTCCGAAGTTTTCCTTCTGCGCTACGATATGATGTTCGAGGACGATATAAACTTTATTCGAAGTCGGCGACGCTTGGCCCTTGTTAGATAATTCTGCAGCTGGAGATGACCAAAATGCATCAGGTAGGTCGTTTGCCTTATTGCCAGCTTTGATTTTATCCGTGCAGGAACGGAGAAAGAATACAATTTCCTGCGGCCGGGCGGCCTGTCGTAAGAGGCGACAAAACAACCCACAGCCAGGTGGTAGGGCATTTTCCCGACTGGATGGCTACCACCCCTGGTCTAGAGTATGTCGCCATAACAACCTTGTGTTGTGTTCCGGCATTAGTGACCAGGTTCCAGGCTCCCTAAAGAGAGCAGCAGCGCATTCGTAGCACCTTTGGTGTTGCAAATGTCCATAGGCGATGGTAACCGCTGTCCATCAAGTGGGCCTTCTGCCTGTCTGCTGATCTCCTGCAATAAAAAAAAAAAATTTGAACAGCAAAAAACCTCTTCCATGCCATCAGCCTGTCTCATTTACTAACAGTTGTACTAACCTTCAAGTAGTGCGTGTGCAGTCTCGACACTTCGCAACGCACACGACGAGTAAACGTGTTTTAGTTGAACTCCGGCCAGCCTTAGTCCTTCACCCACGAGATAAGCCTGCAAGCGGCCCACCCTCGTCAGAGGGGTATCTCTAGCGTACGAGTCTTTACCGCCTACTCTGAAAATAATAATTACAGCCTGTACAATCCCACTGTTGGGCTTAGACTTGTCCATTTACTGGGGGAAACTACAGTATATCCACCAGACATTTTTCTAGTTGCTGGGGTACAACATACAAGCTAACGGCCCACACGATGGAAACTGGGTACTGTCGCCAATGAAAATTGAAACAAAGTGCTACTGGTTTTATAGGGGAGACTAGAACTAGTCACTAATGCCGGAACACAACTCAAGGGAATTATCGCAGTATACTCTAGATCAGGAGTGGTAGCCATACATACGGGCAAATGCTCTGTCACTTGGCTGTGAGTTATTTTATCGCCTTTTATACGACAGGTTTACCGGCTGTAGGAATTAATATTCTTTGTCCAAGGCGGATTTGATGCATCGCCTATCTCGATGTGCAGGTTCCAATACGATGTTTTACTTTACCGTAAGCACGTGGTAATTGTGACACTATGCACATTAGGTCAGAAAACTTCTGAAGTAACGCAAGCTTCTTGCCCAGGATTCGGACTAACGCGACGTCTGAGAATTTGAACATTAGATAAAAACAGTTTTTTTAAAGCTTACCTATCGGCCAGCTTTATAGGTAGATTTAGGTCTTTTCTTGTGTATTTGCCGTTTTCGTCAAAACAGTACGGCACCCACGGACCGTATGTTAGATCCACACGCTCACCATGACGCATCGCCATTATATATCTACGTTTCTCTAAATCGGCATTTGTTTCGTTCTACAAAAAAATAATTTAACGATGCAAAAGGTAGGAAAAATTAAATTCAATAATAGTTCAAGCTCCTCATTTTTGGAAAGAACTTAGAGGGTGACAAGGATCCTAATTGTTCAGTGAAATGTGCTATTTGGAACTACGAGATTCCTACGTTTGCACGTTTCGTGTAAGTCAAAGACCAGTAATTTGGCATGAGATGGAAGATTTTTCTAAATCATAGGCTCCCAACGTGGGTGGTACCCCCCCCCCCCCCGCCTAGTGGACCCTGGAACCTTTTGCGGAGGCAGTAGCGGATTCAAAAGCAAAAAGGGAGGCCGTTATGACCAGTCCACAATCAATCCATCCTGGATTGTGCGTAATAGTAAAGACATTTTTAACAGGATTTGCTTGTCATATTTGGCCGAGTGTGAGTTCAGTGCAGTAGCTAATTTACTGTCTAAGAAAAGAAATATACTGCATATCACTGAGCGTGATGATCTGCGACTAATGTTAAATAAATTGAAACCCGACCTTAACAAATTGTTAAAACTCCACCAGCCACAAGCATTTCATTTATATTTGTTTCTTATTGAATTTTCTTTTTAAATTAATTTTAATTAATCGCCTTGCCTTCGCATTCGTGCAATGTCTTAGTGCGGGGTGCTCCAGCTTTGGTATTGTCTTGCATTTGTTGGTTAAATTATTATTTTGTTGATAACTGTCTGAATTAAATGTTTTTATATTAACGTTTTTTTTGTATTTTTAATTAATTAATGATGACGACCCTCGGCTACGACAACCAGGAGCACAATTAGAGAGAGAGAGAGAGAGGGATAATTCATTTTTAATTTGTGTTTACTAATAGATAATATAGACAGATTAAAATTAGATAATAGACAGACATAAAATTGGTATACTTGACTATTATCTAAAAGGGAGCAGTGGATTTTCTTTTAAAAGGGCGGTAGCCCATAAAGATTGGGAACCTCTGTTCTACAAAATCGATATTCATATTGTCTCGAGACAAATCGTGTATTAAGAATGAACAACCATATTTAAAATGAACGAGTATATACTTTATTTGCTTTAATGAAATTATTATCAGAAACAATGATAGGTATATAACACAATACCTTTTTAATAAATCTAAAATTACCTCATGACTACCGCTGTTACTCCAATCGATGGTACCGCCTGAAAAAAAATGTATTCATGAGTCAATTTGAACGTTTGTTTCGAATATATTCCGAAACTTTGCTTGTGCGAGTTTTTATATTCCTCGATCACGTTCAAGTTAACGCAATTTTGTATGGGAGTAACTTAGCGCCATCTCGTGAGCGTGACATAAATCATGTCATACAAATTGCGTTAACTTTAGTAGTAAATAACTCGCACTAAGCACTCTGCGGTACTGTTATCAATGAAAATATTACAAATAAAAAAAAAAACAAATCTCGATATCTTATACGTTTAAAAGTTATAAATGTTTGTAATATTTATACATTTTACGACAAGGTAGAGCCATGCTGACATTATTATCTTGATCACAGCTCTTAGTGCCGGCTCGCGCAGTACGGTACCACGCTCTGACAGAATATCGACGTGAAACATTTTTTCATTGCAGGAGTTCAGCAGACAGGCAAAGGGCCCATTTGATGGAAAGCGGTTACCATCGCCTATGTACATTTGCAACACCAAAAGTGCTACATATGCTGCTCTCTTAAGGGAGAACAAAAGGTTGTTATGGCGACATACTTAAGACCAGGGGTGGTAGCTATCCAGTCTGGCAAATACCCTCCCACTTGGCTGTGGGTTGTTTTGTCGCATCTTACGACAAGCCGCCCGGCCACAGGAAATTGTATTCTTTCTCCGTTACTGCACTGATACAAGCAAACATTTAGCCTTAAGCTAATTGTGTTTCGTAAGATGAGTGAGATAACCGATGTCTCACTTTTTCCTCTATTTAACCAATCCCCCTATTCCATCCCCTCTATACCAATCCTGTCTGCTCCCTCTACCCTATCCTAAATGGCGGCATTGAATAGGCTTTAGTGTTCCTACAAAAGTTTATAGGCAAAGGAAACTACCTTTCATTAGGTGGCCCGTCTGCCAGCTTCTCAATCTATTTATCTATATACGATGTATAATAAATCACTAAATGGTTCGTACAAAGCACTTAATCAGGTGGCTGGCTAATCCGGACCAGCATATTCCGAAAATACAATTTTTGTCTGTCCGCTTGTTAGAGCATCACATGAAAACAACTGAACGGATTTTAATGAAACACGACACACAGCAAGCTCATATCCCGGGGCGTAACTTGATTACTTCTTATCCCGATAAATGACTAATTTTCTCGGGATAGATAAAAATATCCCAAGAGAGTGCTGCGATCGCATCCTTTTTGAAAACTACTGAATGAATACGAATGAAACTTGTAACAGAGTTGGCTTACATCCCGAATCAACACTTATGATACTTAGACGGATTATATAAATAGGTGGTAATCGCGTTTTATCAATTCACTAAGGAATGCCTGCTTTCGTTGTATTACTTCAAATTGGGTTGTCAGACTTCGACTCACTTCTATGTTTTGCTGGGCACTTGTGATTAAATGGACTTGTGATAGTTATATGTAAAAAACCGAATTAAGTTTTTCTATAAGTAAAATAAAGCTATACTATCTAAGTTTGACCTATAACTTAGCGCTTCTTTAGTCTCTAGTAAAATATAAATATTAGTAAGAATTTATGCTATCTAGGCGGTACGCGAACAAAATCCTAGACGGAGCCAGTGTATGGACATAAACATACCTAGCGTTGTGACACTATAAATATAAAACAACACGAAATAGAACGTACCTTGTATTGAGTTTACAATCCCAACGTTTGTACCAGCATTAACATCTCTCCAATACTTCTCCCATTCTCTAAAACTTTCATCGGACTTATTGTATCCCAACTGACTAACATTATTCTGGGGGTTCGCCATATCGTCGTCAACGTTTGAATCTTCCTTCGGTTTAAAATCGGCACCTACCACAAACAGTAGTAACAAAAAATATTTAAGATTTTTGTTGTTCATTGTTTTAATTCGTTACGTAAAAAGACTGTTGTCAAGTTATTTGTGACTATTTATTGCACTGAATATAAAGATCAGTTACTAATTATAAGAAAGGGATTACTTATTGACGTATACAGTGAATACAATTTATTTTTTTATAATCTCGAAGTCAATGTGTCGTTTATTGAATACGGATTTAGTTAAAAGAATGTTCGATTGCAAAAGTTGGTTTATATACCTTATTTCTTTTTTCCTATTTAATAAAAACACTCCTTATTTCAAGTTTCTTAAATAGTTTATTGCATCGTTTTGCTGTGAACATGCAAGATTGTTATATCAAAAATAGAAAAAGAAGGACCAGTAAAGCACAAACCAGATGTGGTTGCTTGTAGTCAAGCCAGTTTAAAGCTATAACTTTTATTTTTTATCCGATACATATTTAGCTGTTATTTATTTATAAGTTATAACCAGCAGCACTTGGCATTTTATTCGCGCCGGATTTGGACTTTATTTAAACTCAACTAAGCAATATATTAGTTGAAATACTTTGAGCCGTTTCTGAGCCTATTCGAGACCGGCCGACATCTCAGAATACAGAATTCTGTATTCTGAGATTGACACATAGAAATAAAACGGTTATTTATGATTTATTAGGTATTTTTTAAATTACAGCTTTCACTTATTTATGTTAAAATCTTAAACAGACATTTCAAATCAAGATGGCTGGTTCTTATATCTTACTATTCATTCAGTTGCCCTACCATCCATCGGTTGGATTTTCATTCTACTTCTGTGGAGATTATGTCAAATACCGTTAGTACAGTAAATGAACGGTCGGTAAGATATAGATTAACCAGCCATAAATAAGATAAAATGAATTTATTGTACCGTCAAGTTACAAAAGTCAAGGGCATGCTTTCTGATCAGAATTCGACTTCGCGCCCTTAGAGTTAGGAACGCCATTTAGTTACCACTCAAGTTTATGTGAAAAAAAGTTACAGCTTCTTAGCAGGTGTTTAATCATTTCTTATTGCTATTTTAATAAGGCTAAGATTTTAAACATCTTCAAAAAAGGAGGAGGTACAATATTTGCGTAAAAATAATAAATGTCCTGTAGCAACTTTTCATTTTTTTCCAGTTATATTTTTTTTAATACCAACCTACCATACAAGTACCCGTCTAAGGTAGAGTTGCCAACCCCAAACAAAAAATATAGTTTGAAAAACAAGGACAATTCATTTTAAAAACACGACGCAGTAATAGAGTAAAACACGATGGTCACGAATCGTGTGGTAAGATGCAGCCCCTTCAACAGCAACAGTGTTCTTATTAATTGAGAATTTCTTAGTTATTTTGTTCGTATAAGTAGACATTGATCTCCCAAGTCAAGTCAGTGTATTGTATGACCAGTTTGTACGAAACAGTCAGCGTGTGTTAAAGAAAATCAGCGAAAAGTGTATACGTTAGTTAGTGTATGATTAAAATCAGTGTGTGATAAGTCACGTGTTAGAGTTGCGTTCGATTAGATACCGATTACGGCTTTAATAAAGCCAATGTTTATATAGTGGGAAAGTAGAATATAATAACAATTTATGTCCCAGGACACTACAAAAACAAGGAAATGTCCTGGGAAAACAGGACGGTTGGCAACTTTAACCTTTTTTTTTTTTGTCAACACTGGGGGAATGCGTTTGTACATATCCTTAGGCCCCGGGGGATGTCACTAAGGGGTATGTGGGACTCCCGGCTGTTGGTGCATGCACCGACCGCCCGACTACCCACTAAACCTTCCAGCGTCCCTCCGCATCATAATGATGTGCCACGGGACCGTAAACATGGGTATGACTACCGTGGCACCTCGATGCAAGCCGACAAGGGGGGGGGGGGTGTGGCTCGTCGGGAGGGTCCCTGACCCCCCCCCCCCGTCCCACTATGTTATGGGGAGGAGATGAGCAAAGCGCCGCCTGTGAGCCCCTATTCGCCGTCTGCGACGGGAGTCCGCCTGCTCGTCCTCCTCCCTTGTTCTTTCGGCAGCCTCCTTCTGGGACATAACGTCCTCGCAGAAGGAGGTCAGCGCTAGCCATTTCCTCTCGCTGTGTAGCATCTGGTCGACCATACTGGACAGCGAGAGATCCCTACCGATGATTGACATCAGGTCATGCCGTTGGGGTCCCCAAGCGGCACATTCTTCCAGCGTATGGCGCGCCGTGTCGACTGGCGCGCTGCATTCGTGACAGTCCGATGTCGGCTCCCGCCTCGCAATCTGGTACAGGTACTTACCAAAGCAGCCATGCCCGGTAAGTATCTGCACCATTCTGAAACTTAGGGTTCCGTGCTTTCTGCGGAACCAGCGGGATAGATGGGGGCGAACTGCTTCAACTGTTTCCCGGCCTGCCACCGGGGATTCCAGTTCCTCCGACCAGTGGCGGATTAGGGTCTCATCTGCGCGTTCTCTGGTCCGTTTTATTTCTTCGGGCTAGGCCTCCCGCCCTATCCCGGACGCTTCTCCGGAACTGGTACATCTCAGCAAGCACATCTGCCTGGAGCTCCCAAGGAGGATCACCCGCCAAGACGGGTGCTCCATAGCATGGATGCATGCTACAGATACGTGCCTTCCCTATGGTCGACACGCTGCATAGCTCTAGCTGTGTATCTCACTCGCACAGCTACCTTGCAGCGGCGCATTTTCATAGCACATCTTATAAATCATACTTTTCTGAATGTCACTTTATCTGACTTATCGATGACAGAATGATAATGTTCAGGCAAAATATCTCTCACACACGACACCCGTGGGTTCCGATCCCACGTACACCGCGTATGATCTACTGATGAAAGGCTGTATTTTAAAATGGATAAATTCATTAAAGAAAATCACGAAAAAAAGTTTTGAGTTAATTAGTACGATGTAATGCTGTATTATATGATGCATCGGACAAATAAGTAATAAAAAAAATGGTCTTGTCGTATTAACAACTTTTGAGGGTAGGACCGGGATAACGTATCACGCAATTTGTAGGACAATGTGACTGTTAAATTATATAAATATGAATTAAGAAACAGAAAAAAAATCAGCTTGTTAGTTATCATTTTTGATGACCTCGTTATCGATACATATTGGAAGGAGGGGGATTCTTTGATTAAACCATACATTTGTAGGACAAGTATGTTTTGGAATAATTCAGATAATTTATCTTGAGATTGAAAAAGAAAGACCCAGTTAGTAATGCATTTTTGAGAATCATCATATCGACATATTGCACGCCTCTTAGCTACCACAATCGAAAATGTTTACCATAGAAAAAGTTGCGTGTCATTAAAATTAAGCTACTCACGCAAATTAGCTTAATAATAGTGCGTAGCAAAAATGGACGGTGTATATTAAGTACTCTGTGGTGTATCCCCGACTACTCCCTTTGAAAATCAGACAAGCTACATTATATTTCTACATTCAAACACTTGATCACTGACCATAATTTGTTCATTAAATAAAATTTGTTGCAGTAAATAGAAATATATCATGTTTCGAATGTAGAGTATTATACTTAATATATTTAATTATGTATATCTACAGTAGTTTTTTCGTTTCTTGTTTAATTGTATTTAATTACGATTCAATTACATTTCATAGTAGTAATTAGTTAAACCCCCAAAAAATATTTCATTCTTCTTTTAGTCACCTCAGACATCGGGTTGCCTGGAAAAGATCGCTATAAGCGATAAGCACCCATTGTTCTAATGAAAATGTATTCATATTAAATTGTCTAGGTGAAGTTATTGTAAATAATAAAGAGTTTTCATTTCATTTGTCACAATACATAAGAAAGTGCCTGTACTAGTGAGAAAGTAAATGCACAAATATTAATTTAAAAACGATGTCAGTTCCTAGGTTTTGAAATTGCAATGCTGAACTAAACACATCGTTGAAATGATATACTTATTGTCACTTTTTTATAATAACAATTGACAGACACACATTGTATGTGGAAACCAAGCAAGGTGCGCTTTTTTTGAGGCGGGGGAAATGCATTTCGCACACTACCGGCTCTTTCACTAGGGATTAGATCCACGTATGGAGCACCAGAGTCAAATCGCCGGCTTGTGCGGAGACTCGAAGACACTCAATACTCCACTAAAACCACCTTCCTCCCATGTGCCCCACGCTTATAGCAGGAAGAGCGTGAGACTCGAACGTAGTTACGCCCACGCTGACGCTTGTATTATGCGATGGGTAACTTTGGGGTCGATCACAGTGTACAGTAAATAACGGATGATTCGTTTATTAAATTTTCTGTCGAATCTAACCCGCAACCTTTGCGTTCCAGTGAGCCATTCGGGCTAAATTTTAGATTACTCAACAACAGATGCCGCATTTCAAAGAAATCGATCCGCACTATAACTTTAGAAATAGAAAAATAACTGTGAGCCAGTTGAAAATATACAATATAAACATATTAATTTAAGATTAAAATCATTATTATCAGAGAGACTGGCAGAAATATAATAATAGTAGTTTCGCTAAAAATAATCTTGATAAGCAAGTTAGTATAGGAGAGGTCATAACATTCACATAAAGGCTAACAGTTAAATAACTTCAATTAAGCAAAAATCCTGAACGATTTAAATATTTTTATTGTTTGCTTTAACACAGGGGAAGTCCAATAACTATGTATTTTAAAACTCATTTAAGTTTTACATATTAATTTTCCATAATAATTTAACTTACCGCTACTACTGGACAGTGTTTTTACACTGTGTAGCGTCAAAGCGTCGAATTCTACCGTTCGTCTGGTAGACAAGGCTGGTAAATGACTACTGAAACCTGCGAACGTGTCAAACAATTAGAGCCAAACCCGACTTCCGCAATCTTTAGTTTATACTATGTCTCATAGCATAGCCGATAAGATCTGCATAACTCATGAGTTTCCATGCAAAGCCGCGACTTCAATATGCATGGTTCGACATGCACCTGGCAATACTTTTTTATGAAATTTCAAATCAAAACAACACCATTTAAATTCCTGCGAAACACTAGATTCGTTAACATCATTATCGTTGCCATAAAAACTTGTTCAACTTCCCGCAGGACATCAATACTAATACATCAATCCTCACAACACATGGTATTATGACTTCTATTGTACTTTTATAGCTGAAAATGTAGCTGTAGTTATTGGAACGAAGTTTCTTATAATAAAAATATTTTTATGTAGGCAATGAATACTTTTTATTATTATTTATTAATAAACCTATCGATAATTATAATAATAAACAAGCTTTAAAAAATTACAAAACAATACTAATTTATAAAATTACAAACTCACACGAAGGTACGTGACGTGACTAACGAAATAAATATTACCTTAGAATTAAAAATGAAGTCTATACAGTCTATCTCTGCAACATGCTAATACAATGTTTACAAGGCGGGAACTAATCAATAACTAACCTCTAAATCTCAAGTTCAGTGCCAAGACTGTCCTTATGGACAGTCTGGCAGTGTTTATACACTTCATGGTTACCTCATAGACGTCACGTGATCACACGATAACCTCGATAAGCTTTTTAAAACATAGCAAACTGTGCACATAATCGATCACTGGATAATTTACAGACTGCCTGAAGTGATTTCCAACAAATGATAAATTCGCTACATTGTAAATTGTAATCATAACCTAGTTTCGAAACCAACCGAACGCGAACTTTGGATGTTTGTACTTCTTTATAATGCTAATATATATATCAACATAGTAACCTAAATTAACTAAAAGTATTCTGAAGTATGAATACTTTTAGTTAATTTAGGTTATATTGAAAATACTTATTAGTCTTTTTAGATTAGATATTACCTAATATTAATGAGGTATTTGTTATAATACTTCATTTATATTAAAAAAACAAACAAAAATTAGAGAGCAACTAACATTAGATATAACGCCCACCTACACTTTACTAAAACAAATTGTTAGCTAGTTACATAATTGATGATATTATTTATTATCTAAATAGGCAACAATGGACTTAATAAAATTTATCTTTTAATAGATGACTATTGATTTTCTTATGGATATGCTTGTATAAATTATTATTTCACATCCTGCGGAATTATCTTAATCTTTAGGATGAAAAGTATTCTATAATACCTACTATAGTAAAACCACTTAATTATTAATAAAGTCTTTTATTAAAATCACTTTCACATAACCATACATAGCGCGTCATTCTCAGCCACAGACTAATAAATAATAATAAATTAATCCACCAATCGTAGACAGAGAAACCTATAGACAAATTGATAGCTTTTGTCGCATTCACACAAGAAAAAGAGCAACTTATGCCGATGTCGTATAAAAGAATGAGACAGAACGATACTATTTTTGAAGTGAAACTTCTATATAGAGGGGGTGTTACGGATTTTTGGCTCACGAAAAGATGTCACATTAACGTGGTCACCGTCACTAATTCTTACATTTTTAAACTCGTGATATCTATCGAATGGAATGTCCGAATTGAATAATTCAAAAAGTTATATAAAGGTATTGAAGCAGTCTTGAATATGAAGTAATTTATTTTGATAAGGATTAATACCAAGATACAAATAAAGAGCCTTTTCTAGCGGCGGCATTTTAATTAAAAATTTAAAATAAAAAACACTTATTGTGGCATAACTATAATAGTTAGACATATGCTGTCGCGACACTTTTTGTAGATAATGATGTGTTCTGCAAAGTCGTAGTACATTATTTCATTCTATAATCAATAGTTTTCGCAGTGCTCGCGATTTTAGGTATTTTTTACACCTTGGGTTAGGTTATTGGAGTTTTAGTAAGGATCCCTATTTTTTTTTGTAAACATAATATAGCCTATGTCACCCGGGGATTGTGTAGCTTGCCAACAGTGAAAAATTTTTCAAATCGGTTAAGTAGTTTTGGAGTCTCTTCAATGCAAACAAAGAATTTAATCTTTTCTCTTTATAATATTAGTATAGATATTCATATATATTTATTATAAAATTAATTAGATATTTGCATATTATAAAAAGCGCAAGATTTTGCGCTGGAAGTTGTTTAATAAAATTGGGAGCTGGATTGCCCTAAAAAGCGCTATATCTAGCTCCTAAAGCGCTAAATTGGCAGCTCTGGTGAGCCGACCGCCGGGGAAGCAGTGTCCTAACAGTCAGTACAATTATTTTTTCTTAGAGATTTTTTTGCGTTCTATTAGTAGGTAGGTATTGCAGTAGATGTCACTGTTCTCAAATTAATCACCAAATGAATGAATATAATATGTTTCTTTATACGCAGTTGTTTTAATACTTGTTTAAGAAATATTTGATATGTTTTTATGTTTTTGCAAGCCATATCAGCTAATAAATATATTTTAAAGTGTGTAAATTCTAGTCCTCACCTTTTTCAAATTATAAAGCTCTTTTTAACTTTAATTAATAGATTTTTGATGAATTGTCGAATTACCAAAAACTTATTTCAAAGATGTCAATTATGTCAAAACCAAAATGACATTCCGACTGATACAAGTTACATTCGTGAACGTATGTACTTTGTTTGTGTTTTGATTATTTTTCGATAACTTTGTTTGATTTCTGGACTCCAAAGACTTCGCTTATCACGTTTACTAGTATTCTGTGATCACGTTGGACTTACGCATGTACCCTGAACACCAATTTACCTAACGATTTGTTTTCTGATGACTTGGATTATGGCTTCTTCTAAAAGAGGTTGTTGTGTGCCCAGATATGGTAAAACTTGTAAGTACATCATCTTAACGGCACCAGATTAGATGTGGATACAAATGATGTTATGAAAATGTATGCCTTTGAATATTTTAATAAAAGGAAACATAATAAATCACACTACCGCTAAATTGTTGTTTTATTTACTAACAAATAAACATTTTTTGGAAAGGCTTTTGGGAATTGCAGGAGTTAAATTATAACTCCCGCAATTTCCAAAAGTCTAATATAAAAATCAAAATAACACTAGACCCCCTGGATGGTTTTTGCCGTTGAATAATGCCGTATACCGATAGAGTGCGTTAGTATATATATTATGACTGTTGACTCTATACCAGTATATATAAAGTCCTCTGTGCGGGGAAGTCTCGTAAACGAAAAAGCTAGCGAGAGAGCGAGCGAGGATATACCGCGTCCTCAGACTACCTCACCCCTCTAATACCTAAAATTGCGCATCAGAAAGTGCGATGTTCCGAGCCGCTATTAATGGAGGCAAACTTAAGTTTGCATCGAACTATAGCTCTGCTCTCCACGTGACAAGGCATCACTGCCTCTATTTGTGGTATGTGTAAAAAAATATAAATAAATAAATACAGTTTGTTGAGGAAACAAAAATAACAACAAGAAAACTTTGCCAACTGTTCAGTTTTTCGAAAGTCATAACAAAAGTGAACGACAACGAACGACAAAAGTATTGACGTAAAAAATGATCGGTGCGTGGTTAGCGTATTACATACACCATTAAAATGTACTTAACCTAACCAAATCATAATTTGCAGTAAACCTGCGAAAAATCGAAATGTGTGTGTGGGACACAAATTAGAAGTGAAACTGCAACGGACAAGTGGAAAAACGAATCGCAACGGACAAGTGGAAAACGAATCGCAACGGACAAATGGAAAAACGAATCGCAACCGACAAGTGGAAAACGAATTGCAACTACAAGTGGAAAACGAATCGCAACCTACAAGTGGAAAAACGAATCGCAACCTACAAGTGGAAAACGAATCGCAACGGACAAGTGGAAAATCTTCAACTGACAAGTGATAAAATGAATCGCAACAAAATTTTAACTTGAAGTTTTACGGGCAGATTGTTAATGTACTTGTCCAATTTGAAAATCTGAAAAAGATTTTTTTGGGAATTTCGAAAAAAAAATGGGGTTAATTGACATGGCCATCTGGCAACTATGAACTAATTTTATCTATGGTACTCCGTACTCGGTATAGTACAGGTTAGGGATGTTAATACAAAAAAAACGATATTTTTTTCGATATAATATATCGTAATGTTGTATCGATACTTTGCGATATATCGCAGAAACATATCGATACCTTCGATATATCGTAATAAAATGTAATTTTCTTATTTAGTTAAGTCATTAATATTAAGTATTTAATAGGGATTAGGTTGATATAAGTAAAACCAGCTAGGGCTAAGAAACAAATCAAGTTTTTCTATAATTCCCAATATTTTTTGTCTAGACCTTGCATAAACAAAATTTTATTTAAAATGTAATATACAAAACAGGTAATCAATTTATTACCACAACTTGCTTCTTATATACAATTGAATTGTAGCCGCTTTTATATATTGTGTTATTTATTTTTATTAGTTACTTTTATATAACTGTATTTACATTTCGTAAAATGTATCAAACAAAACACTCAAAACAGATAACTTTTGTTTGTAGGTTATTTTGTACTGAGACCGAAACGAGTACTCACAGACACAGATTATACCATTTTTAATACTAGTGCTGCCCGTAATAAGAGTAGGAGTAGTATGTTGTTTAGCGGGGGGAGATTATGACTAATGTCATAATCGAATATTAACATTGAAAAATCGATTATGAAATTAGTAGCTTACTAATTTTATAATCGACTCATTTCATTAGTATATCTCATAATCAGCCACCGCTGAAAAACTACTAATAAATAAAACCGAAAGTTTATTCGAGAAACTCTGAAATCACTCTTTAGCTGCTGAGACGAATATACATTGTAGGGTTGGTATGTAGTGGAGTTTAATTTGAAGTAATTTAGAGTATTTTGTTAACAACGAAACTTTCGTTACTGCGAAGGCTAGTTATTCAATAATTCAGGGTTTTAAGTTTTATTTTTATTCAAGTTACCAACCATAAATCAGTTTAAAAAAGTAAAAGTTTATTCTATAATTTCTAACGATATTTGATGTATCGCATAAAATGTATCGATTTTACACATCGATACTAGATTTTTCGATAATATCGGGAGGAATCGATATATCGTGTGCATATATAGACATTTTTTAAATATCGAAATATATCGTGCACTCCTAGTACAGGTACATGATAAGTAGTATTAGGAGCGTTGCCAGATGGGGGGATTCCCTGCAAATTCGGGGTTTTTTTTTCACTTCTGGGGGAGATTCGGGGGCAAAGATACTTTGGGGGACTTTCGGGGGGAAATATTTTGTTGTGAGAAATTTTGGAGAGATATTTTAAGTATCAATAATTCATCTACAAACACAATTCTCATCACTACAATTATTATATCTAAGTCACAATACGGTATTATTACTTTTGTCTTAGAATTATACTCTACCAGTGAATCACACTTCAATTCAATAGTTCATTTTAATAGTCCTATTTATTATAGTTCGTTCATTTACGTTATTTTTTTATTGTGCCGTCTGTACTCGTACGCGTCGTATCCCATAGGCTACTTTCCATTAGACTGACAATGATCACGTTCACAACTGCGGTTTTTCCCGTTTCACTTTTTGCTGGCGTCACAATCATAAACTCAAGTGGAATGGTTATTTAACGGACCTATTTACACGGGTCGTTGTGAGCGCCCCGTGAGGGTAAATGATGACGTCATTAGTGACGTTTTCGCTACGACGGTTTTGCTTTTTTCTTTCTCCTTTAAAATAAGTAAAAACTATTTTGGGGATTTTTTTCTCAAAAAGCTTATTTTTGGGGTTTTTGAAAAAATTTGGGGTTAATTGACATGGTCATCTGGCAACGCTGAGTATTAGTATCACAGAGTTCTTTATATATATACTGGTATAGAGCAGCGTGACCAGATTTAGTAGATTTCTACTTTTTGGTAGATTTTGAGGTACTGGCAAAAGAATTTAGTATGTAAAAATAATTTGGTATATTTTAGTAGAATTCACGCTTTTCAGTTATTCTAGTACTTTTTTGGCATATCTAGGGATGAAACATCACTCATGAAAAACATTGATGTTAGGATATCTATGCTTTCAAAAGTGAAACATCGATGTTAAAAATATTGATGTTTATGAACGATATATATCGATATATTGTCAAAAAGCATCGGTTTATGAACGATGTTTTTATCACCATTTACATAAACTTTTGACGCTTGTTCCTGCGATGCAAATGAAACATCATTTTTTTTAATATCAATGTATGTATAAATTCAATGTATCGCCCAAACCACTTAAGCAAACCTTTCTTAATTCTTGTTTTTACTAGCATCATCCTGTCCATTCCACCACAGTTACTCCCTCTTCAAAAAAAAATAGCACACACATTTCTCAGGTATGTAAGTTACTTACTTTAATATGTGGAATGTAATGTAATTTTTAATTATATTTTTATCTAAATAATTAAAGAAATTAATGTTTTTTTCATGTTAAATTCTAAAATTTAACTAAAGAAAACATTGGTTTCTTTAGGGGATGGTGGTTTCTTTGTTATTTTCATAATTTTATCGTTTAATCAAGAAAACATTCATGTTTTTACGTTATAACACAACAGAAAAAAAATTAGTAGATTTTTTGTATTTTCTTGTTCTCGTTTGGTAGAATTCAGTAGTTTTTAACCTCCACAAGCAGTAGATTCGTCAAATAAAATCTGGTCACCCTGGTATAGAGTCAACAGTCATAATGTATATACTAACGCTCTCTATCGGTATACGGCATTATTTAATAATTTAACTCCTGCAATTGTCGTAAAGTGATTATTTTGTCCTTACGATTTATCCTTCATTGCCCAGATTCAATATAAATAAATATAAGATATAATAATGAGTTTATGTAGTGCGAGTGTAATTTTGTATGGATATATTAATAAATACATATACAAGATATTAATCCTTATCAATGTATCCACGAACTCATTTCTTTATGAATAACCAATGTGGAACTTGACTGTTCCCATCATAGGTATAATTTAGCACACAATATAAGAATGATCTTTGAATCATTCTTCTTTTATGACTTATATTAATAAGTCCCTTTGAATGACCTCTCTTTACCTCCCCTGCAATCATTCCCCAACCACCGAGTCTGACAATAGAAATTCACATGATTCATTAAGTAATTCACAAATCACTTACCCAAATCGGCTGTACGGCTTACCTACACGTTCGTCCGTTTCGCCATCTTGTTTTTGTCTCTTTTTACAACTTAACAACTTTTTTTGAACTAAACTAATTCCTCGTCGCGCTCTCTCACCCCCGCTACTCTTTCCGTTCAGAAATGTATTAACCTTTTCGCATTTCTCGACAGCAATTCCTAAAGCCTTTCCAAAAAATGTTTATTTGTTAGTAAATAAAACAACAATTTAGCGGTAGCGTGATTTATTATGTTTCCTTTTATTAAAATATCCAAAGGCATACATTTTAATTACATCATTTGTATCCACATCTAATCTGGTGCCGTTACGATGATTACTTACAAGTTTTGCCGCATCTGGGCACACAACAACCTCTTTCAGAAGAAGCCATAATCCAAGTCATCAGAGAACAAATCGTTAGGCAAATCGGTGTTCAGGGTACATGAGTAAGTCCAACGTGATCACAGAACACTAGTAAACGTGATAAGCGAAGTCTTCGGAATCCAGGAATCAAACAAAGTTATCGAAAAATAATCAAAACACAAAGTACATACATTCAGGAGAGTAACTCGTATCGATCGGAATGTCTTTTTGGGACTGTCAAAACTTAGGCTGTGGTTAACGCACGCGTTGGCGATTTTGATACTCTTAAATATTAGTTTATCCTAGTTTTAGTAATAATTTTCTTATTTAAAATTGTTCTGTGTGCCTTATATATATGTAGTTAACGTTTTATATGTGTTATTCCACTCCTTTAATGATATTTATTCTTTCTTAGTGCTTTTTTAATCTATCCTCATAAGGTAAGGTTTTACTAATTTATTCAAATACCTAATTTAGGGGTCTTCGACTATGTCGAAGATCCCTCCCGGTCCTCCAGACCCTCCTCCGGGCTTTAATACATGTAGCGAACAAATGGAGCAGGAGCCGCGTAGCTCTCGGTCGCGACCTGCAGAAATAAGAAAACGTCCTGCGGTTGACGAAGCATCGAACAATCCTTCCAAAAAAGCACCATTGTCGGCAGACCTTAACTCAGACAAATCTTTATGGGTACATCATTCTGTAAATGCACCTCACAAGTACTCGAGTGAAGATAAAGGTCCGTTTTTGGTCCACGTGCAGAAAATAGAAAATAATCCTAGCTCTGGTGCTGCTATAAACAAAATATCATTTGGTAAAATGATGGTTAACGCAAATATTAGTAAAATAGTTCATCAGGGAATCAAAAGTGTGGGTAGAAATAGAATATCTATAGAGTTTCTTTCTGCTCAAGATGCAAATAACTTTGTGGTTAATCCAACTTTAACAGCTGCTCAATATAAGGCTATTATCCCAACTTTTAATGTCTCCCGTATGGGAGTGGTTCAAGAAGTCCCCAAGGACTGGTCCATGGAAGAGTTCGTAGATCAGGTTGAACTCCCGAATTACTGCGGACAAATTGTTAAGGCTAGAAGGTTCAGTAGGAAAGTACGACAGCCAGATGGCTCCATAGATTGGACACCAACAACAACAGTAGTTCTTACATTTACCGGACAGATCCTCCCTAAACACATTTATTGTTGCTACACCTCAATACCAGTCACACCTTATCAGTTACCGATAGTACAATGCTTCACATGCTGCCGCTTTGGACATGTAAGCGACAAATGTCGCTCGAAGTCCAGATGCTATAAATGTGGCCAATTACACTCTGGTAACACTTGTTCTGTTGCTCCCGAAAATGCCTTTTGTTGTTTATGCAAAGGGTGCCATTATGCTATTGACAAGAACTGCCCTGAATTGGAAAGACAAAAACTTATTAAAAAGAAAATGTCAGAGGATAATATTTCATATTCAGAGGCGGCAACCCTCTTCCCTCCTTCAATTCGGTCCTTCTCAGATGTTACCCGTACAATGTTTGCTCCAACTAAATCCTTACCAATTCATTATACTACAAGACCCTCAAGAGACCATAACTCCCTTACTCCTTCGCAAAATTCCCCAATAACTACCACCTACAGACGCACCACCTATACCTCCCCCAGACCCCGCGCTCCTTTGGCTCCTGGTTATGACAGGGATGCTCACCGATCCATAATTTCCCAATATGACCCTCCATCCTCACAAAATGGGGTTGCCTTAAGAGGCAATACAAACAATGATAATAATGACAATCTTATAGACGGGCTGCTCACCATGCTTATAAATATAATATCTAAATTTGATGATCACCCAGCACCGTCCAACGTAGCGTCCAAATTGACCCAGCTAATAAATATTATTTCTAAAATTCAACCTCATCCAGTGGAATAGTCGTAGCATAGCCCCCAAAAAACATGAAATTTCTCAAATGATATATGCCCATGATCCCATCGTTTTTGCTATTTCGGAGACGTGGCTTGTTCCGGGTTCCCATTTCCGAATACCTGGGTACGCTTGTTTCCGTGATGACAGAGACGATGGGTATGCTGGCTCAGCTATATTAATAAAGTCATCACTTGCATATTCTCTTTTCCCTCTCCCACCTTTACCAAATTCTCTTAATGTTGTTGCTGTTAAAATTCACAATTATAATTTAACTATATTGTCTATATATATTCCCCATCCTTCTTCCAATTTAATCCCTGTCCTTGAATCCATCTTCATGACTCTCACTACTCCTTATCTTATTTTGGGAGATTTCAACTGCGCTCATTTGTTGTGGGGCAGCCCTTATTATGATTCCTTTGGGTGTGATCTTGTGGACATTTTGGATCGTCTTAACATATGCATCCTAAATGATGGTTCTCCAACTCGCAGAGTCGCCCCAAACAATCAATCAAGCACGCCCGATCTCTCTTTTTGCTCTCCAGACCTTTGTTCTGTTGTATCATGGTCTGTTCTCGTAGATTCTCATGGCAGCGATCACTTACCTCTTCTCATTTCTTTTCCTCATCTTAGTGTTCCCGTTCGCCAGTTCTCACCTCTCTTAAAATACAACACTAATAAGGCGAATTGGGACACATATGCCATAGAAAGTGATCGCCACACTAAATCAATTCCAGATATTTCTGAATCAAATTTCGTTCATACCTATGACCAACTAATTAAGGATTTGCATACGGCTGCACATCTGAGCATCCCCCTTAAAAAAATCGGAACCAAAAAACGCTATTCTCCACCATGGTGGGATGACGAGTGCACCTCCATGTTCCAAAATCGTAAGGCAGCTGAATCCCTATATAATTCAGATATGTCAATATCTAATTATATAGAATATAAAAAAGCTATGGCAGCATCTAAAAGTTTTTTCAAAAAAAAAAGAAATTGTCATGGTTTAGATTTACAGAGACTCTAAATCCACAAACTCCTTCTTATATAGTATGGAGGACCCTTAAAAGATTTCGTGGTTCCTGGCACTCATTTAATCCCTCCTGTAACGATAATTCGGTCTGGATTTCTGACTTTGTTAGTCAATTGGCCCCTCCTTCTGTTCCTAATTATGACTCTCTCCCATCTCCTTACCCCCTATCTTTTCCTCCCCATAAATTTAACGAACCTTTTACTATGTCTGAATTATCCTGTGTTTTCAATCGACTTAAAGACTCTTCCCCTGGCTTGGACGGTATTCCATATTCCTTCCTTACCAAAGCTGGTTCCTTCACTAAGACCCTTTTTCTCAATTTTCTTAATAAGTCCTATGAATTAGGTATAATACCAGACTCTTGGAAATCCCAACTTATTATTCCCATTCTCAAACCGGGTAAAAACCCTTCCTTGCCCTCTTCCTACCGTCTATCGCATTGTCGTCTACCCTTGCTAAGGTAATGGAGCACCTTGTGAAAAATCGGTTAGAATGGTACTTAGAATCCAACAGCATGCTCTCAAGCACTCAATACGGGTTTCGCAAGGGCTCAAGCACCATGCACAGTCTCTCTATTCTTACCACCGATATTAGGATTGCACTATCCAACCGACAAATCCTGGTGGCCGTGTTTCTCGACATAACTGCCGCGTGTGATAGTGTTCTTCTTCATCACCTCAGGCAGAAAATGCATAAGCTGAGTGTTCCCGTGAGGTTAGCGCACTACATATGCAATTTTCTAATGGATCGTTCGGTAGTAACTAGACTAGAAGCCTATTCACTCTACACGTCGGACATGGAAAGGCCTCCCCCAAGGCTCAGTTTTGAGCCCATTGCTCTACAATCTTTACACCTCAGAATTAGATCATACTGTTACGTCCTTTTGTAACATATTACAGTACGCTGACGATATAGTTCTCTATACATCAGCTGATACAGCAGAGCAGGCTGAATCTATGTTGAACCGCGCATTGTACTATTTGTTTGACTGGCTAACGGAACATGGACTAGATTTATCACCAGATAAGAGTAAAGTAGTCGTTTTTACACGTAAACGAAACCCCTTATCAATCAGAGTGGTGTGTAACGACCGAGTGATTCCAGTCTGCGACAGTATTAAATTTTTGGGTGTATTTTAGAACCAAAAATGACAGGACTACAGCATTTGAATTATGTTATAAAAAAGACTGAATCAAATTTAAATCTTCTTAGATGTTTGTCAGGAGTCTGGTGGGGTGCCCACCCATATTCCCAAAAATTAATATACAATGCTATAATCCGTAGTATTTTAGATTATGGCTCTTTTGTTCTTCAGCCCTGTTCAAAAACAGCTCTTGTTAAACTAGACAAGCTACAGTATAGATGCCTCAGAGTGATCCTGGGTGCCATGCGATCATCTCCGACCAATGCATTACAGATAGAGGCCTTAGACCCTCCTCTTCAAATTCGACGCCAATATTTATGTGATCGTTTCTTATATAAAACCTGTCAGATTTCTTCTCACCCTTTAATTTCTAAAATCAAGTCCCTCTCTGCCCTTACTACAAACAACCTTTACTGGTACCATAAAGATCTTCCATGCCTTATAAAATCTTTTAGAAAATTAGACAGATTAAATACTCCGCTTTTCCAATCCCATAAACTAGCCCCATTTAGTAACTCCTATGAAATCTTACATTTCCACCCTAAAGTTTTATTACATTTTGGTATCTCCAAAGACGATCCTAGAGCAAATGATTTTTTCAACCTACGGCTTGCATGGGAATGGTCAGACTGGTGCCCAATCTATACTGATGCCTCTAAACTGTCCCTAGAAGGCTGTGTGGGTGCTGCTGTCTGGTGCCCGAACTACAGGCTAGCTTTGACCTATAAATGTCCTATATTTACATCCATTTTTACTGGTGAATCAATAGCAATTTTGGAGGCAATAAAGTTTGTTGTCGCTAACAAAGACAGGATACACAAATGTTTAATATTTTCAGACTCTCTAAGCTGCCTCCAAGCTATCCTTTCAGAGGATTAACAATTGGCCTGCGTTTCCCTTTGATTCTTAAAATCAAGGAAAATCTCGTTCTGTGCCAGTCTAACAGTATAGATGTTGTCCTAGCTTGGATTCCTAGTCACTCAGGTATAATCGGTAATGAGACCGCTGATGAGTTAGCGAAAAGTGCAATAGCCTCAGGGTGCCTAGACCACTCCATACTATACCCTCAGGACCTCTGCTCTAAGCTCTGCAAGACCTTAAAGGGGAATGGCTTATTAGTTGGACAAATTCCAGTCTAGTCAAAGGGAAATTTTATAAAGATATTTCTCCAGAGTTACCCATCAAACCATGGTTCTATAAATTCCGCAATGCTGACAAAAGACTCACCTCAGTGATTTGCAGGTTGCGACTGGGTCATTCGTGTACCCCTGCCCATCTTTATAGGATTGGAGTTCGTGCCTCTCCAATGTGTGAATGCAATACAGAGGAAGGTTCTATCGACCATGTATTTTTTAACTGTCCCCTTTACCCCACATCCCTATATGATATCTTACCAACTAAAATCCCAAGACCCACTAATATTAAAACTCTCCTTTCCCGTATATGTAGTCGTCTTATATTTAATGCTCTAACCAAATATATTTCCGTTAATAATATAAAACTATAATCCTCTATCAAATTTTATCTATGTATCTAAGTATTTAAAAATAAGTGATGTCCTAATATGTATATACTGACATTGTTTCAGATGGTGGCGGTGAACTAATACTAGAACAAGTTTTTATTTGTTCCCCCCCCCCCCTTTTTTGTGTTTTCTTATTTATCTGGTCATCGCCATAAACCTTGTCTTTTCCACACCTGACGTTGGCAGTAATGGTAGTTCGACCAAGAACAAGCCTCTTGCCAAAAAAACAAAAAGTGAAGTGAAGTGAAGTCTTTTTGGTTTTGACATAATTGACATCTTTGAAATAAGTTTTTGTTAAATCGACAATTCATCAAAAATCCAGTAATTAAAATTAATAACAGCTTTATAATTTGAAAAAGGTGAGGAATAGAATTTACACACTTTAAAATATATTTATTAACTGACATGGCTTGCAAAAACATAAAAACATATCAAATATTTCTTAAACAAGTATTAAAACAACTGCGTATAACGAAACATATTATATTCTTTCATTTGGTGTTTAATTTGAGAACAGTGACATCTACTGCAATACGTATCTACTAATAGAACGCAAAAAATCTCTAAGAAAAAATAATTGTACTGACTGTTATGACACTGATTAGTAAGTATCCAAAGAGTACCTATATTAGTATCCATAGTAGTTTGTGGGTACATGCATTTATAAGCTATTGCTGTTGTTTGGTTAATTGTAAAATATATTGTTTTAATTAGTAAATCTATTCAAAAATGTATCTCAGATATTACTTAAATGAAAACGGTGATAGGCAATACACACTAGCGGTAAGTAATATAGTAATTATGTCTATTTCAAACGACCAAACCGAACTGATCCGATTGGCACGTGGAATTTATGGAATTTATTTATTTACAACAAAATTCAATACTTTGTTTCAGACTATTGATCCATATGGAAAACCTACTTTATCAGCACATCCAGGTATCTAGTATGAAAGCATAATTGTATAAAAAATTACAGTAATTTAATTAATCTGTTCCTAGTCTTTGTTCTATTTATATAATATATTCGATTAATGTTTAAGATGTCTGTTCAGCAGTACTGACCTTAAATAGTAAGCTCTCTTTTAATCTGGTTTTCAATTGCTAATCTGGATATACATAAATGTAAAACAGCATGCTGTTTTAATTCACTGTACGCTGCTGTTTTTATCATCAAGTAGTGAAACTACAATTGGAAAACGTAAATCAAAAACGCAACAGTACTAATAAAGAGACAGGTTGATATTACCAGTGTAACAACTGACATGAATAGTCTTAACATTGAGAAATATTGATATTTTTTATGATGCATGGACAGAATCAAACTGCACTATGAACATATAGCCCAGTTAAATTAGCCCAAAAAATAAGTTATTATCACAGAAAAATCTGGACAGTTAATATTTATATGCTTTACCTATAATCATTATGATCTATAAAATCAAGCCTAGGTTGAAAATAAAATCCAATAAAAAACCCACCTCATGCACATGCCTCATACGTGGCATAAAAATGTGTGTATGTTATGGAGAATACAGCTCCAGTCAACTTTCGAATGGCTTTTTCTCAGAAATGGTTAATCTTACAGAAAAGAGTATAAGGTCAGTTTTAGTAGATTTGATCTACAATGTTGGTCTGAACTATTTTTATCATAAAACTAACAGTTGCACCAAAAAATTCATGAATTTGCAGGCACAGAATTAATGGGGACTTTTTAGGATTTCCTTACAGGGGTATTTTTGGTGGGAACTGAAAAGGGATGTTGTGCTGTGCAGTTTTATTTTCTAAAAATGTGTAAATATAATCTAAAATGAACAATAGATGTAGGATATTGATAGTTTTTGAGTAATAATTATGTTTTTGTGAGAAATGTGAACTGTATAGTCAAATGTGGCGTTTTGAGTTTTCACAAGAACTCCATTGGATGGTGCCGGTTGTAGCCTACAATACAACTGTGCTACTATACAAAGATTTAATACATCAGACTTGGCTGTATGGACTAAGATTCCTTTGCCTGCCTTTGTGGTGAATTCTACTATTACTACTTCCTTACATTGGTATCCCTGATGTGCCTGTAAATTTTCAGCTTGTGAATTTATGCAAGGTTCAATGTCTATTTAGCCCGGACTAATAAGTCAAGATACAAATTAGAATTATAATCATAATTCATAATAGTAAATCATATTCTGACTATATTTAAAAGAACTTAATTCTTTTTTTCAGCCCGCTTCTCACCTGAAGATAAATACTCTAGACAAAGAATAACTATTAAGAAGAGATTCGGTCTTCTTCTAACACAGCAACCTGAACCAGTTCATTAATATTAAAATATTTTTTAGGCCTAATTTTAAATGTTCGATTAAATAAATATTTTTGCAATCCCTATAAGTACTTTTAGTACGTTTAGTTTTAGTAGTATCATTACGCTTTTAAAACGGGACACTGACCCTTCTGATGATGTAGATACTTACTGAGCGTGGGTGCTTTGATAAGTTTCTGCATCAGATTGGGGGGTCTGCCTTTCTCTCGGTTAAGTGAGTGATGCGCTAGACACTGAATGATGATTCATTCGCTGGACGGTGGACGAATGCGCTGCATGGCACCTAGTTTGCTTGTTGCGAGTTTGAACACTGAGTGGGTGTAGTAGCTTCGCTCGTTATTTCATGTTCTTCCACAAGCGTCGCATATGGCACACAGGTTTAGGTATAGCTGAGTAGTGGGTTCCGTCCAGTCTTTTGCAGTATATAAACGTGCTCTGTGGTTTTCGCACCCGCTGCGCGATGCTTGTCGCCGTGGTGGCAATCTGTATGGCACCGTGCCATTGGCACGAAATATACTCCTATATTCAATATACTCTGGTGGGAGTACCAGTACCTGTACATAAACAAAAATTGTGGCAGGAATAAAAAACTATTTTATATTTGCTGGATGTGTGACACTGACAACTGACAATTTTTAATTGTGACATTAATCATTTGGCCATTTGTCAAATTAGTGTATTATATCAAATAGGTAAATATTGATTTTTATTCAATTTCTAATAGGAAATAGAAATGTAAAAGTCTTAACAAAATCTATGTGATCTGAGGATAAAGTATAATAAATTAATCGTTAATAATGGCTCAGAAGACAGATGATTTAAAAGTTTACTGGAACAAGATAACCTACGCGTTTCCGATTCTAAACGATGCAATCTTCAGCGACTGTTCTAACACAGAATACGAAGAAGTGCAGCAATTAATATCTGGATTAGGAATTGAAATAAAAATACGTGATCTTATTTTGGTACATATTGAAAAATATCTTCGACAGCATGTGGCACCAAACTTTTGGGCGAAGTTCTCAAAAGTCGATGAGGAAATAAAAGGGTTTCAACTATTTAAATCAGCTGTTACTGATCTATATGATGCAGTTTCCAGTTTTTCACCAATATTATGCAGACTTACCATTCTAAACAATAATTGCAATGATAACAAACCAATATATGGTGAAAAAGATGTTATTCTGGGCTTCAAACAACTTGTCAGGGCCACATTGCTATCTCAACTGCCTTTAAATTTCCATATTATAATCAACCATTTTTATAAAGTATCCTTTAATGTTTTTGATAATGAATATGAAAATTCAGAAATGGCAGAGGATGTAATGTGTTCTGGATGTTTAAATGAATACTCTGACTGCAACTGTGCCTATATTGTCAAAGTGTTTCATGATACCAATAGAAAGTTGATGGATTTGCAGTTACTAGAAAGGCTGACAGGACAGGTGTTAACAAGTTTTATTCAAATGAGGATAGAATCTCATATTCAAAAAATATGTACTGGAACATTTGATATATCACACATAGGGTTTTTGGAAAATTGGTTGGACACTACACTCATGACATGGTTGACAAGGATTTATTGTGCGGGATCATCCAAACCCCCTCCTGATGATAAAAATATCCAAAATGCAATATCAAAGTTTAAGCAAAAGTTGAGTTACTTTTTGTATCACAGTTACACAAAGCTAAGAATAGACCAATTGTTTAATATAATAATTGAATACCCAGACTCACAACCTGCTATAGACGACATAAAGTTGTGTTTAGATAAGACTGATTTGAGGCCAACTTTGTGTAAGAAATTACAAAATGCTTTAGAAACTAGACTTCTACATCCTGGTGTAAATACCCCTGACATTTTGACAGCATATATTTCCACAATTAGAGCACTAAGACACCTTGATCCATCTGGAGTAATTTTAGAAGCAGTGACTAAACCTGTTAGGAACTATTTAAGAAATAGAGAAGATACTGTCCGTAGCGTTGTTAGTAGTTTAACAGAAGAAGGAGCTGGTAGTGAGTTAGCTGAGGAATTAGCTAAGTTTGCAGCTGAAGCTGATGGAGATAATGATACAGATGATGCTTGGGATGAATGGAATCCTGATCCAGTGGATGCAGATCCCAAAGTTGATTCTAATGACAGAAGAGCTAGTGACATAATTTCCATGCTGGTAAATGTTTATGGTAGTAAGGAGTTATTTGTCAATGAATATAGGACACTGTTAGCAGACAGATTATTGGCTCAAAGTGTAATAAACACAGAAAAGGAAATTAGATACTTGGAATTATTGAAATTAAGATTTGGAGAATCACAATTACATTTCTGTGAAGTAATGCTAAAAGACATTTTAGATTCAAAGAGAATTAATGCACTTATACATCAAGACAAAAGTATTGAAGAGTTAAATAAGAAATTCACTTCAAATGCTATGATATTGTCAGCACAATTCTGGCCCCCATTTAAAGATGAGAGCTTAGAATTACCTGAAGAAATAAAGCAGCATTTAGAGGCATATACAAAATCATTTGAAGCTCTTAAAGGTAATAGAACTTTAAGCTGGAAGCCTCATCTAGGGAATGTAAATATAGAAATTGAAATTGGAACTAAGAAATTAGACTTGATTGTATCTCCATTCAATGCTACATTGATAATGCACTTTCAAAATAAGCCTGAGTGGACTATTGATGAACTGCATCAAGCTATGAAAGTTCCTGTTACTATATTAAGGAGAAAGATCACTTATTGGCAGTCAATGGGCCTAATAACTGAGAAGAGCTCAGATTGCTTTGTACTAATGGATAGCTCAGATAGTAAAACTAATGTACAAACAAGCCAAGTTCAAGATATGATTTGTGAGGATGAAGAAACAGAAAGTGTAATGACTTCAGCCCAAGATCAAAGAGAGGGGGAATTACAAGTGTTCTGGTCATATATTGTTGGTATGTTAACCAACTTGGATTCATTACCTTTAGACAGAATACATCAAATGCTAAAGATGTTTGCTTTGCAAACACCAGGCACGGAATGCAGCATTCAAGAGTTAAGACAATTTTTAGATACTAAAGTGCGGACACATCAGTTAGTTTTACAAGGTGGAATGTATAAGTTACCCAAGACTTAGGAAATACACAAATTAAAAAGTAATTCTGTTTTATTTATTATTATTAGTTGTGTCAACCTTCATTTATGAAGGTGTGATACTAACCTGGATGAATGGAACAATTGAAACACATATCACAGTTTTTGGATTAAGGATATTTGAGTGAATTTCATTCCTGTGATAGTAAAATGTGCTGCTGTAGTATATCAAATATAGGAGGAGATCATAAGTTGTTAATTACCTGCACATCTGGTTGACAGTGTATGAAGAAATGATAGATACCTATTCAATGGGTATGTCTCTACACTAAATCCATAGAATACTTAATGCTTTATAAATGAGGCGATAGTTATAAATATTGTATATATTTGTTGAGGTAGGAATAAGTTATGCATATTCCACTACTCCAAGGAAAATCAGTGAGCTAATATGGAATTCACCTGACCAAAACCCACTATAGTTTTCAATTGTCCAAATCTGGGTTGAGTGGCTTTAGCTGAGTTGCTACTGTGACCCAAGCAGCTGGTGTAGACTAGCAACTATGTCCTTGGCAAGTAACAGTCATGACATGACCAATTGAGTTGGGCATGTAAAATACCTGCATTTCCCTAGTATTTTACACCAAGTTAGCCAGCTGGAGATGGTGATGACTCATCAAAATAGTCTGAAAATGACAAAAGTCACCCCAAGTGAATAAATAAAGGAGTTTGGGACTAAACCCTCATGTGGGTCAGACCACGTCAAGTGGACCCCCCTTTTACCACTTGATGATAGAAAACTGATTAAAATATAATTATCGAAAGTAGTCATTCCTAAGAATCATCCCTCAAAACAGTTTTTGAAAATTTTGAATTTACCAACTATTTTTTTACAATAAAAATTTTCGGTACTTTAAATTAAAAAATTAATTATAAAAAAGTTATTGAAGATAACTTAACGAAATTTTCAGCGATTATAGTAAAATATCTATAATTTCACATAAAATTATTTTGCATATTTCATTTGTTTTTTATCATATTTTTTATTAACTTTTAAATAAACAAATTTAAATTTTAATGACTTCTCCAGTACGATCATTGAATTATTACTTTTTAGTAATACGCGTTATACATTTAAGTTCTTTATTTTAAAAGAAAATTTCACTGCCCGGCATTAGTTTAAATAATATGATTTTTTTTATATGACGCAGCATCGAGCGGTGCAAGTACTGCGCGCTACTGAGCTTAGCTGTTAAGGCTATAGATCGCTACAGATTACACAATTATTTAATAAATAATCGTTATAGTTCAATTTTTTATATTTATTTGTATTATTTAAACAATGCCGGGCAGTGAAATTTTCTTTTAAAATAAAGAACTTGAATGTATAACGCGTATTACTATAAAATAATAATTCAATTATCGTACTGAGAAGTCATTAAAATTTAAATTTGTTTATTTAAAAGTTAATAAAAAATATGATAAGAAACAAATGAAATATGCAAAATAATTTTATGTGAAATTATAGATATTTTACTATAATCGCTGAAAATTTCGTTAAGTTATCTACCGAAATTTTTTATTGTAAAAAAAATAGTTGTTAAATTCAAAATTTTCAAAACTGTTTTGAGGGATGATTCTTAGGTATGACTACTTTCGATAATTATATTTAATCAGTTTTCTATCATCAAGTGGTAAAAGAGGGGTCCACTTGACGTGATCTGACCCATCTTCTAGTTATAGTTCCTCTTCAGTTTCGCTGTATTGTTAATGTTCATTACAATCTCATATTATGGTTTGACTGGTGTAATGGACTAATCAAGGTATAAAAAGAAAAAACGAGAAAAGTTTAACAAAACTTTATTTTTACATCAATTTATATAAAAGTTGGTTACAATTACAATGATGTCTGTGGGTTAATATTCAGATTATTTGTCATCAATATAATAATGACGATACTTCAAGCTTTTCAACCAACAAATACATTTAATAAATTAGCTGAACAAGTTATAACTAATACCACCACATTTTAATAGAATACAAATAACTTTTTAATACTTAGTGATTTGAATACATAATCAGTTGTGTCAGTCTTAAAATCTATTAAAATACTGTTTTAAATTAAAATCGGAAAAAGCACGCTCAAATCAAATAAATAAATAACATAAAGTTAAACTTATGACGACAAAAATACAGTTTTTATATATAGATAAATATTGGAATGCATTGCAATTTAACAAAGGAAATACCAATGCGAGGGTATAAATGCATAAAATACATATTTGTAATAATCTCAAGAAAAGGAAAATCGTTTTCAACATATAGATAACATTCAACGAATACTGGAATGTGGTAAAATGTGCAATTTTGTGAAAGTAAAAAAATAAATTCATCCCAAATAAGCAAGGTTTTAATTATTTTTTATTATGTAAATGTACAACAAAAATAATAAAAAGGGTATAGTAAAGCTAAAATTGCAGAACTATTATTATTATTATAGTCTCTTCCCTTTTCAGTGTTCTAGACGGACTATAACTTGATACTTGGCTGGTAACATAGCCATCTGACAGTTAAAATAAAATAATCATTTTTACCCATGAAATTTTAGCGATTATTTTAACTTTCGGTTAAATGTGTAAGCCCACCAGCCTTAGAAGTAAAACATATGTTTGACCTTTAGATTGATGCTAATGCAGCGACATATTTGGGGTTCTCCAAGGAAGAAGGTAATTAGTGACAATAATTACCAAAAGTAATAGAATCATGAAAAATATACTACTTATCGTATATTTAAAATATTAAATAAATGTAATTAGCTTTAAATATCTTACAGTGGAGCGGGTTTGCTTTATAACGCTTTGGAAAGGAATCCTAGATTCTCATATAAACTGTTGAAAGAAACTGAATAGAAAATGCACTACATTTTTAAGAGATCCTTTAAGTGTACACACTGCAATAGTTACAAAGATTGATATACATACGTATGAAGCTGCTGTTTGTAACTCATTTATAATCTGGAATGTCTCTTAGTAATAATAACTTCTCAAAGAAAAATTGTCAGTGTTGACCTTACTATATTGCTAAAATTTGGCTTAGAGACATTTAAAGTTTGAGTAAATTATTGTTGCTTGTTGGCAAGAGATGCTTGGGCTGAACACTCTTAATGAAATGAGCTATTGTGATGTCCTTGGTACCAAGACCAAAAAATCACCAACTTTTGTTTCCATCGTATCTCTACCGAATTGAAAAAAGACACCAACAATTTGGAGATATTTCGGTTGACCAATAGCTGTCTCCACAATTATTGTTGCCAACAAGTCTGACGATGATATTGTTAAGGCAGCGGTTTCGGTTTCAAACTTATGTTCCCAACTGTAATTGTCGCCACCCAGCAAATGAGTGTTGTCAGCAAGCGCTGTACCTTTGATGTTTATCGCCAAAATGAAAACACTTTTCCTGACATTTATTTACATTGGCAGCACAAGGTAATTTCAGAAACATTTGTCACCAACACGAGTTGAAAACACAAAAGTTGGCAATTTTCCTTGGACTTGGCAAAAAACTTACCAGTTACGTTACCAGTAATATTCTGGTAAGGTTAGGTTAGATTAGATTTATCGCACATTATATCTTGTATACAAGTCTACCAACCAGTTGCTATATCCTACTATCCTGTAAATGCATTATAAAATTTGACAAAAAAAAACATCCAAGTAATTTTAATTTTTATCACTAAATACTGGAGGATAGTGATAGATAGGTGGAGGTAATAAAAAACCGGCTATAATAAATCAAGTCCAAATATCAATTGTAACTCTCAAGAGCGTAAAGATAAACAGAACAACAAGTAAGTATTATATATTATACGTGTGTGATAACTTTTTGGAGACATTTAGGATTATTATTTAGTTTCCAAAAACCCCATTTAATTCACAAGAAGACTAAGGTAGATTTAAGAAGGATCATTTCCGTTTTTTAATTTGGATGTATCAACCAAAGTGATACATATAAACATACACTTGAACCAATGGATGTTGTTGGATACCCTAGTGTCCTTTCACTTCTGTGCCTTTCAACCGAATTGGTTCAATTATTGGAATAGGTTAATTCGTCTAATTCCAAATGCAGTGTGCGTTTCGACGAGTCTATGCAATACATATGATGATATGACTTAAACATCAATCAATTATTTTATGTGATATAACTTTGAATAAAATGGAAATGGTAACCCTAGTCAGATTCTACACGGGGATCACGTATTCCCGCACGATTAGTAATAGTTAAATTAGGTCAGAACAATAAAAAAATAGTAAACAACGGCTAAACGTTACATAATTATACAAATAAATAATAATAGAGATTTTAAAGAAACTTACAACAGTTAAAGCTCTACAACTAATTTACATATATACAGAAGTAACATTACATGTAATGCTTTACGTTTGCAGATTAGAATTATTAACATTCTTCTACCCTTACATTTATATTTATGGGTATGTGAGCTAAGTCTTCTTCTACCAGGTGGCGTTACGTTCTCGAATATATACAATATTTTTTATAATTTGGAATAAATTAACTGCCATATATTGAGAACATAAAGGAAATTAATTTGGATATGAAGTGGTTCTATTCGAAATTTGTAATTTTCGTCATTTAATATTATTAAAAATGCCATGTTTGTATAACTTACTACTTAAATTTGAAGAAGACTTAGTTTTTAGTCAAATCAGTTACTAAGGCTATACAAAACTACTAAGTTATCAGCTTTTTATACATATAAAGTAATACAATAGATATGAACTTGACTAAAAGTAGGAACATTTATATTGCCTCGGATGACTCAAAAGTATATTTTATAACTATCAAAAATATTTCATAAAGAAATCAATTTGCAAACATAAAACATTAAATTAATGTTGAAATATTACAAGATATTTATTGAATCGCTTACAAAATATTTAAGTACATGAAAACTTGTTTAAGTCCACAGTAGTGCTATAATCTCTTATTGGACGAAATGTGTATATTATAATGATTAGGGGTTTTTACCACTTCTTATTGAATACTGAATTTTCTTCGTATAACAATCAACACATGGACATATTGGCATGGTTTATAATAAAAATAAATGTTAAATCACATTAATGGATAAAGGTTCGTTATATGCAGACATTGAGCGTTGGCCAGACAACTGCAGTGGCAGACCAAACAATACTCTCATATATACGGTTTTATATCTATAATATGACACGGGCTATGTTTGGCCAGGATTCATAGAAATAATATTTTATATACGCGGTTCATATCTGTACGCATCTTTTGGAATCAACCTCTTTAGATAGTTTACTTTTTGTTATACGGCATTATCGAACATTTTTTTGTCATTCTATATTTTTCCTTGATTGTAAAGTGTCGTCACTTAATAAATATTAATATTATAAGAAACTTCACGTGTTGCCTTAAGTCTAAGTTATATATGCAGTTTACGTGCTCCCTACATATTGGTCCTTCGAGCCGGACATGAAACACCGACCTATGGATAGACTGGAAGTGGGAATAGAATAGTGCGTCGGAACCGTACATATGCCTTTGTTTTGTTTTCACAGTAAATAAGGAAAAACGATTAAAACTTGTAAAGGAATAAATACACATTCCTTTATGATTTAAGTGATACGACAGTGTATTATGTCTGACAGGGCACACTTCTAGCACGCTCAATGTCTATACACGCAAAAGAACCTTAAATGTTGTGGACAAATGGACAAATATGCCCAATAACATATTTTCTTTTACAACTTGATTTAATATCAACTAAAAAAATTGCTACTGTTCATTAATTGTGGGCGTAACTAGCATTAAAGGTCATTATTTCTAACTTTTTGAAGTTTTCTTATTTAAAACAGATTTTTTATAGGTACCAATCAATAATTAAAAGTATTAAACCAGGTCCCCTATGTATTTATGATGCTTTCTGATATGTCGGTGTAGCGGTGCGGGATCGTACCTCAGCGTCTATTCTATAAGCGTTTTTTGAGCGTCTCGGTTTGTTCTACACACATAATATGCAGTTGTCTACTAAATATTGACATAAAACTGGAATAACTTGTACAGAGTTTGTCAGTTTTTAACCGGTGGTATGGCAAATAATGGTCAGTTAGATATAGAAAATGGGATTTAATAAGTTTTATTACGATTTTTGACTAATTTGGTTTAAAAAATATGTGTTAAATAATAAAATGACAATAAGCGAAAGAATAGTGACTTGTGACGCCAGCAAATTATGTAGGATTTAAAAGAATTAATTTTTTACTAGCTAATTGTTTTTTTCATTCCTATCATTTTTCTTCACAATACTCAATATTTTATTTTATTCAAAAAAGATGATCAGATTGTTCATTTGAATATTAGTAGAAATTTTGAGAAAACAGAATGTTTTCAAAGTTTATGGTTGCGCCGAAGTGGTATTGTTTCAAAGTCAATATGTAACAGTAAAACGATCAAACATTATGTATAGTTTTATCGTATATAACGTTCAAGAAGAAAAGCGTTGTTTATGATAACACGATTGCTAATAATAACCGCATCTTGTAAATAATTTAGATTTTATGCACCATGCTACAATAAAGCAAACTTTTTCCGCATAATCGTAGAACATTGACTAAATTGTTAGGAAAACAGTGTTCATCAAAGCTAACGATATGTCTTACCAATAGACATTTTTTATATAATCGAGAAATAAGTTCGCATATTATTTAAAAAAGCTGAAAATTTTAAGAATGGTCATTGTTCTACGATTTTGCAGATCTTTGATTTACATTGTAAGAAATTTTTAACCTAGCACTACTCCTCTTACATTTTCAAAGTATTACTTATTAGTAGTAAATAAATAAATAGAATTAATTTAAGTATTTTTAATTTCCACGTGACTATAGTTTAAGTGTTATTTAGCCAAATACATTAGGCCAGTAAATGTAATTGTTTGTAAAAACAAATTATATTGTGTGTCTTTAAAATTGTGCGTATTTCTAGGCCTTAGATTGAGAGTTAAACTTGCTTTTCACTCTCAAATGAGTGAAAAGTTTGAGTTTAGTCGCTTAAGTACATAGTTTTGTGTAACAGAAAAACTACAAATTACAATTGGACCCAGTTGTGCTAAAATTTACTAACTACATTAAATTGATTTTATGAGTGACATTTAAAATTTAAGTTTAAATTACTCATGATCCCACTAAATCAAAATTTTACTTCAGCATTTTAATACACATTTTAATTGTTTGTGTATTTATTTAAGACTTTTACTTTTTAATTTTTGACTTACATGTATGACTTTAAAAAAAAAATATTTAAAAACTTGTGAATTTATTGTATTCTGATCGATTTTGTGTCACTCATTTTTTTAATTTATGGATTAGTGCATTTTGGCATAACTGGTACATTCTAGTATTATTTGGCAAAAAATACCTCAATACAATTTCTTTTCATCAATCTCAAATGTTTTCGATTATATTTTGTTTTACGGCTTTTATTTTGTTTTAGCAAGTAGCGTCTCTATTTCTTTATTTATTTGTGACTAATAAGAGTAACAAATAGAGAAAGAAATGGAGGCGAATTATTAAAATAACAAGATTGATATAAACCAAAAGGATAGAAATATAGTGCTTGTTAAATAATATCATTGTTGACACCACTGTAAAATGATTGGCACTCTATTAATTAAATCAGAGAAAGAGAAAGGTAATAATAAATTACAAAAATATAAGACAAATTTATAGCAGATTTTTCAACACAACGCTGTGTTTAATTCAACACATAATATCTATTTTGTTGGAATGCAAAACATCTATATGTTGTAGTCATACAACAACAATAATAATATTATTGTATGGGTAAAAAAAAAAAATAGATTTCTTAATGTTTTGAGTTGGTTGAGTGGGCTTTGCCGGCCATCTCGCTAGAACGAAGAAGCTCTGAGTTCGATATCCCAGATTAGAATCTGGGATCGACTTGAGAGTGGTGGTTTGTATATTACCCATTACACGAGCGGAACTCGCTTACCTTAGGAATATTGTGTTATTTGCCGATTATTATTATGTAAAAATAATAGGGTGCCACATTGGTATTACAGTATTAAGCTATAGCCACATGGTGAAGTTATTGTTAGGTCGGGTCGGCGCTCACCGGTTGCGGCGCGGGGCGGGCGCGGGCGCGGGCGCGGCGTCCGCGGGCGCCGTGTGCGGCGCGGCGTGCGGCAGCCGCTTGAAGGGGCCCAGCCGCTTGACCGGCCGCGGGGACACGCTGTGCGCCTCGCTGTTGCCCGCCCACGCGCTCGCCCCGTGGTCCAGCAGGGCCGCGGCCAGCCGACCGCTCACGCTCTCTGCAACACGGCGGTCCGTCAAAGCAACCGAGACACTTTGTACCGTGCAACGTACAGCGTTTTGCTGACGCCGCGGCTTACTTAAGCTATTTTAATGTATATAAAGCTAATAATTATTTTGTACGTTAGTGACGGCCTCTGTGGTTGAGCGGGCTAAGACTTTGCCGGCCTACCTCACTGCAACACAGAGGCTCCGGGTTCAGTATAGTAAATTTCGGAAACGTATTTTCTCCGTTATTTACCATGGTCTGGGTGTCTGGGATCGGCGCCAGAGTTGTACATTGTATATTACCCATAACACAAACGTAACTTGCTTAATTTGGGGATATACAATGTGTGTGTTTGTCTGCCGATTATTATTATTATTATATGAGTTGTCACAAGTCGCTAACTACTCATTGCAGGGGTCGCTGTATACGGGCATAACAGCGGACTAATCCGCCCTGCTCGATGATGTGGTTTACCACCAAAGGTAGGTAAAAGAAGGTTGTAACCAACAAAGTTTAGGTAATTTCGCATGTTAAAAAAGAAAACTCAAGAAATAGCGTTTCTGATAATTACTTGGCAGTTAAAATGACAATATACTGTTACGAACTGATACTAATCCTTTTCAGGTGTTTTATTACCACTTAGAATTTAATTAATCTAATGTTCTCGTTAATATGCCTTCGATAAGGCGTCATAAATCCTTTCTTCTATTGTTCAAATGACATTGCACATTTTTAGAACCATTTCCGAACTTTCATGTTTGGGAATTCCAAGAAATAGAGAATAGAGGGCATATTGCTGCGGAGAGAATATGTATTATGCAAATATTGGGTCGGTCCGTTGGGGAGTGTGTTAGTGGAGTTTCAACTGGCAGCCGAGGCGTTACTTAGTGCATAATACTATATATTTTCTTATATTTTAGAAGAAATATATTGAGATTTATTTGACCTTCAATGATGTCATCGCACATTAAAATAAAGTAACTTTATATTTGCTATCAATCTGACATATAGATAATTTTCGTTTATTGGACTCTGTATAAAATTTAAAGTAATTAATATTTTAATATAATTTAATAGTTACATGTTACTAGCATATTGTCGAAAAACAACACGAAAACGCCAACGGTAGAGTCATAGGCTAATAACATAAAAAATTACTAGGTGCCGAAAGCTGTCACAAAATATCAGCATGAAACGGTTAGTCTTGTACTAATTGTTTCCTGCCTCTCCTATTTTCTCGATCCTAATCCCTATTCTAATTCCATTCCTCTTGTGTGATCTCTCTTTCTTACCCCTATTTTCTTTATCCTTCGCTCATCGCGTTGCAAACGTTTATAGACGTCGGTAAACACTTTCGATGAGGTAGACAGGCTGTGTGTCGGTTTTGCAATTAAATGAAACTTATTTTACATAAAGAGTACAGGGAACATAAAATAATTCTCAATGCGATGACAATTCTGTTAGAGCGTCCAAAGTTAGCTCTGGAGTCCGCACTAGGTCTCAACAGAGACTGTGTGGCGGGCCTCAGTGTAGTTCGCTTCGGTTTCGGAACTCTTTTTGTTTTATTGCCTGGTATTATTAAACTAAAAACAATTGAAAAGAAAATAACAACATATATAATAATAAAATCTACGTAACAACTACGTGCCTAGATGCATTGGTATGCGAGTATAGAATAATGGTGTGTGTGTGTGTGTGTGTGTGTGTGTGTGTTTGTGTGTGTGTGTGTGTGCGTGTGTCGTGATATGAGTGCGTATATTTTATAAGTGTTTATGCTTGTGAGTACGTGCGTGAAAGTATTTGTTCCAGTTGAAAAGTAATTGATGAAAGATTATTGAAGTGAAACTTCTTTATCGGCGTTGGAAAAAAATATCGTCCCATTTTACGCGTCACATTGTTCCGTTACGCGCCATCTTTTTTCTTGGCTTTATTTATTTAACCAGTTTAAAAAAGTTTCACTTCTTACGTGTGTACACGCACACATTTTTATTGCAATCAAAACCAATCAATGGCCCACTAAGGACGGCACCTAAAAAAAAACTCACCGGCGCTGGCGGGCTGCTGCTGCGCAACCGGCTCTCGTATCCGTTCGACGAACTGCTCGAAGGTGGTCGGCTGCGTGTGGTGGTGCACGAGCGCGTCGAGCGAGCGCGCGCGCTCGCTGTACGCGTGCTGGTAGAGCGGCATCGTGGCGCGGACGGCGCGCCCGCCGGCGAACGCCGCGCAGCGCACCAGCGCCGCGCAGCAGCTCACGTGGATTATGCACTCCTCCCATATGGGGCCGAACACGGCCACCTAACGATTTCGGGAAGCGATTTTTTAATTTAGCTTTATGGCTTGGCAGCTAGGCCCTTAAGCCAGATCATAGTTTATAATATACATTTAGTTTCTTCATTTTTTTAAGCCTATGTGTAGCACAGCTGAACTGTAGGTAATCGGCTAGTGCCATTCAACGGAGTTTTTGTGACAACTCAAAAGGCCACATTTGACTATACAGTTACATTTCTCACAAAATACATAGCTACTACTCAAAAACTATCAATATCCTACAACTATTGTTCATTTTAGAATAATTTTACACATTTTTAGAAAATTAAACTGCACAGCACAACATCTCCTTTCAGTTCCCGCCAAAAACTCTGTTTAGAAATTATTTTAAAGATAATCGTGGTATACCGATTCTTAAATAATATTTTAATACAAAGACAAAGGTAATTTGTTTCTTAAACATGAGAATTCACATATCAGAGTATGCACGATGATCGGTACAAAAATGAAGTTGCATCCTGTTTAGCCAGCGAGGCAAAACTATGCGAACCATAGAATAGATGCCACTCATGTCCCAACTTTTTTTACAGCCAATGTTAAATCGCAACAGAAATTGTAATAAAAAAAAACATCAATTTTGTGACTGTAATTTTATACTTATAAATTACTTTACTCATATTCGAAATGAAAAACAGTGTGTTAAACTCTGGTGAGAGACCTATTTCGGCACTCGAATTGTTAGCCTCATTACGCTCGTGCGCCAAAACATCTCGTGCTTAAATATGTCATTTTCACCTGTCGTGTAATAATGTAATAATAAAATAATCTACTATTGTTCATATTCTGATTCCATGATATAAATAGATAAAAATGACAAAATTTTATATTTTGTAAAATATGGTCTACAACTATTAGTTGTTGTAAATTTTATTTCTCAAAAAATAAATTTACTTACAGAGAAATAGACAGTAACAATGTATACATAAGCATAAATTAACCCTATTAGCGCATCTGTCCATTTATTATTGTAATATGTGTAATTTATAAAGATAGTGTGAATTATTTTAAATATAACGATGTTCCATACCCACGCTGATGAGACCGCGGGGCGCGGCTAGTATACCAATAATCCTGATCATCATGGATCAAACGTTACGCAACACCCCGTATAGTCAATTGAAAATAAGAAGTAAAGAAATTTGGTGTATATTGATCGTGGGTAGTTTTTTATTTGGAACAATAATAAACCAGTCAGTCTTTTTATCGCTGCCATAGTGTTTTTTTTTACCGCCTCTTCACAATCGGTGATCACAGGCGATTACACGCGAGTACGATCGTGTAGAGGGCTACTCGTCTGCAGTCGCCCATCATCGTCCTTAATAGCCATCGTGATCGCGGCGATCGGTTTTTCGGCACGCATCGAAGAGAATTCGCGTGTAATTGCGCGCACTTACACGCACGGACGATCCTGTGGATGCTTGTGCGATTACCTTGCCGATGACAGACGATCAACGAGTAACGATCATGGCCGATTGTGAAGAGGAGGTTGTAATGTTAAATGTGCATCGGTCGCTCACATCCGGCTTCCTGGTGACGGTGCAGCGCAGCAGCCCGCCGGGCAGCGGGTACAGCGCGATGAGCACGTCGCAGAACTGCGTCGGCAGCGTGTCGCGTTTGTACGGACGCCAGTGCTCGCTCCACACCACGTGCACTTCGTCGTTGCCCAAGTGGCGAGTCTGCGGATAGGCTCCTCTATTTTTAACCGACTTCAAAAAAAGGAGGAGGTTCTCAATTCTTCGGAATCTTTATTTTTTAATGTATGTTCACCGATCACTCCGAGATTTATGATTCGATTTACGTGATTTTCGTTCGACGCGGAATAGCTGCCATTTGGCCCCCTAAAAATTTGACATAGTTTGGCCCAGTAGTTTACATTTTAGAACATTTTTTATGAAAAAAATCCATTCCGCGCGGCACCTTTAGTAGGCGTACCCATAGCTAGACACTAAAAAGTATAAAATAACTTATTTCTAAAGCTATTAATATTATCTAAAACATCTTGAAGTCGGTGCAAAGTAAAACATAAAAATTACTATATTTTGAAAATTACTAAGCACCGATTTTAAGATGTTTAAGATAATATATATTAATAATAATAGCTTTAGAAATAAGTTATATTACTAAAACTAACATTTTTATTTATTTATAGCCTGAAGCAGGCAAAATGTTGGGGATAAAATCAAGTACTTCCGAGCCTCAGACCCTGGACCTGTGGATGTCATTATGCCAGCGACTTCACCTATGCTTGATTTCCGGGACTGTGCTACATAGTACATAAAAATGGTTAGCTAATGTCATTTCATTGTTCGTCAGGAGCCTTAAGAACAGACGAGCGAGCGTCTGTGAGGTGTGTAAGAATAAGCCTAAATGACGCTCTGTTGTTCGTGCCTACCTCGCAAGGGACCTGGCGTGAAGTTATATATGTATGTATTGATTCATCGGTACCTTGTTGAGTATAGCGTCGGCGTTGTCCGCGGGCATCCTGGTGGCCACGTGGAAGAGCGCTCGAGGGTCAGCGTGGCCACGTAGGGGGCGCTGACTCCGCCGCCGCCGCCGCCGCGGAGGCCCCCGGCGAACCCACGTGGCTCTCCAACTCCACCTCGAATATTATGGAAACACTTGCATGTAGCGTAATAACCGCTGATGTGTCTTTCTATTGTATTTATTACAACATTGCCAATTTCAACGCAAAAATTAATTATTCCAGAATAATTCTGTAAAAAATGTTGAAGTCCTTAAAAGATAAAAAAATGTTTGAGATATCAATAAATTAGGGTAACAATAGATAAGGATAATGTTGTAATTGAGTAGCAGCGCATTTGTAGCACCCTTTGTGTTGCATATGTCCATAGGCGATGGTAACCGCTTTACATCAAGTGGGCCGTCTGCCTGTCTACTGAACTCTGCAATAAAATTAAAAAAAAATGGTAATAAATCTCTCAGTAAAAGCGGCCTAACATTTCAAATTTGAGAAAAAATAAAGAAACTAAGGATTTTTGTAATAACTGTTAAATTTAAATATTACTACTAAGATTCAATATCTATCCAATTAGCGTCAAATAATAAATACTTGTATCATACCAAAAAATTATTTCAAAATTATATAAAAGTAAGTTTATTATGTTGTCTGATTAAAGAAAATATTAGTTCAATACCTCCCAAGCCAGAGCAGCCAAGAAAGCTCATAAGCCGGGCTGCCACATCGATTTGATAGAATTTCTTGCCTCGTCTCTTGTCCTTTGCCAACGTATATCACTGCTACCTTGTGTGTTTCGCGACATCTGTGTAATGGCAGATATAATTAGGCTGTATTGCATGTTCCTTATGGAAGTTAACTAACATTATATATTATACTAGAAATAACAATCGACTAACATAAGACGTGACAGCGAAAAGGACCCTAACACCTAAATTACTCGAAGCCGCTATTATGTTATTGTTCTCTGGTTTTTTGATACTAAAATAAACTATTGTTGCGCATAAGGGGAATTCAATTAAGCATCGATTACAAATTTTATTAGAAATTACGCGGAATATACAAAACACGCAAATATAACAAGACTAAATCTTAAATTAGAAGACTGTAATAACATAAAGCCCGTAAAGTTTATCAGACTTATTTTATAAGGGCTAAAGATTCAATGCACTTGCACATCAGCAAAAGTAAGAACAATTAGCTAATATGAGCTTTGATTCGTCGGGTCTTTGGTAACGTGTATTAAAAAAATTGAGCAAAAAAATTTTTTGACTACCATAAAATACTTTGAAACCCACCAAAAAATATACCAAACACCGTGAAAACGTCAGAAATACCAATAAAAAAATACCGCAGTACAAACGTGTATTCAAACACCAAATATAGTACATGACCACCGAATGTTATCGAGCAAATTAATACGCTTTGACTACCTAATAAACCAATTTATTTTTTGTTAATTTTGGTGATTTTTTGCAGTATAAATATAATTTTTGTGACGCTACATTTTACTACATTTGGTGATTATTTCAACATAAGCCAATTTCATTAAAAGTCTGAGTGGACTGCTTTCCAATTTTATGTGCGTTTTATGTTGTATAAGTACCCCATTAAAAATTAAATTCGTGCTTTGTATTTTTATTAGTATGGCCAGTTATTGGTTGCCACTTACTCAAAGTTATTAGTGCTGTTAAATGCAAATCCGCCGTACTAAGTAAGGTAGATTGCGATAAAAATGGCCAAAGAAAAACAAAGAATTAGTATCTATTGCGTAATTTTAGTAATGTTTTGAATATATCTTATTCATGAAAAAGGTCATAATTTACATACTTCAACGGTATTTAAAACAATAGCTAAATAATAATGGCAAAAATATATTCAGCCTTGTCCCAATTGCAATTAAACATGCATTTATGAAATGAAAATTGAGTAATTTATAATTTTTATGCACCCGAACAAATCGTCCCGGGGAACTATTCTGCGAGATAAAAAATATCAAATATTTTATTACATAAAATTTGCTATCTATCAGTAACAAACATCGGAATAGGATATTGTTTAAATCTGGCCATTTAAAATAATTCCCAGAAAAAATCACGCCGGATTCCCAAGATAAAAAGTAGCGCAGATCGAAGCCGAAATCGGCCCAGTAGTGTGTGATTCCGGAACTAACAGACAAGAAATCTAAAACGAATTGCATCGTGTTCTCCATCCGTTTATAGTTTATTTTTTTAATAGTTTCAATGCTTCAATGTTCAGATACGACCTGTTTAGAATTTTATAATAATACAGATTTTACATAAACAAAGCAAAGACTTCACCTAAAAAGATTTAGTATTTTGTACGCAGTACATCACAGTTAATGTTGGTTACCATTTCTATTTTTTTTAATAACAATTCTATGGACTCGAGGTCCGTACCCTTTTCATAACTTGATTACTGTTAGAGTTTTTTGAGTTCATACACGCTTATTGTTAATTTTTGTTATTGTGTGTGACATTAATTTTGTGGTTTTTATGTTGTTTTGTGTACCTTAAGAATAACATATATTTTTTTTCTCATTTTAATACTAAACTTATGCTAATGTGCCTTATGTCTATACCTATATATCGCGGGCTTCAAGCCAGAGGGGCGTATAAGCAAAAACTAACTGTTAAGGAGATACAAAAAACTTAACAAGTTTTTTTCAATGTATTCAATGTCTGTCTATGAAAGTACTTCTACTAGTATTAACCTACTATTAAGACAAAAAACAGAGGTTTTGTTGTTGGTTGTGTGTTTGTGACTTTGTGTGGTGTTGTATGTATTATTAAATTGTCGTGACATGAAACATTTTAATTCATTATTCATCTAAGTAATTTTAAAGAAGCAAAATGCTGACCTCTGCGCGTCGAGATTCCTGAGCTCCCTGAGCAGCCTGTCGGTCCTCCGCAGCAGGTGCGCGTGGTTGCGCCTCGCGGGCGCCAAGGTGCCCAACTGCGCCAGCAGCAGCCGGCACTGCGAGAACGGCCCCGCAGACACGCCGCCACTCCACTCGATGGGCTCCATTTCTTCCTCGCTAAAATCACATTTTTAAAGCATTTTTTATCTTTATTTTTTTTGGGACTTTTGCCACATAGGCATGCCAGCCCCATCATCTCCTAATCGTACTATAAACGTATAATTAAATATTAAATAATGAGCTGGCTAACAAACTAGCCTTCTTTGGGTCTGGCTCACATTTTAAAGCTTGTAACCTGCAGTTATAGGTATAAAAGAAAAAATATATATAGAATATTAATATGAATGTTAAAAGATCGCTCGAAAATATCTGAAGTTATACAATAAGTAAATAATAAAAAAATATGAGCGACCTTTTAAAATTCAAATTTTGAACTGAAACTTTCAGAAACATTATTTATTGGTCTATATAATTATACCGTAATGAGAAAAAGAATTTGAATAAAAAAATCGATTTTTGGCGATTTTAGAAATCTTAAACAATTTGGAGCGACCTCTTAAATTTTTTTTGAGCTATCCTTGAGTTCTTAAAGCATCATAAACTAAAAAATTTCACTCAAGACACAAAAAAGAAATAGTTGGTTTTTTTGCGCCACCCTAATGTACATAAACCTAAAAAGAGTAAATTTGGTCTAAAAAAATAAAATCTATATTTTAAGTCAATTCAGTACTCCATGAATATATTCGCAAATTGTGTACTGGAAATTATAAAAAGCAGGCAGACATATTTAGTTAAGCAATATTTTTAAAAAAATATATTGACATGTATAAACACCACCAGTAAACAATTCCCCTACCTCTCCCTGTTGGCCAAATAGTGCCTCTCGTTATTCCTGTGCGCGACCAACGCGGCGACCAGCTCGTCTTCGGCGCCCAGCGGCAGTGGGGAGGGGCCCGCCTCGTCCAAGCGACGGCCACAGACCACTTCTGGTGACGTGTGACCAATGTAGGCCAGAACCTGTTTAACAGTTTTGCTTATCGGCCTGTCTACTACTCATACTCGTACTCATTAATCTCTATGGTTATCAGTGGATACGATCTTCGGCGACGGAGTGGCCACTTTGGACCAGAACCTGTTTTTTTCTTATTGACCTGTCTATTGTAATCTATAACTATAGTCTGGCCAACGAAAGTTGACCCTGGAAAATGGCGGCAAATTTAAATAATATACGTATGGCAACATCAACATTATTAGGATTAATCTATTTTGATACTTGGTAGTTACTTAATTATTTATGTTGTATATTTTATGTGTGACAATAGATACATCATACTCGTTTCTAACGATAATATTATAAATACTGAAGTTTGTGAGATGTTTTTGTTACTCATTCTCGCCAAAAGTACTGAACGGATTTTTATGAAATTTGCAAAACTTGTTATATCTCGAATCTAGAATGACCTACAATAGAATATAGACTATCTACTTTTAATTCCGGTAGATAGCAGGAAATCAGTAGTCATTACATTTTTTGAAAAATAAACTGCAATATTCGGAAAAACTTAGTTTTATCCGCTTGAATTAAAACCAGATTTCATCACGGCCCCCTAGTCTCGACCCGAAAGCCACATACGTACCAATGGACACATATTTGCAACATTTCAGGGCCTCCTGGTGTGCAGCAACTGCCCCGGCTGTCAAAGCTGTGTCCGGAAGATGGGACTCCGCCAAAGTATCAACACAGGCAAATCCACTCACAACCAAACGAAAACCGCCATCTTGTTTGTCAAAATTGACGTTGACATTCGTATTAGAGTTGCCATGTAAAAAGTTTGCAAATAATTCCAGGTTCAACTTTCGATAGCCAGACTATCGATAGACAGACGCTGACGCTGAACCTACGTATCACTGCTTGATAGTGTCCTGGGAAGCAGGAAGTATCCTGTCACTTGACACAAACTCCGGGGACTTATAGTCAAAAATTTCTTTTTGTATTGGCCTATCTACTTTACCCACTTACTATTTATTAGCACTGGATAGGCTGCTGTCATTTAATTTTATGCCTGTTTGATTGGTACCATTTTGATACTAATAAAATAATCATCGCGCTGAGACCAGTACTCCTAGTTAACTGAAAACCTATTTCATGGTACGATAATTTAAATTATTTTATTCAATGTAATTTACAATATACACAGTATATAATTAGATTACTTACGTGATCTAGCTGATGTTTATCGGGTGGGGAGTTTTTGTAATCTGGCAAAAGATCAGGGGGCAAAGGGGGAGGCAGAGACGACAAAGTTATATCCCTGGAGCCACCAGTGCTGTAATAACGACAATTAAATCTCATTTCAAACTACGGAAATTCAAACATGATTTATTAAATACTAATGGGGTACTTGACAATTAAATCAACTGAGACACTTTTTATCGTCATGTACAACAAAGCCTCCTTTATTTTGTATGCCTGCGTTATGACGTCATAGTTTTACCGAGTCAAATAACTTATTATATTACTGTTTAAACAGCAATGACAGCTTTTTCTGTGCGATATATTTAAAAAAAAAATGTTGTATGTCTAATACCCAATTATATACGAGAAAGTTTATAAGGGAAAATCTCTGTTATACTTTCAGGCCGAAATTACTGAACGAATTTTGATGAAACTAACGTCAATATTGCTTATACATCAGAATAATATAGACTAGAATTTGTTTCCATTTGCTGGATGTCCGCATGCGAATTTTAGGACGAAAACCAAATTCCGTGTTCTCTGACTAACTTAATATTTATAATATTATAAAATTCTAGAATTGCAGTGTCTGTACATAGAAGCTATTAAAAAAAACCGGAACATACTATATAAACGATGGAGAACACAATGCATTTTTTTTAGATTTCTTGTATGTTTGTTCGAGATTCACATAAAAACTATTGGGCCAATTTCGATGCGGTTTTCGCTGATCAATAGCAAATTCTTAGTCTTAAAATTTGCTACTTTTTATCCTGGGGATTCCACGAGAATGTTTTTGTAAATTATTCAAAATTGCTAAATCGAATTACAATGCGATTTTTTGACTGATCGATAGCGAATTTTATGTAATATTTTTATCCCGGGAATTCCACGAGAATTTTCCTGGGAGCGATGTTTAGTTTTTTAGGTGCATAAAAATTAGCTTATTCCGACACAGTTTTCACTAAAACGATAGCCTTAAATACTTCTTAAAACGCTGCGGTACTTTGTGTCATGGCAAATCCCGCGGGAATTTCAAGTCAAGCATGGACAAACTCGGGGGCATATTCTAGTATACTATAATATGGCATTGGTATGAGATGATGTACGGGAGAAAAATAGTTTTTTGCCAATGCTTTCACTTTCAACTGGCTTAGAGAAAAGACATTATTTCATGTAATTACTGTCGATAGAGTTGTTTAAATGTTATAAATGATTATAGACATTACTTGGCAGGTAATGGTATTGGTTCGAGAGCTTCGTGTGACGCGATCGCAGGGTCATAGTAAAGTGCCGAAGCATCCCAACACGCTTTGCCGGCAATGTCTCGGAGCAACACGCGGACTTGACGATCTGACGTTGCTAGACCTTTAAAGAACAAAAAAATATTATATATGAAAAATACTTTTATGTGCTTACGTCGTGTTTATTCTTGGAAAAAATACTAAAAACTGGTAAAATTTGATAAATTCAGTAACCGCTAATAGGACCCGCAATTTAGAAAAAACGTGACATTTTCTGCCCGCGGTTACTTTTCATACCCAAAATCAAAAAGAAGTTGTTTGCCCACGTGTAGATTATATTATAGCACTAGCTTGTAAAACTGTATTTTTTGTCATGCTTATACAAACATCCATAATTACTGTGTCGCTTCCGGGTCCTTATAATATTGCCCTACGTTTCTTAATACATACCACCAACATTCGACCAATAATTCGCTAGATTTTTTAGTCAGTGGCTCATGTTTCAAGCAAGTGGCAACTGTAACTAATTTTTGTGTTAACAATTCGAATACTCAAGCAAGTAGGAGGATGAATAAGGATTTTAAAAACGTAATAAGTTTTGTAGGTCATCAAACTTATTTGCATGAAAACTCAATAGTATAGTATTAGCAACAAGCTTCCTATTGTGTGTTTAGACTAAGCGGTACAGAAAAAAAACCACAACATTTTGGAAACAGAAATACCATTATAAAGTTGATTATTTTATTGGAAAATGGCTGAACGTTAGTAATACATAAAACCATGTCTTCTGTTTAGTGGATGAAAAACACACTGCGCCCGGCCGCCATTTATATAAAATGGCGAGGAATACAAGGGGGTCTTTTTTAAAAAGAAAGAAAATACGCAGAGACAACTGAATTTTTAAATTTGTTGCTTTATGTACCTAGAGTAATACGAGCGCTTATATTTGATTCACTGGATTCCATGATGCGACAAACCATATCACATATATAAAAAATATTTACCCGGTGTAGTGGCAGCTGGCATATCCAAAGCAGGCAACTCTACTAGTGATGCAAGAGTGGAATCGCTGAACCGCATCAGCTGTAGATGCGGCGCAGCGAGCACCGCCGGCCCCAACTCACCCCCTAGGGAGGGGCTGTCGTGTTGCTCGCATACGCTTGATGACAGCTGACAGCCACTCCACAGGGGCCAATGGCCCAGGAATAGCACTAGCTGGGTGCATATCTGTTCGTAGAATAACAAAACTTTATTCTAATAAAATCCCTATTAATATTATAAATGCGAAAGTAACATTGTCTGTCGGTCTATCGTCTGTTACCCTTTCACGGAAAAACTACTGGAGCAATTTGGTTGAAATTAGCATATATAGTTTTTTTGATGCCGAGTATGAACATAGCACACTTTTATCCCGAAAAATCAGATATTTTCCGGGATAAAAATATACTTGTCTCTCTGTTTGTTATGCTTTTACGGAAAAAATATTGGATCGAGTTGACTGAGATTCGGTATACACAAATATTCAATTTCAATACCGATGGTGGCTAAGGGTTCCTTTTCATCCCGGATAATAGGATAAGTTAATTTGGTCATATTGGTCGATTTGGTAATTTTGATCCGGGAGATGCAATAGTTTGCGATATAAATGAAGTGAATCTTCCGGAGCAAATAGCAGTAACATAAAAAAATAATACAATATAACCTGTGTTGTAACCTCTTTAAACAAGAGGCACACACTAGAGAATCTCTAGTAGAGATTGAACCGCGGCGTAAATTCTAATGTTAGATAAATAGATATTATCACTTTATGGTTCTCCATAAGGGAACGGGCGCTCAAATCAACTGACATACTTTTTATAAAGTTACGGAACGTCGCAGCCTCATAGACTTTGTGTGAGCGAACCGACTATGACGTAATCATTATTGTTAAATTATTTCTGTCATGAAGTTCATGATAAGATGTAATTTTAACGGCTGTTATTCAATGGTATAGGTAATTAATGTTTTGAACTTATTGTAACATGTGGCCGCGTCCTTATTGTATCTATATATCCGTACATGTATTAATTAATTTCAATTTCAAAGTGTCAAAAATCATGAAATTTCATACATGTATTCGGTATTGAGATGATTTATTCCAGACTATGGACTAGTTTCAGCAGGATCCAAACGCAAGAGCGAAGCTAAATTAACTAATAAACTTCCTATATAATATCCAGGGATGAAAGAGTATTTGTTTCAAACGATATTTTGAACACTGACAGCCGACGAGTTTTAAATTTCAGCCGACTAAAAAAAGCGCGTCATTAATAAACTATGTACCATATTTGAAAAAGTTAATATTTACAGATTACAATTAAAAACCAGCTTTGTCATACTTCGCTAAGTTGAGACATTAGGATGAAAAAAATATTGTCATCTTTCACAAAACTTACTTGAAATAAATAGCATTTGACACTTCTACATGTATGTACTTCTGACAAATTTAATTCTTATCAAGGAAATTGAGTTTATGCGGGATACATGTATGCATAATCATCGAACGTTAAGTTACTAACTAAAAGTGGCCATGAAATTATGTAGGAACGCACGATCATTCAAAAATGTCAAAATGTCCCAAATTTCCCGTTCATATACATTGTATACCAATTGTTTCTATCTCACTATGGTGTTAAGTAGTTTTTATATTTTATCACCACGCCAAATATGGAAGTGCTAATTTTGACTAACAACTATTACTATTTGAATTTTTCGCATTTATTAGAAAGTTAGAAATGTAAAACACATTTTTTCTTGTAAATTAATAGATTACAGCGAAAAGTTTATTATTTCACAAAATACTCCAGTCATTTTGATTTTGCATAGAGTAAAAGACATAACGTAATTCAATAAAATATCCAGTAACTTTCTAAATTATTTTTTAACAATATCTAACATATTTTCATACTATTTAATAGTTATGATACCAAGTTTTTTTGTTTTCGAATTAAATCGAGATGAATTTTTAGATTCCATTGTGTTTGAAAATCGTCGTTTTTCTATTTCAAACAAACACTATAAAATACAATGATTAGAAATCACATAAACAGCGGTTTACATTAAAAATCTAGTATTTGGTTTGAAATCAGACAAATTGTAAAATTTTATGTATTCGGATAGATAGATATTTTAGGAACCGGCCTTTTATGCGCAAATTGTTTTAAAAGTTATTGTAAAATATATTTGATTCTATTTTTGCAGGAATTTTCCCATTAATATTCATTTCAAATGTTAAAACTATACTGTGAGTTTACTTACTGTTTGTGCCCACAATTTGACGTCGATAGTTGAAGCTGGCGAGGTTTTGGGTCCCAAATTATCCAATTGGATATTCGGATCGAAGTCTTCATCAACAGGCAAAGACAGGCCATCGATGTCCGATCCGTTTGTGCCTTTAGTTACAACGTACAGGACCTAAGAAACAAAATATTAATTTTGAACTATGAAACTAATAGGGTCAATTTAAGAAATTGTAATACTTGTGTTACTGGCTACAAAGATTTGTAATACATTCATAATATTACTGTTGAGATTCATAGTACATGAGTAAATTCTAACAATTTATAGTTTACATTATGATCGTTAATGAGATTAACTAAATAATAATGTAATAACTAAATTATCTTAAAAGTAACCAATTAAATACTAAAACTTAATTCAGTTATAAATAACTAGCGGTCTCGGCAGACGTTGTCCTGCCCTTACTGCAGAAATAGAAATCTGGAACCCGACTCCAGCGCCACTTATCGGGTCTAATTGTGAATTTAAGCTCCGGGACACCCACTCAAACACACAACAGTTTTAGTAGGGATCACTATTTGTTTCTAGTAATAAATATTATTCAGGGATAATAAAGCATTTGAATGGTGAAAGAATTATTGAAATCGCTCCAGTAGTTTTTGAGTTATTTCGTTACAAATATGCAAATCTTTCCGCTTTATAAGATTAGTATAGAAGCATAGATTAAAAGTACGATTTAACTGTTTCAAGCACGGGATTTAATTTATTTGATTTTTATGCCGACGTTTAATTTAGTGTACTAGTCGCAAAAACTTAAAAAATACTATATAACTTATGATATTTTTTAAATTTATCTCTGAAAATAATACAAAAATTATTTTTCTTACTTACACTTCCATATATTAGAACCTATATAAAGACATTATTTTAAGATATTATGCATGTATTATATAGCCTCTCTGTTCTATAATATTGATTATTTCAAGAACATAGATTTAAGTTTGTTTTTTAATTAAATTTTTGGGTATGTATCTTAATTAAAATTGAATTATAAATAGATACCTATCTCCTACCTATACGTCATTGTCAATCCTCGTAAAGTTTAGAGGTGAAGAAAAAATCATATAACGATTGACCAATATTAACAATCAAACGTAAGTTATATTGATAAATATAAAATCATAAAAACGTAGTAAGTGAAAATCGACTGGTATTCTAAGAAAAAGACCTACAAAACTTTTGCAATAAAACAAATAGGGAGTTATGTAATTAAAGCGCTAAATCTCGTTGATGTGGGACGCTCGTCTCTATTCATTAGCACTATATTACGTGTATGCAAAAATAGTGTTGTCATCGATTAGTGTTTGCATTTATAACAGCGATGCGAGATCGAGGAAAGCACAGTCAACAGCTGACTTTAGCACAAGTAGTTCCCTTCTCTCAGAGAACACCCCACACATACAAAATGCATAAGATCGTAAGTGAAATTCAAATTTACGTGTTATTAATATTCACTATTGTTTTCATAGTTTTTAAACACTTTGACCTTTGATTTTAAGTGCCATTAACATAAAGGTCCATTGTGTACGTCGAAATCTTAGTAGTTATAGGTAAGGTAGAGATTTCAAGAAATTATTTCAGAGATTAAAGACTGCGTTTAATGTAACATGATTGTGAAAATTATAATTATCAACAAAATATAATTTATTTAAAATTTTAAGAAAATTAAATATTTTCTCTATTTTTATTATTTTATAAATACATTATAATTATAAACTAGTACAGTGAAGGAAACTCAACTTATATTATCTTTTATCTGTAATTCCTTAAGATTATAAATAGAATACTGAGCCTAGGTCTTCGAAGTCAATGGGTTAATAATTAATTAAAGCTTAGACATATAAAGCACAGCATTAAAGATTTATGAGTACGGAAACATAAAACTTTGTTGTAAAAACAGTGTATAAGGCAATGTGTATAATAAATATCTAATATATCACACATGGTCGGAAAATACTTAAGATAGTAGCTAGCTAGCTTAAGTACTACTTTTTTAGTGAGATAAAATAATAATTATCGATAATATGCAGGCTGAACAATTTTTTATTAGTAAAATGCTGTTTTTTAACTTTGAGTAATATAACGCTTACCGCCTATTTCACTATTATTATAATGTGAAATTACAAACTACAAGTCAGCAAAATAGTACTGGTCAATTGCTTTTATGATCTTTAATTAAAAAAAAAATCTTTATTTTCCTCGCATGTGAAGTGAAATATTACTATGAAGAAAGTGCGAATCCTAACTCGTGTGTATTACGACAAAATTTCTTCCCCTGGTGACAAATGTAGTATTATTGTTCTGCGTCTGGATGGTGTGCTAACATAAGTTGTGTTCGACAGGTGCTTGTCGCCCTCGCCCTCTTCGCCGTCGCTCTGGCCGCTCCCCAGCAGCAACATCCTGAACACCCAGTCTACATCCTCAAGCAGGGCTCAGACGTCAACCCGGAGGGGTACAACTTTGAGTAAGTTTATGATTTCACTACCCTACTGTTTTATTGAAATGAAACAAAAACCAGGAGTTTTTGGCGGGAACTGAAAGGAGATGTTGTGCTGTGCAGTTTTATTTTCTAAAAATGTGTAAAATTACTCTAAAATTAACAATGGTTGTTGGATATTGATAGTTTTTGAGTAGTAATTATGTGTTTTGTGAGAAATGTGAACTGTTTAGTCAAATGATGCCTTTTGAGTTGTCACAAGAACTCCGTTGAATGGCACTAGCTGATTACCTACAGTTCAGCTGTGCTACACATAGGCTTCAGAAAATGAATAAACTATATTGTAAACTAAGATCTGGCTTAAAGGCCTAGCTGCCAAGCATAAAGCTAAATAAATAAATAAAAAACTAAAATGTATAAAATAACTTATTTCTAAAGCTATTATTATTAATATATATTATCTAAAACATCTTAAAGTCGGTGCTTAGTAATTTTCAAATGTTATCAAAATATAGTAATTTTTATGATTTACTTTGCACCGACTTCAAGATGTTTTAGATAATATATATTAATAATAATAGCTTTAGAAATAAGTTATTTTATACATTTTAGTTTTTTTTAAACGAATTTTTATATTTTATTTGTTACTTTTTAGTGTCTAGCTATGTATGGGTGGACTAACGAATGATGCCGCGCTTCTTAAAAAATATAGGTCCAAAGAAATAAGAACAAAAAAAAATCGTAAAATGAAAACTACTGCGCCAAACTATGTCAATTTTTTAGGGGATCACATGGCAGCTATTCCGCGTCGAACAAAAAAAGAATCACGTAAATCGAATCATAAATCTCAGAGTAATCGGTGTACATATGGAACGAAAAGGACATTTTCTTCATAAAAAATTTCATAAAATGAAAACTACTGGGCCAAACTATGTAAAATTTTTAGGGGACCAATTGGAAGTTATTTCGCGTCGAACAAAAAAAGAATCACGTAAATCGGATCATAAACCACGGAGTAATCGGCGAACATACATAAAAACCGTCGAATTGAGAACCTCCTCCTTTTTTCGAAGTCGGTTAACAAATACCAATTCAATTTGTGTTAGAGGAAATATTTGAAGGCATTCCTATTAATCAAACAAGTATGAAATGTATGTCTATATATTTATAGCAAACTTCCATCAACAGATTCGAAACGAGCGACGGCACATCGCGCCAAGAGAAGGGAACTCTGAAGCAGATCAGCGAGGACCACAAGGCGATCGAAGTGAACGGCAGCTATAAGTACGTCGGCACTGACGGCCTTGTCTACACTGTCACTTTCACCGCCGACGAGCATGGCTTCCAGCCCATCGAGCACGTCGAGCATCCCGGTGCCCAGGCCCCGCAGCAATTTCACTAATAACTCATAAATACTACAAATAGTGCATTGCTGCTACCAGTAGTGCACTGTTACTAATAGTACTGCATTGTTACTACCAGTAGTGCATTGTTTCTAATAGCAGTACACTTACTACTAGTAGTGGTGTTGCTCTCAGTAATGCTGCTGCAATACTGAAGCTAAGACCATCGATAAATTTCCCTAGTCGTTTACTTGTGAATTAATGTATGACCTAGCCATTAGAAGTCGATGCCTTTGATAATTGCTGAAGAATTGGGATAAAGTCAGCTAATTATTAAAGTGCAGTAAAAAAATAATCCTGATAATTCAACTTTTTAGAATTAACTCTAATGATTCTAAGTCAAAACTTCATGCATTGGTTTTACACATTATAATACTAGGAATTTAAGCCATCACAAATTATGTTAAATGCTCGAATCGGTTGGCGTGTGTAGGATTCACACTACAATGTGTTCATTTAATTTTTATATTCGTTTGTATAATGTTTTTAATACTTGACTTTTATATCTAAATGTTGTGAAAGAAATATATTTATAAAGATAATCCTACGTTTTTTAATTTTTTACATACCTACAAAAATTTAATTACATTATTTTAAAATATTTTCCCGATACATAAATTTAAATTAAATAATATTAGTTGTCAAATTGTTTAGATCCTATTCAAATATTTTTTCTTTTTTAAATTTATAACTAAAATTATATCATTTTTGAAACTAAACACCAAAACATTACATTTAAAGTTACAGGCAATTGCTTAAATAAAATTAAAAATAATTATTTATTACAAAGAAAGGCTTATAAACACCATTGACGCCAAAATAATTACCACAACGGAGAAACAGCTAAAATTAAAAACAATACAACTAATATCTAAAGTAGGCTATATCTGTCCTTTAAGTGTTAGTCTTTCTTTCGCTGTTGAACATTTACAAAATTACTGTCGTGGTAACGTATCGTGAAACTTACTATCTATTTGAATTGTTAACATATCGACTTACCTTAAATATCATGAGTAGAAGCGTCTGTTCGCCATCCTTTTCCTCCATTAAGTACGCGGGACCACATCGAACGGCGAACTCGGCCAAGCACAGCAAGAGTGAAGCAGCCAACGGTTTTACTGTATCGCGTCCGCTGCTCGTTGATATTTGAGCGAGACAGGCACATATCCATTTTATTATTTTACCTTTGGACAAATACAACAATTAATTATAATACGATATTAGCAAAATCTCACAAGAATCTATTACTTAATAATTATTTAGAAAAAAAATGAAAAACATTGTGTGACATTATTATATATTTGAAAAAATATGTATCACACTAAATACATAACAAACAAATGTGTACCATGTACAGTTCAGCAAATGCTAGACACAAATTTCCGGCACTGGATTCAGACCTCCGCTTGTTCAGAATAAGTATTACTAAAACATGGTTTTGAAAGTCATACATATATCGCAACATTTCATTACTGTTTTAACAAAGAACGGCCAGAAAGTCTTTGGGAATATACATTGCTTTAATTTTATCTTTCTTTAAATAAAAATACTCTTAACGGCAAATACGTAAAAAAAATTAAGTCATCCATCAAAGCAATGTACTGCTCAAGTTGCAGCCTTAGCTACCTACCCTAATATCTGGAACCTAATCTTGGATGATTACATACACTAGGGTAGTTTAAATATAGCAGTCACCGCAACTCCTACTACCTCACTAATTATTGTAGGGTAGTATAGAGTGCATAAAATAATGCTGCTGCAAACAATAGTAAATTCTGGTAGAATAAATAAATCCTATTTCCTATTTATATTTAAATTACTGTATTAGAAATGACAAGCTCACATCATGACATGTGCAAAATGCTCCAGCCATAGCCATCTGATAAGATATTGTCACAAAGAATGATAAATACAAAAAGCAAAATTTAGCACTTTTATTTATTTATCAAACACTGACATGTACCTACTGAGTGTTCAGTATACTATTAAATAAACATATTTATATATTTACTATGATACGGAATTTGGAATTAGATTGTCTTAACTTGCCATTTTAAATAAATCCCAGAAAAATTCCCGCAGAATTTCCAGGATAAAAAGTGGCGCAGATTTCAAACGGCCTAATTGTTTTTACGTGAATCCCGAACAAACTGACAAGGAATAAAAAATAAAATACATCGTTTATATAGTGTATTCCAGTTGTTTTTTTAATAGTTTCAATGTATGTACAAACACCGTATTTTTAAAATTTTATAATATTAATGTAGATAGATTTTATGTAGTTTCACTTACCAGCAAGTCCCGGGTATAATTCAACAATCCGATCGGTGTAATCCGCCAAAACAAGTATGCAGTCACTTACTACTTTTGCTATGTTTTTGTTTTTCATCTGGAAACGTATAATAAATATACAGAGACAATACTATCTAAAATATTACATATTGAACTACATGTTTGTTTAATTATGATTGTAATAGTTTAGGTTATTTCTCAGAAGATAAAGTAGTCTTTTCACTCTACTTAAATATATGTTTTTTCAAACATATATTTAAGTAGAGTGAAAAGAATCACAAACAGAATTTATGATTACATAATAGAATAGATTTTACGAAGTACACTATGAATTTTAATCCGCCTCGAAGGACCATTTGAGTTTATTTGATGTAATGATTAAAACAATATAGTTAGATAAGAGTGCAGACTCGCGATAGTAGTGCGGTTGCCAATCGTACACAACTTTTTATTTTATTTTTTATAATGAATAGGTTCGCGTTTGACCGACATTGCGCCTGATGTCAGGCGGAAATGCAGTCTAAGGTGGAGCACATCTACCTAGAATGTACCTGTTCACGCGAGACTTAAAGACACCTAGATTGTATTTTCGGGACAAACAGACGACGGTAAAGAGTTCTATTCTTCAGCGCTGCGTATGATGAATGATGAATGTGGAAGCATAGCGTTTCGTCCGCTTCGTCGGTATTTCCACCATATATCGGTGGCGTAAGTGCGTACGTCTGCTTGTCCGGTGATAGAATGGTGAGGGAGGATCCAACTCATGAAGTTCCGAGGCACACTCCCCGAAGTGTATCCTATAGAATACCGACAAACTAGCGACTTTACGTCGAACAGTCGGTTGTTGCCTATCAGTTTCCTAGCTCTTGGGAAAGTTTCTTAATTTTAGAACGAACAGACAATCTTTTTTCCTTCAAGCGTCAGAAACCTAAAAGACAAAGGAGTATACTCACCATTAGCATCTGTAATAAGCAAGTCACGTATGATGGCAATCTGGGCGCGTTGGCCCTCGTGGCCAACAGGTGGCATATGTGGGCGGTGAGCGCACATGCGCCCGCGCAGCGCGCACTCGCCGCCCCCTCCCTCCTGCATACGCGCACAACTATGTTCAGCACGTGCTCCTGATAACACAAAGAGTTATATAGTATTTTCTTAGGTTTTCGCGACTAGTACACATAATAAAACTGCGTTTTAACTTTTGTGCGGTATTTTAGTTGATTGTAATTCCGACGTTTCAATCACTTTTCTGTAGCCGTATTCACTGAAGACAAAGATGTCAAGTGTCAATGAGTAATTTTATAGTTGTTATTTAGATTAGGCTTCCATAGAGTAAATAATTAGTTTAACATTACTTATTGACACTTGAATCTTTGTCGTAGCGTGATCACGGCTACTGATAAGTGGCCGAAGCATTGAAATAAAAATCAGATAACATACCGCGTTTAAAACCCTTAAAATTTATCTTTATTAAAAATTATGAGTAGTATCTATTATTATTGCCTTCATTTAACCACTATCCACTGCTGGACGTAGGCTCCCAAGTTTCTGCCACATCCTTGTTCTCCGCTTACCTCAGTCAGCCTCCCCGGTAACCTCATACAGGTGTCGTCGAAGTACCGGGCTGAAGGGCTCTTACGCTACATTATAGTCCATACTGATTCATGTAAATGAAAAAAAAAGCATGACTAATAATGCCGGTCTCAGATATAATCGATATTAAAAATGACGATTAATTATGTATAGGAGGTGGTAAATATTTAATTATTATGATAATCTGATCAATTTTGAAGTTAAGACATTGTTCTATTACATTTCAATTCATGTTTATAAAAATCCTAATGTAATAATAATATACTTCAATTAAAGCTATTATTGAGCTGTAGATATTTATACATATTAAACAATACTTACTTTAAGATCCGGACAAGAAACCGTATTATATTGATGTGGATAAGGTTGCAGCATCGGAGCATTCATAAGACCATCGGGCAGCGATAGTAAAGACCCCAAAAATGTTACAGCTGCAGTTCTTGGACACTGGAAACAACATAAACGTTGTACAAAAATGCACTTTCGTAATTTTAATAATAAGGTAAAATTCCACTTACCGAAGGTCCCATATCAGATGAGTTGAGAACAACAGTAGATGCATGAACGAAGTCGAGAAGTAACAAGGAATATCCATCGAGAGCCAATGAGAGATATCTAGGAGCTGCATATTCAACTAACACGTCGACTACTGAACGATCTTCGCCAGTCAAACCTGATTTAGAAAAAATACATTTTAATGGTGTAATTCGCTACACACGCACCGACTATTTTTATACGTCAACAGTTTTGCCGTTCGTTGTCGTTCACTTTTGTTGTGACTTTCGAAAAACTGAACCGTTGGCAAAGTTTTCTTGTTGTTAATTTGTTTCCTTAACAGACTCTATTTTTTTTTTTACATAAACCACAAATAGTGGCAGTGATACCCAGTCACGTGTAGACCAGAGGTATAGATAATAAAACTACGTTTTAACGGTTTTAAGCGCAGTAATAAACGTAGTTTTATTATGTATACAAGGCGTAAAAAGTTAAGAAAATATTAAGACGAGGTATATCCTCGCTCGCTCTCTTTCTCATTTACGGGATTTCCCCGGCGCTCGGCTCAATGGGGCTTCAATAGCGCGTTCGGAGATAGATAAAGCGCTTTTTAGGGCAACCCAGCTCCCAATTCTATTGAACAACTTCTAGCGCAAAATCTTACGCTTTTTATAATATGCACATATCGAATTAATTTTAAAGTATATGAATATCTGGACTAATATTATTAAGAGGAAAGATTAGATTGTGATTTGTTTGCATTGAAGAAGCTCTGAAACTACTGAACCGATTTGAAAAATTCTTTCACTGTTGGCAAGCTACACTATTCCCGGGTGACAAAGGCTATATTATATTTACAATGCATTGCGAAAACTATTGATGATAGAATAAAATAATGTACTACGACTTTGTAGAACACATCATTATCTACAAAAAGTGTCGCGACAGCATATATCTAACTATTATAGTTATGCCACAATAAGTGTTCTTTTATTTTAAAAATTTAATTAAAATGCTGCCGCTAGAAAAGGCTCTTTATTTGTATCTTGGTATTAATCATTATCAAAATAAATTACTTCATATTCAAGACTGCTTCAATACCTTTATATAACTTTTTGAATTATTCAATTCGGACATTCCATTCGAAAGATATCACGAGTTCAAAAATGTAAGAATTAGTGACGGTGACCACGTGACGTGTGACACCTTTTCGTGAGCCAAAAATCCGTAAGACCCCCTCTATATAGAAGTTTCACTTCAAAAAACCATTCAACTATTCTTAATATTACAAATGCGACAGAAACTGTGTCTGCTACACTTTCACGAGAAAAAACACGGTACTGATTTTGGCTTAAGTTTGGTATAAATATGTATGTAGTCTCAAGGTGATTCTCCCGCGCCCAATACAAGCTTTAATTTAACTTGCAATGGATGTACCTATGTATGTATGTAAGTTCGGGTGGAATCTTGCAAGTTAAATTTGACCAACTTCCCGATTTCCGATTGAGTTGAAATTTTGCACGCATATGTATATCGTGTGACAGTGCAATAATATGGTATCATGAAGCTGATCTGATGATGGAGTCGAAAGGTGGCTATAGGAACTCGTGTACTAAACAAGATAGACCCGTCGTGTTTGGGCTCGTTTTACTTGTCTTGGCTAGGCACTCTGCTGCTACATGATATCCAGGATCTCAAAAGCTTGTATTTAAAAACCCTTTTAAAAAAGGTTATTATATTAATGATAGCTTTTTAAGAATCTTTGCCTAATAAGTGCTTTGCTGATAATAATAATGAGCGCTAATCAGTTAACTATGATTAAACATGAATTATCTTAGACTATTTTATTTCAAAAAAACTTTGTGGCCAATATGTGCGTTGGACAAGCGGTCATAAACAAAGAGAATTGCCCCCGATTCTGAGAATGGTTAATAAATAATGAATAGGTTCGGGGCTAAAATAAAATACATTTTTCCAGGACGGTAGTGTCTAGATAATTTCAATGCAATGAAGGCTGTATGGCTTGCTTGCTTTAAAAATAAACTGTTCAAATCATGATAAACGAGATAATAAGTTAGTTTGTATGCTTGTTCTTTCCAGCTATACGGCCTTCAGTATAGGCCGATTCTCTTGAAATTTTGAGGTTTTAACTGGATTGTATCAGAGAGGCTAATGGTAAACCTGATGGAAAATAGCTACAAAATAAAAATAGCTAAAATAGTGGTAAAGTTATCTGGGAATTCGTTATAACTACTGCAGTTCTAATATTTTTTGTTAAAATCTATTTAAATTCGAACTTTTTTTATAATTCATCATTCACTATCTAACAACGAAATTTAATGTTATAGGATTTTTAAATGGTTTCTATTTATTGATAATTGCGAAAGAAAACAAAATACTCCAAACGTTTACGAAATTCATCTTAGTTGGTAATTATGTTTTGAAAATAAATAGAATAGTTAAGTTGTGATAAAGCATACCATGATGGAGAGCTCTTTGGTAGAGATGCAAATGTGCCAAATGCAGGCGGTTGTTGCAAGACGACGGCGCGCCGGGGCCCTGCGCCTGCGTCGATTCGCACAAGAGCCGTAACGCGAGTAACTTTCCCGCTCTGCAACAAACAATTATTATCCTATTATTGTTATAAACGAGACAATTTATGAGGATAATTTTGACGAAACTTTATATTAATATGGCTAACATACCAAAATTATAGTACAGAATGAATTGAAATTAATTTCTATGCTTAAAACATGGCACATAAATACGAGATAACATAAAGATACACATGTTTTACTCATACGCGTGCAGTTTTTTTGGAGATTACTAAAAAAATACTATTTACAGAAATAACCAAAAAATACATTTACAAAATGCATCCTAAAATCTCGTTTACGGAGTAAAAACCTTTATCCAATAGGCCAATGGCTCTTTGTGTAGTTTTCTTTTGAATATACTCTCTTTTGCAAAAAAATACAGGCACCTTACAGTCATTGGCTTTCTATGGATAATGTTAGTATTTTTAGTATGTAAGCCTCAGAGCCTAAGTAACATAAAAGCGGTCGTCTCGTGGTTGTGTGCAACGTTTCCTCCCAGAATATTGCCTTCTTTGATCTGAACTTGTCACTTGGTATCGAGTTAAACGCCTCACGTTTAACCGCTGTGGGACGTAACATCGGCTACACCCCTCTTCCAGCAGCGTAATAATTTTACGCGTCCTAGCTTTGATTGCTTTTTCTGCCATTACAATAGACACAAAGGTATCTGTTTTAAGTCACAATAAGCAGGATTATGCTACAAACATAAATTATTCTACTAAAAATAACAAGAAGTCACTTAGTTGCCTGATAACATTTTAACCGCAAAACGCGAAAGCAAAAGGTCACAAACTGAAAAGGGATTATTATTTTTTAAATCCAAAGGTTTCGAAATCGTAATTAACTTTTTTATACCCAGACTCTTTATTAAGTGCTAGTAACATAGTTTGGCTATTAAGAAATTAACTATAGTAAAACTGACACATATTTATATCAGCGTCATCGTAAAAATAAGAACACTGGGTCACAAAATTGCCTAAGTAATACATACATTACGGCTAGAATTTGGAACACTAGTGTTTTTTATTGCGAAGCGGGCAAACAGGCGAACGGCCCATCTAATTAAATGTGATTACCACACACAACTGTGCCAGTCATTAAGCTATCACAACTTCTGATTATTGAGAAATAAAAACACACAATTTAGGAAAAAGGTGAAGGAGAAAAGAAAAATACAGCACAGAATGAATTCGTTACCTGTGCGTGTGCGGCAATGCCTCTGCTTCCAGGCACCATCCAGCCACCAAATTGAACGGCACGTGAATCTCCGTATTGCCATTTAAAGTTTGGTTCGCGCTTATCTATAAACAACATTCACGTCTCAATACAACTTATCTTCATATCAGAAAACATGATTACAATAAGAATATATAACAAAACCGTGCCACGTTAATCGATTCCGAGCGATCGTCGACTTCGTCGTATTGTTTAAGATTAAATAGAAACTCTAACATTCTCAAATCCATTAAACAACCACTTCGCGTCGTTACGAAAATGAAAATATTTGATCATTAGTCATTGGACACGAAAAGAAACTTTCGATATTTAAAATTACGAAATGTTTGTGTTAAAAATGTTTAAACTGTCATACTAAATTTAGAACTACCCACAACCGTTTGGTTAAATAAAAATAATACGTACATTATCATTAGGGATATAAGAATCAAAATACACGACAACCTCTCTCTTTTTGAGCCTCCTCAAGAGCCTCCTTCTTCCTGCTCTTCCTTCGCATTGGCAGTCTTTAAACACTTTCGAATCGGACAACAGTGCGCACAGTTTCAATAGAACCATTCATAGAGTACGCCGAATTAAATACGCCAATTTTCAAAATATCACAGAACAATAATTAAGCGGTATATTTATAAACAAACTGAATTGTAGGTGTGTATTGAGAGGACTGTGTATTATTATTTTCCAATTGCACCATCTGCCAAACATTGACAGATATCGAGTGATAAGTTGTGCGGCAGAGCATATTTGTGATAAACATTAACATATGGCTAGTTCACTATACTTAACATTATTTCGTTACGTAAATGTTTAGTCACGGCACCGGTTCAATTTGTACACCTATGTTTTATTCCAAATATATCTATTTATTCGTTACGTGTCGTAGGTTGTACAGGTAAACGAATTGCACTTTAAAAACTTCGTTTAGGAAACAAATTAGACTTTCACGGTTTAAAAAAAAATATTGAATAAAAAATGTGATTTCACATAAATCATGTAATATTCTTACAACGAAAATTAAAAGTATATAACTTATAACACAAACATTGATTTGTCACGCGTGACGTTGTAACTGTAAGGTCATAAGATAAAACGCGTGGAAAAGTAATTTTCACAGTTTTACTTCACTGAATATTAGTGTAGTTTTAGTGGACATTTTACTAATAATCTTAAGTGGTGGTTTGTTACAAACGCTGTAGGTTGCATACGGCGTGATGATTTACGCGACCCACGAGTGCTTATTATGACAATGCACTAGAGCAGGGGTCAACTATTAGTTTCGCTCGGGGTCCATTTTAAGAAATGAAATTACCAGCGCAGTCTGCATATTATCGATTTTTTTATTATTAAACTAATTACGGAAATAACAAAGGTATTTACATATCAATGAGAAAAATGTCATTTTTTCGCGGTCCGCACAAAATGGGTCGGCCGTCTGGATGCGGACCGCGGTCCGCTATTTGGCGATCCCTGTACTAGAGTGGTCTCCCTCACACGCCTGTATACGCGTATACGCTGTACCCAGCGTTCATACGTAATACGTCGCATCCATTATCATTATTATCGGGTAATAAAAATGATTTGTCAGCCTACATCGAGCATATTTTAAGTCAATATGTGTCAAGATATTCGCTTTCAAGATCGTAAAAAGTGCGTCCCTTTTATTTTTTGGCTATAGGTTGAAAAATTGAAAAAAAATTGGTGATTTTTAAAATAGAATAATGTAATTTAATATTTATTTATACTATGGGACATGTTTTCCTGAAATAAAATTATAAATAAAATAAATAAATAATAAAAATAGTCTCAACCGTCGTCGTCAGCCATTCACAGTCCACTGCTGGACGTAGGCCTCCCCAAGACGGCTCAACCAAAATTAGTTAAATGACATAATTTGAACAGTTTTGAGATGTGGGTTATTTCAGATTAAATGATTTTAGCAATAAAATAACTAGTAGGTGCATATTCTTCACCTCTACAAAACCCTTTATTGTGATGTCTGTGGTAGACTGACAAGTATTTCACCTATTTTTCATACTGCTGCATTTCAGGGGAACTATTTCACAATACAAATACATAAAAAGCACCTTGTGACCGTTAAAAAAGTTGATAAATTACCTATAATTGACATGAATGACATAATTACTAATTTTATACAGATTTAAAATAAGTAAAAAATTTGAAACAAGTTTCTATGACATTAACCGACAACACTCAAGGTCGAGTAATTGTAAATTAAACTAAGGGCCAATTCGACCAAACACAAAGTTACACCAGTAATACGTATTATAGAAATAATTTACTCTTTGTATTTATCTTTGTAGTCTTGCAGAACGTCAATTGCATTTTTGCGTGCCAATCTAGGAATAAATAATACTCCGTATTATTACTCTATTTACAATTAACGAATGCAGAACAAATTGATAAATCGACTAAAATTCATGATATACTACTTCCCCTCCCAGTCAACCCGGTCGGAGTGACAATCTAATTTCTCAATATAATGTTACAATTAGGACTACCTGCAAACAAAGCACATTTAAGTCCCGCTGGCGTCGTTTGAGTTAATATCATTGAAGCGCTTTTATGACCGTCTTCTTTTGTTAACTTTGTGTTTAAAATGTGTAATTAGAAAAACATCCCATTGTATTATCTTTTATGGTAGTCATTAGCCAGGTGTGATTATTAGAAATTCAGTCTGTGCGGCCGTGAGACATAATATTGTAATTGTACAGTATAAAGCAATGCCTCAATGCAGAGAGGGTCAGTCTAGCGATCAGTGTCATAACAGTTCGTACAATTATTTTTTCTTAGAGATTTTTTGCGTTCTATTAGTAGGTACGTATTGCAGTAGATGTCACTGTTCTCAAATTGAACACCAAATGAAAGAAAATAATAGGTTTCGTTATACGCAGTTGTTTTATTACTTGTTTAAGAAATATTTGATATGTTTTATGTTTCTGCAAGCCATATCAGCTAATAAATATATTTTAAAGTATGTAAATTCTATTCCTCGCCTTTTTTCAAATTATAAAGCTCTTTTTAACTTTAATTACTGGATTTTTGATGAATTTTCGATTTACCAAAAACTTATTTCAAAGATGTCAATTATGTCAAAACCAAAAAGACATTCGGATCGATACGAGTTACACTCGTGAATGTATGTACTTTGTTTGTGTTTTGATTATTTTTCAAACAACAACAAACAAAATCAAAATAATACTAGACGCCCTGGACGGTTTTTGCCGTTGTATTGTGTCGTATACCGATAGAGTGCGTTAGTATGTATATTATGACTGTTGACTCTATACCAGTATATATAAAGTACTCTGTGCTAGCGATAGTCACAAGCGAGGCAAGACGTTAGTGACGGACTTTGCGCGTGCTATGGAATCGTAAATTAGGTTTGTTCAGTTATATTTGTACCTGTGTTATACGTGTTTGTATAGTTCTAATAAATTCTATAGTGATTCTAACGGGATTTTTAATTCGAGTCCTGCAACTGGTAACAATAATAATAATGTTAAAGTGAAAAAGAATATTATTTCGTTTACAAAGTGTGTGAAGTCAACTTTATGGTTATGGTTTACTGTATTTATGTTTTAATTAAACATTTATATTAAAAATGTGTGACGAAACAATATTTCTTTCCCTAATCCATCTTAGTCGCCTTGGCAAATATTCAACACCACTATCGGAAACTTCGACCATATTTTTCAAGTGTTCTATTACTTGGTTGGTACTGTTGGCAGACATACAAAACCTTAGATATTTATCTAGAACTAGAGTTTACCCCGCGGCTGCGCCGCGGGTTAACCTCTAGTGCGTATCTCTTGTTTATAGAGCAAGCGCTACAGGTTATTATATTATTTTTTTATGTATTTGCCCACGGAAGATTTACTTCATTTTTTATCGCTAATTATACTATCCCCCGTCTATCTGTGAACAAAATAAATTAGAAAACTTGACCAAAAAGGCCAAAATGGTCTCAATGACCAAAAGCCCACACTGACCGACATGGCCAAAATGACGGAGTAAGCAAAAACGACCAAAAAGACCAAAATAATTAAAATGACCAAAGAGGCCAAAATGACCAAAAAGACCAAATAGGCCAAAATACCAAAAAGGCGAAATAGGCGAAAAGACCAAAAAGGCCAAAATGACCAAAAAGGCCAAAATGACCAAATAGTCCAAAATGACCGAATAGGCAAAAACGACCAAAATGACCAAAAAGGCCGAAATGACCAAAAAGGCCAAAATGAGCAAATAGTCCAAAATTACCAAAAAGGCCAAAATGAGCAAAAAGGCCAAAATGACAAAATAGGCCAAAATTACCAAACAGGCCAAAATTACCAAAAAGGCTACAGTGACCGACATGGCCAAAATGAGTAAAAAGGCTAAAACAGCCAAAACTACCAAATAGGCCAAAATGACCAAAAATGACAAAAGGACCAAATAGGCCAAAATTACCAAAAAGGCTACAGTGACCGACATGGCCAAAATGAGTAAAAAGGCTAAAACAGCCAAAATTACCACATAGGCCAAAATGACCAAAACTGACAAAAGGACCAAATAGGCCTAAATGACCAAAAAGGCCAAAATGTCAAAATAGACCAAAATGACCAAATAGGCCAAAATGACCAAACGGGCCAAAATGTCCATAAAGGCCAAAATGACCGAATAGGCAAAATCGACCAAAATGACCAAGGCCGAAATGACCAAAAAGGCCAAAATGAGCAAATAGGCCAAAATGACCAAAAAGGCCAAAAAGATCAAAAAGGCCAAAATAAACAAATAGGCCAGAATGACCAAATAGGCCAAAATGACTAAATAGGCCAAAATGACCAAAAATACCAAAATGACCAAACAGGCCAAAATGACCAAATAGGCCAAAATGTCCAAATAGGCCAAAATGACCAAATAGGCCAAAATGACCAAATAGGCCAAAATGACAAAATAGGCCAAAATGACAAAATAGGCCAACATGACAAATAGACCAAAATTACCAAATAGGCCAAAATGAGCAAAAAGGCGAAAATGACCAAATAGGCCAAAATAACCAAAAAGGCCAAAATTACCAAAAAGGCCAAAATGAAAAGTATACGTTGTCCACCCTCAGTATGAAATTTACATACGTACCGAATTTCAGCCAAATCGGCCCATTAGTTCTTCTGTAAAAGCATAACAAACAGAAAGACAAATATATTTGTATCCCGGAAACTATCCCATTTTTCGGGATAAAAAGTATCCTATGTTCATTCTCGGCATCGAAAACATATATATACTGAGTTTCAGCCAAATCGGTCTAGTAGTTTTTACGTGAAAACGGAACAGACAGACAGACAGACAGAGTTACTTTCGCATTTATAATATTAATAGGGATTTATGTGGTAGGTATAAGTCTCATATACACACTATCATATGTGGTAAAGTCATGTTGGAATCTATCTTGATTACAGTTCTTAGGGTCGGCTCCATTGGTATTGTGGCGAATGATGGTGGAACCACCTAGTTAGTTTTAGAACTTTTGGAAAAATCTAGATCGAAAAGACAAGGACGGATATATTTAGAAAAGGATAGACGATAAACGAAAGAAAGAGATAGAGAGATGTTAGAAAGAGATAGACGACGAAAGAAAGAGATAGATAGATGTTAGAAAGGGATAGACGTATAAACGAAAGTTCCCGAACAGAAGGTTCGGGAAAGAAAAGACAGAGATAGATAGATGGGTTCTAGAAAAATATTCCAGGTATATAAACAGCGTAAGGCGCGCCTACCGGGCAGTTTAAAGTTGAGTTCAGTCCAAGACAGTGAAACGACAAGTGCGATACTAAAGAGTTATTAGAGAAGGTTAATAGAAGACAGAGACGAATTAAGTGGTGAATTGAGTGACAAGGTTGGTGGTCAGATACGTGAAGGAGGTGTGTAGCGTAGTTCGAGAGAGGAACCAGAAGCGAGCTACACGCGATAATATCAGAGGTGTCTACGCAATATCGGCGACGGTATTGAGGGTGTGTTTACTTATCATCGGGACTGTGCATCGTGGTCGTGCGTATAGGGGCAACCCTACAGAGAGGTACTACGTGCGGCTGTGTAAGTCAATAAAAGTTCTTAGTCAAAAACTGGTGTTTTCTTCCAATCCATAAGTGCGTACTCCCGCTCGCACGTAACAAATACCATGCTCTCATAAAATATCGGCGTGAAACGGTTAGCCTTAAGCCAATTGTGTTACACGCGATAAGTGAGACTTAGTAGAGTGCGGTAGTAGTCCCATCCTCTCTATCCCACACCTCCTGTTTGATCCCTCTACCTCATCTCCCTATCCATCCTTAAGGCTGGCAACGCATTGGCTTCGTCCCTAATTTCCAATACAAGACAGTAACCACTTTCTAGTACGTGAGCCATCTGCCTGTTTCTCAGCGTCGCAATTTAAAAAGTCCAAAATATAAAATAACGCAAAGTCAGGCGAAACTAATTACATACACCGTGACCCGTGCCTATGGATGTAAAAAGTCGGTCTTGTGCCCGTTCGCTAAATATTACCTAAAATACACTTGGAGTAAATTTATTATTCTGTAACATTTCGTGGTATAATGATTTACTCTCAGATAGCTATCTAACTTTTAGTTTAGTAGTTCACGATTTATTCTTGGATTATAATTTACTCTTACTTGTTCGAATTTATCCTTAATTGGAACTTTCACTTATTTCAAATAAGTCTCTATTTCACGTCAAAATTATTTATGCATTTTATTAAATGCTATAACAATACCTACAACCAAAGCTATAATATAGCACCAATAGCTGAGTAACATTCTGAGTCACTTCCTGTGATTTTATCAAAGGACACCCGAAAAACATATATATTTGGGTTTCCTGCTATATGACGTAAATTGGCCAGAAGAAGAAATTTCCAATACGGTAATTTATATGAAAGGCTTACAGATTGTTTATATAACATACAGAAAATTAGAAATACCTAGGTAGGTAACATACTGAACATTGTATATGTGTATTTATATGCGTTTTATAAAGATTGTTGTGCTTTTTTTTTTTTTGTTGCATACTTTTTACTCACACCTTTGTAACTATAATTATTAAAACGCAATTTTCATATTTACCTAAGCAATATACTAAATATGGGAAACGTCGAAACTATCGAAATAACCTAGTCGCCTAATTACATTATAATCAAAATATTAATTACATGGTTAACTTTCAAAATGTTATGTTAAATTCCTACAATATATGCATTATGCTATTCAGATGTTGTACGGCAAAATGAGGCCTGCCGGCTCGGAGACTTGGAGCTAGTGTGTCTCAATCGCAGGCGAACCATGAATAATTGAATTTGGAGTGATACTCTACTACTACTACTACTACTACGCCACTTTAGAAGAATGACATTAAAGTTAAACGAATAGAATAGATAATTTCCATACATTTTCATGCAATTGCCACTTCTTTAGAGGGCTAAAAGTTTACCGGTTTCGATTGATTGCCAACGATTTAGACGATAAGTAAATACTGTGAATAAAGTATGTGTTTGTACCCCTGCAATACACAGAATACATAACAATAATCATATCTCACCTTGAGCAGTGTCGCGTTGAGGTGTATTAGATAGTTGTACAAGTGCTGATGGGCGTGGGGGTCCTTCAGGTGGTTGGGGTCTCCCAACGCGGCGAGCATTCGTCGCCAGAGCACCGCCGCGACGTCGGGCAGCCATCCGCGGGCGCGCCCCCCCATCACCACGCCGACGCACCCCGCCCCCGCCCCCGCGCCGCCCTCGCCGCCCCCCAAGCCCACGCCCATGCACTCGCCGGACTCGTTCTCCGTCCATTCTAGTGTCATCGTACAATTATATTTTTGAAGTTATACTTCTTTAGGCGCGTTAGGGAAAAATTATGAGAGTAAATTTTTACGATGCGCGCGCACACCGTCACACGAAAAAGCTACACCATGAAATTAGCTATAGTCAACATTTTAGTTTTTTATTGTTAGTGCCGTTTTTTCTACAAACATAGAATAAGGTAAAAGATAAAATTTTCGAAAACATTTTTATCTTGATACGCCAAAGAAGTATAACTTCTAACCCGTGTACTTAAGTACACACCCACAATTTTTTTTATGAAAGGAAAGTCGTGGTAGCGTAATGGCTAGCGCACGCGTCCTAAACTCAAAGATCGCGGGTTCGATCCTGGCCGGAACGCATGCACCACTTAGGGTGTCTTCTGACCTAATGTGCATATTGTTACAATTACCACGTGCTAACAACGGTGAAGGAAAACATCGTGATGCAACCTACACATCGAGATAATGGATGTGTCAAACCTGCCGAGCCGCCTTGGACAAGCATGGCGGGTATGCCGTCCATTCCCCTACTGTGGGAGGCCCGAGCCCAGCAGTGGGACAGTTATAGGCTGTTGTTATTTTTTATTTATATGAAAGGAAAGTTCTAGGCCATATAACAGTGGCTCTGGCGGAGGCCGAAACACCAAAGGATTTTAGTGTTTATTCCTGATTGTGGTGTGGCAACAGCACTTCTAGTTTTTACCTAGAGGCCTGCTACACAGACCAGGCCCCGAATTTCCCCCATAACGCGGCTGATGGTCCTCAATCAGATTTCTCGTAAAAAAAGTATCAGAGTCTATTTAGGTTAAGAATATGAGAGAATTTTAGAAGAAAGTCGTAATTTTACTAGACGAACATGTTTCATCTCACGTCAAAGTTACAAAATAGGCAATACCGTTTCTATAACATACACGACTTGTTCAATATACTTACCAACATTACCACCGTCCGAACCAAATCAATTTGTAGAGGTGAATCTTTGATAGAACTGCTTTCTACGCCGCTTGAAGGCGCCGGTGAAGGAGATCTCGAACCTAAAGAACATCATAACTTCAAATAGTCTTACAAACACAGATAAAGTAATAAAAAGAAACTGTAAGCCGTAGGATTGTACATCAGAAGTGAAAACTTTGTATTTGAGACTACTAGTCACTCGAGTTCAGTACATTTTACCCAAAGTGCTCAATGCACCTAACATAGATTTCACTTCAGAAGTGTATGTGTTGTCAAACTTTTCAGATGATACTGGATGTCTCTTTTGTACACCATACATAAGAGATTATGTATGGTGTACAAAGAGACATCCAAACTGAATTAATACTAACACTACTTCATCATAACACCTCAAAGCAATAGTTAGAGATCACATTAGTGACTAAGTGGTAAAAAAATATATTACCTTTAAAATTGCCACTTACCGCTAGCCGAGTCTCTTTCTTCCTGCTGTGTTGAACTTCTCAGAGAATCCAGTGAGTACCACCGCCTTGGTTTATTGTTTACGGGTACCTTGACATCTAATAAAAGAAAATAATAATAATCGGCAAACAAACCCACATTGTATATTTCAAAGCTAATCTCGGTACACTATGTTATGGGTAACATACACAACCACACCATAGAAGATGAAGGAAACTCGAAATGAAATCGAATACTCCTCCCAGCTAGCTCCCTGACCGAGTGATAGCTAGACTGGTTTAGGAGAGCTAGATTTAGACCACTCAACGAAAGAGGCTGTTATCCATAAATTCAACATTTACCATTTCACAAAATGATTATAATGTACATGCAACCTCATTACTGATGCACATCTATGCTTATTTTTACAGCAAATTCCTATATTGCTATCGGTTCCTGATACCAATACCTGTACCAATTAGCAAATCAATCAGACATCTGAAAGTCGGTGAAAATGGGGTTGAACGATTCCTTTACATTAATACATAAAGATCACGTTAATAAGAGCGTTTTAATAAAAGAAAATATTTCAAAAACTACTCAACAAATTTTGTTCTATCAAATTTTCGTTGAAAATATTTTCTACCACCATGGTTATTTTCAGGTTTTTCATAGCATTGTTCAAATGTTACATTGGGAGACACAGTTTATATCTTTGCAAGCGTATACCTCTCTCCAGCTCGGCATAAATAAAAAGAATAAGGTAATAAAACACATACACACATACCTAGGTGAATCAAAAAGTTCTTAGAAGTGCAGATTTATAAAACTGTTGCGAAATTTGTGCCGCGATTGATGACCGACGACCAAAAAGCCAATCCCATCCGGGTTTGTCGGGAACTGCTTGATCGTTCAAATGAAGATGAAAACTTCTTGTCAAGAATCATAACCGGTGATGATCATACAGATGAATTATAACATTGACACCCATCAAAGGAAGAATATTTGAAACGATTTCGGAGATGAAGGCAAAAGCCACGAAGGAGCTGAAGGCCATCATAAAAGAAACGTTCCAGGAATGTTTCAACAAGTGGAAACACCATGGGGATAATTGTGTGCGTTGGGAAGAAGAGGACTTTGAAGGGGAACCATCAGACATATAATTCCCAAATGAATTGTTCTTTTATGACCTGAGTCCGAGTATTTTTTTAACAGACCTGGTATTCTACGCACTTAGCCCCGACTGATTTTAACTTGTTCCCAGAATTAAAATAGGAAATTCGTGGCACTAAATTTCTCGATAATGACGCGGTTATGGCTGCCGTAAAGGAGTTTTTCTAAACTAAAAAAAAACCATTTTTTTCACAAGGAATAAGGCATTTAGAAAAGCGTTATTCTAAATGCATTACATTGGGGGGAGATTATGTAGAAAAATAAATAAAATTTGTTGATTTTTTTTCAAGTTTTAATATTGATTCTAAGAACTTTTTGATTCTCCCTAGTAAGTATAAACCATTACTGTGTAACACTACCTACTATACAGTACTGTATGTGTTAACCCATACTAAGTAACATTCATTTTATGAGTGATGGATCATTCTGGGACCACAACCCATGCTATAATGACTGATATTTACACAAACGTCTGTTTGAAAAAATATGAAGATTATAAAAAAGATTCCAACCTATCAAGAATGGTCAGTGAACCCTAAAAACAACAACTCACCCGTCTGCTCTTGCGCGTGTTTGATATGCGGGTCGCTACGACACGCGTGATCTGGCGTCTCGTCGATCCAGTTTCCTTCCGCGGTTGGGAGTCGTGGCCGACCTTTGGCGATTTACCTGGTAATCAAAAACATTTGGAAACATCCATTTGGAGCGAACAAAAGAAGTACATACAGCATACACTTTTAATGACAATCAGAACTTGGACTGCGACTTTAAGATTGGATTAAAGCGTTTTACGATTTCAAATTTTCCATGAATTCTAACAGGATAATTGTTTTTGATTTCTTTTATTGATTAAAATCCATATAGTCCAAATTAGTCGAAAATGGGGCAAATCTCAGAATAAAAGCCAATAATAACCGATAAACCTGTAAAAACCTTTATTTTGGTATTCTAAGTTGTCTTAAAAGTTTCATAATATCCATGTCCGTGTCTTGAGATAGTCAAGGTCAAAGGTCCCGAAAAGGATTTTTTTTGGCAATATATAGCTTCTTATGCATTAAACGATAATCGAATGTATTATAAGAGTTGTAGAGCATAAAAATTTCTACAAGTTTTATTTTTTATATTATTATTTTTGTGCTGTATCATAAAAAATAAAAAAATCTAAAAATAAAATATTTAAGGGCGGACTACCCTTAACATTTAGGGGGATGAAAATAGATGTTGTCCGATTCTCAGACATACCCAAAATGCACACAAAATGTCATGAGAATCGGTCAAACCGTTTCAGTGTATGGTGACTAATATTGTGACACGAGAATTTTATATATAAGATCGGTATAAAAATTGACATTAAAATTTGTATGATTTTAATTTCAGATTTTAACCAGTACTAAGAAAACTACTGGGCCAAACTATGTCAAATTTTTAGGGGACTACATGGCAGCTATTCCGCGTCGACCAAAAAAGAATCACGTAAATCGAATCATAAATCTCAGAGTAATCGGTGTACATATGGAACGGAGTGATAATTATTTCCATGAAAAATGTTCATAAAATGAAAACTACTGGGCCAAACTATGTAAAATTTTTAGGGGACCAATTGGAAGTTATTCCGCGTCGAACAAAAAAGAATCACGTAAATCGGATCATAAATCACTGAGTAATCGGCGAACATACATAAAAAAGGAACAAAAAAAGAAAAAAGATCCCGACGAATTGAGACCCTCCTCCTTTTTTCGAAGTCGGTTAAAAAATGAATGGACAGTGAAATTTAGACGTTGTGTCATAACCCACTCACCCGGCGTCCTCGAGTCGCTCGCGTTGGCCGCCACCACGGCGTAGTGCAGTGGCACGGGCCGAGGCAAGGGCGCGATGCCGCCCACGCGTCGGCCGCCGCGCGTCCGCGTGTCGTTCGCGTTCGCACTCTCCGACAGGTCCAGAGAGTACACGTGCCGTGCCAACACCCGTGTCAGAGTTTCCATCGTTTTCTATAACAATCAAGCAGGTGACAAACATTACAAATTAATCTAAAACAATCTTCTTAAAACAGATCTCAGTCTATGGTATGTAAAAGTAAACCGCTACTAATAATAAAACACTTACCGCCCACTCCTTGATCAAATCTTCCCAATGTGTCAGTCGTGTCAATAGTTCCATGAAGTTCTGCCATAATTCGGGTTTAACGGCCACATTCAGATTGGCTTTAATCCACGTCACTATCAAAGTTTGAAAGAGGGCTGGGGCCAAGAATCCACCTGAACAAAGTCAACCAATAAAGATAAGGCCGAGTAAAGATAGATAGAAAGTTTATTATGCCCAATGTAAATGAATAGAATGTTAATATCATTTTTAATGACACTGGACTTAACTTAGTAGATTAACCAAAATTACCAAAATGAACAAAATAACCAACATGACTAAAATTATCAACATGTTCAAAATGCCAAAAAACAACACCTATCCTACTTTCTGGGATAACCTTTACATAAATCTATCCTATTATCCAGGATGCAAAGTATCCCTTATCCACCCTCGGTATTTAAATTACATATATATGCCAAAATTTCCGCCAAATCGATCCAATACTTTTTGCGTGAAAGCATAATAAAAGGGGGATAAATATATTTCATTTCAGAAACTATCGCATTTTTAGGGATAAAAGAAGTATGTTGATCCTTGGTATCGAATATATATATATATATATATATATATATATATATATATATATATATATATACACTATGACTATATATATACACTAATAAATAAATAAAAAATTATAAGCGACCTTTCGAAATTTTAATTTTGAACTGAAATTTTCAGAAACTTATTATTTTTTGGTCTCTAAAATTTTACCGTAACAAGAAAAAACATAAAAAAACGATTTTGACGATATTTGAAATTTTTTAAAATTTGGAGCAGCCTCTTAACCCATCAAAAACTAACATTTTTCCACTCGAGACTAAAAAAAAATAGTCGGTTTTTTTGCGCCACCCTAATATCCTAATATATATATAGCAGGTGTTTTACTGAGTTTCAGCCAAATAGGTCCAATAGTTTTTCTGTGAAAAACAAAACAGACACACAGAGTTACTTTCGCATTTATAATATTATAATAGGGATGTTGCAGTATAAACTTTTAGTACATTTCGGCATTATTATAATGACGTACAGACAAATTCCGTCCATATTTCATCAATATAAAGTGTGTAGCAAATAATATAGATAGATAGATAGATAACACTTTATTGTACACCATTACAGAAAAGCTTACGAACTAGTATTCGAATATATAGTTTACGAAGTAGTATTAGTAGTAGTAATATAGTCTTCGAGAAAAATAATTGTAACATGCATATATGTTATGGACAGGTCGATAAAAGACGGACGAGCAGGTCGAGGAATCTTAAGAATTCTTTTATATAATTTCAAGGTGTATTTCGTAACAAAATGGATTATAATAGGCTTTCCTTACCCAAAGATTCTTGTTTTCTCTTCGGTGGTACTTTAGTAAGTACTAATGATGTAATTTGTAAAAGCACTAGCAGAAGTTGTTCCCTGTAGTTAAAAAACAAATGATTTATGCATATGGACTAGTCATAATCATAACCCTTATTTTGAGGAAAGATGGTAAAATAATTTAAAGTACTCTATACATTCTACCATTTTCATTGTGTGTAAATATATCTTAACTTAATATTTATCTGATTAAAATTATTTAAGTTTTAGAGAGCTCGCTTGATAGTGACCGCCCAGTGGTTCCAGTGATACTTCTAGGAAACCTTAAGTTAAATTTTCTAAAAGGATTTATTTAAGCTAAGCTAAGATTTGTTTATTTAAGTGTTATTTATATATCTACAATACTTTAATTTTACTAATTACCATGAATTGGCATCCATTGCTACATGCATGACCATATATCTATATATATTGAGCACACGTTTGCAGGTGTCCGTCTGTTCTTCCAGCAATTGCTGTTGGCTGAGAGCGCCGGGCGGAGCCACGGGCGATGGCGATGCCAGAAATACGTTCGCCGCTTGCGTCATAAATACTTGCAGTACATTCTATGAACAAAATATATTGTATACATTTCAGTCCACTAAAAGTAATTAAGATTCATATAATATGTAGTGTTGATTTTAGGAAGGCTTACAGTATATATATACAAAATATAGAAACAATAATATATAAAAAATGCTGATAATAAGAAAAAATGCTGTATAAAAAAGACAAAAACATAAAAAAAAAGACAAAAACATATAAAAAAACGATTATCAAAAACATAAAAAAAACACAAAGCTTTACATTTTGTCATTTTCTGACATACAATTTTTTTTAAACTAACGTAAGAGATTCGTAAATTGTTAATATGTTTTTAATAATAAAAAATATTGGAAATTGTATTGTTTTTTTACGAACTTCTTAAAAGTATACCTACCTGTAATCCAGCTCGGACCATGATGTTGTCTCGACCGACAACCCCTACCGCCCCTAAGTACGAGTCGTTCCTTAACCTCCTCGGTGGAGCAACCAGCTCACCTTGAGCCATTTGCTGCTCATAAGTATTCTCCACAAGAAATGGTGGTATTTCAGCAACCTGGCAAAAAGGTTTGTTAGTTTTAAAATTATATTATAATAAAGATCAGTTTATCAGAGGTAACCACAACAGTGATTATCTACAGATTATAGCTGTGGGATGATGAAACTGTATCCATAAAACATTGCTCTGATGGTTTAAAATATTAGTAGGGTAAGGTAGGTAGGTGCGTTACTACACCATCGTTGGCAACCCACCATATCATTTGTACCCAGCCAAATTCTTCAAGATATTAAAATATATATATTATATGCCCATAAAATAAAATTAGTATCATTTTTTTGGGTAAAATAATAGGGTGCCAAAAGTCATAGTTTAGTCTATATTATTTAAATAGCTAAAATTTACTACTCCAGTTATATAACAAAATACTAATTACATTCATTTGAATCCAATCCTTATATAATGCAATGACTCTTCTAATCGCTGCTGCATGTGAGAAAGGGAGTAAAAATGCCTGCCGCAGGACTTCAATTGTGAAGTCGACATGTTCGCGTGAAGAACAACAGAGCACGTCGCGAACAACTTGTTCAGAACTCAGTTCTTCGTATAATCCAGTACCTGTTTTGGAGAAAATTGATATTACTTCAATCTCTCTTTTCTTTCACCATATCCCAATTATTTGGGGTCGGCACAATATGTCTTTTTGCTTCCTCACTCCTCTACTCTGACATACATCTTCTGCCACACCACATATCATCACATCATCTTTCACACAATACATCCATCATATTTTTGTCTACCTTTACAATTTGTTCTCATCCATCTTGTTGTTTTACATTCTTTTTGTCACGTGACTTTCGTCCCTCCTCATTATATATATGCCCATAACAACTTAATCTTCTTCCAACTTTCAAATTAATATTACTCCAATATAACTTACAGTAAATATCATCTAATATCACATTTTTTACTGTGTACACGCCCAGATTAATTTTACGTTGGTTTTGGCTCAAAGCTTAGACTGGCATTGGCCTAGCATTACTTATAAACTGAATATGTACATACATACATAACTTCACGCCAGGTCCCTTGCCAGGTAGGCACGAACAGCAGAGCGCCATTCAGGCTTATTCTTACACACCTCTTCTTTGACATTCATAGATCTTGTCATGCACGATCGTCTGTTCTTAAGGCTCCTGACATCACCTTCTGCTAGTACACGATAAATTTGATTTCACTCCGAAACTCTCTCTCTGAATATGTACATTAGTATATTTTGGAATATAAATTTAACATAGAGAAGACAATAGAAGGAAAAATTCTTAGTACTATATACATGTGTAAAGCACTTTAGTTGTTCCTTCATCAAGTTCTTAGGGATTAATTGATTGTCATAAAACTACATGGAGAGTACTGGAGACATGGCTCGTTGTACACAAGTAAAATTGTGTAGGAAGGCTTAATACTATGAGATGTTTTCATCTAAAAATCTCACCAGATTCCAGACTAGGATGTGGAGTGTTAGACGCAGAATCATGCGACGACGCCCGACTGGAATCAGATGGATGTCCAACAGTGAAAGAAGTTTCCTCCTCATGGTGCAATGAAGCTGCTGGTGTTGGTGTATTGGAATGTGGCAAATGGGAGCCAGTACTGGTCATAGAGGATGGCTGACCACCATCACTGCCTTGCTTCTTCATGAAGTGTGCATAACTAGCCACCCATTTGATAAGTATCACTCTACATATTACATAGTCATCTTCTAAAATGTTGTGTTGTACAGGTAATTCTAAAATTGATAACAAGTTTTGAGACTAGAATAACTAGTATATTACAGACTGGTAAAGTAGACAATGTCTAGATATGTCACCCTCTTAATTCTTGTTTTAGAATACCGTAAAATGGGGGGAATTGGGACAATTTTTAACTTCGACATTGATTTTTATCGTTTTTTTGTAGTTATAGTAATAAAACAGAGATCATAATGGTTCCGGTACTTTAAATTTTCATTTCTAATGCATTAAGATATAGTTTATTAAAGAATAATCATAAAAAGTTACAAAAACTCACTTGTCCCTATTCACCCAGACGTTGGGGTGAATCGGGTCGCTTAAGAGGTTAATAGAGTTTTTCGCTAGGGCTGACACTTTCATACTATAGGCAGGTACCTACAATACCTACCTGGTAGGTATTGTAGGTACCTGCAGGTTTTTAGGCTAGGTACGTAGGTACTTGACATATACCTACCATTTTTTAAAGTGTTAGTCTTCTAATATATTATCATAAACGACCCAATATTTTGAAGTACGTTTTTTTTACAATACTTATGACAGGATGACTGAGTGTTGAAAGATTATAGAAAAAATATTGCAAGCTCAAATTTAAATCCTACCACAAAGTGTAACACGTAACATCAATGTGTATATAAGGTCGCAAATAAAACTTGAGGTTTGTCCCAATTCACCCCCTAGACCCTATTCCCCCCGTTTTACGGTACAAGATTATTTAATGACTGCTAATTTTCAGAAAAACCCAATTTAGGATACATAACTATTAAAGTGATTAACTTTACAAGGTCAAAATAATAAGAAACATTGAAGAGATATGTATAAAAAATAATAATTGTTTATCAAGTTTTATAATACTTACCAAGGTTTGGTTTGTATAATGAGTTTTTACTATTAAACTGTGGACAAATTATTGGCAAATAGTATAATTTAAATTTCTCCAGTAAAAAGGCAAAGCATCTCATGATTTCGCGTGCGATCTATCTCTCCACTGAATTCTCGTAACAGATGTCGCCATTCCATCAAGAAGTATCTCAAAGAAATACTTTGTTTCATTGTCTATTGACTTTTCATTTGCACTGGGTGGAAGTAGAGGTTGTATTTCTACACTTTGGACAGGATTTAGTGCATTTGTGTCATGGAATATTGATGCAGAGACATTTGCAATTTTCCCCATGATGCCCGTTGGTGTTTGTTCTACTACCACCTTTTTGCCATTGTCCACTGCAGAACTGAAGTTTGGATGTTGCATGATATCTTCCATACTGAAGTCTCCAGCTTCTTGAGGAATACTTGAGCTGATATCAAATGTCTTAGATTTAAGGGGTGAACCACTGGGAGGATGCAAGGCTCAGGCATCCCTGGCACAAGGGATGCAAACATTTTGTGCACTTCATATGGGGCATTGTCACCAAGAGCTTGGTACCATAATAAGAAATACCTAAGGACAATAAAGTACATTTATGATTTTCACGCCTTAGCATAATAAATACCCTTATTAATATTCACATCTTAATTATTGTTCCATAAACTGTCGCAGAATATATTTATGAATTAGAAAAATATAATTTAAGGGTTCATAATTAGCATCATGTTTAGTAAATCCACATATAACTTTTTTAACCAATAAGGAAACAGGACCATAGTTCCGAAGCAGAAACTTTGAAACTTAATTGGGTAAATAGTTTGATTGATTTAATGCTAAGGTGAAGGTTAGTTTTTTATAGTATTTGCAATTCAACCAATATATTTTGTGACATTAAAAATATATTAGAAACTTCATAAACATATAATAATATATGATATAATGTATGTATGTGATATAAAGAATTTTCTGGTAAATTTTTGCTGAACTTGGGTTGAGTTTCAATACATAAACAATGTGTTTACAAAAATTTCTTTTAAGTGTATAAGCTTGTACCAAATAAATGTAAACATCAAAATTTATGATTAATTTTTTCATGTATTGAAGTATCACTAAATGTTCTCGAATTATAGCTTTTGCTTTTCAATCATTGTAAATAATGAAAAGTGGATTAACAGCCGGGTCCTATAACTTATCACTTGACCTACCATAGATTGAATTTTGACATTAGAAATATGGAGCTTATGCAATTTTTAACCGACAGTGAGGCAAATAAACAGTTGGTTAGATATAGAAACCCATAATTACTGAGATTATTGCCAATCTGCTAGAAAAATATTCAGATCATTTTAATAATGATATTTTAAATGCTAAAATTTGTATATTATTAATAAAAACTATATTTAATTTTAAAATATTTTTTTATATAAAAGTGTTGAGTGCATGGGCAATTATAAAATATGCTAGGAGAAAGTATGCCCAGAAGGTTGGCACACTGGGGGGCAATGGTAATTCATTGTTTGAAATATGAACTAGTACAAACCTCTCTCTGTTCATCATCAAAGAATAACAAGTATACAAGTAATTAGTATGTATTTATGTTTTAAAATTTGTTAGTCATAAAGCAAAGTTGACTAACCTTATTGCCTCAGCTCTCAATTTCTGAGAGTTACCATTATGGAGGAGTTTTGAAAAAATCCTTGTTAATGAATGCAGTTGCCATCTTTTCCCAATCAACTCTGGAAGGAGGCACAATACTTTCTCCAAAAGTGAAAGAGCACCTTCTAACTCTTCTTTGCCTGCTTTGTGAACTAAAAAGTAAAAACCATCTATTATATATCTTGCATAAAATATGACCCATGTTAGTAAATAAAGCCAAAAGAAAATGTTAAGTGTGGTAATTAAAAACTAATTATATTGCAGTGTCATTCCCATCAGCAAACAGACTTATGACTGGTTTTAAGTGTGACTCAAGCTTTTGTTAATAACATAAGTATGTCCTTGTAACAAGACAAATGGGCAAACCTGTTAAAGTCATCAATATTCATACTTTTATGGCTGACTTTGATTTCTAAAGCACTTAGTGTTGGTATATATATGATTGTTATGTAACTAATTTCTTTTACCTTTACTACCTTAGTAAATGAAGCAAAATTATGAAGGTATCATGTGAGAGGAAATCAATGAATATGTAATGATAATAATACAATAAAATAAATTAATAATAGAGAAATTTTCAAATTTATTGGTTTAATATGCTTTTAATAATTTTAACTTCTTTTTTATTTATCTGACATGTATACTTACTGAAAATTTGTTAGTGTAGGGTAGCATTATAGCATAGAGACATTTAGTTATCAAAACTATTTGCACATCATGTGAACTTTATATTATGAAATACCTATTAAAGTACCTATATTTTTGCAAATTAAGATTTGATTGATAATATGTAGATATTTATATATGTACATAAAATTATAATGGCATAGGTTTCTGTTTACGGAAACTGTGATTAACATTATAAAGATTTATTTTGTGATAATCTCAATTGTATTATTTCATACAGTTCATTCAAATTAAGGTCACTAACATTGTGTACGCAAGTGTAATTGTTATATTTGAATAAATATATAGCTTAATGAAATCAGTGCTTAATCAAAATAAACTGTTGGGAGTATATTTAAATGTTATATATATAACCAAAATGTAGCACAAACTTGGGGAGGCCTCAATCTAGCAATGGTCAATGTTGGGCTGATAACAATACGAAGAGGTGCAATGTTAATACAACAACTATATAATTTAAAATAAAGAAACCTAAAAACTGAATTATATAAGCAGATATTCAGTCTTGGATGTTATCATGATTGGTGTATTAGTAACCATATAAAAAATTATTTCAAATTTTGTTTCAAAAGATTCTTAATACCTGTACAATATGTGTGTATAATTTTTTTGTTTATAATGCTCAAATATGTGAAGCTTGTTGCTTAACCCAGCAAGATATTAAATATGAGATAAGATAATGTCAACTACTATGCATAAGTGCAAAGAATCTACTAATAGAATAACTTAATTATAGTTGTTAAATTATGTTTACTTTTGTGTCACTTGCATGAATGTAAAAATGTTCAAATGGAATGATATTCAGAATTGATTAATTATTTATTGATGAATTGTGTTAATGTAAAGGGAAAGTAGTTAGACATATGCATACATAATTATAATAATATACAAAATATTGATTGCTCTCAAAACAAGATGAAATTTATATACAAGTAATATGGTATTAGTATTATCTAATATTTAGATCAACATTTAACCTAATTAATAATATTCAATAATTTGAATTTAAAAAAAGTCTAAAAATATAAAAAAGTCTAAGAAATATATACACATATAAATATATATACTAAAAACTAAATGAAGCCCTACCCAACTAAACCTATGTCAAATATAGAGAGTCATATTATACATTGTTTCTATTACAACATTACACTTCTTTACATATGATGGAGACCTACAAAATATTTAAATTTCTTAATGTGACTCAAAAACATAAAACATGATTTAACAAGCAATACATTACAGGCAATGGATGACCCAATATACATGACTCTGAATAAACATTCATCACTCACCGAGATGAAACGGAAGTTCTGTACCGCAGAAACAGAAAAAAGGAGGTGTAAATTATAGGGCTCATCATGTTTACAAAACTAATATTTATAATTTCTATTTCTAAAGGTTATGCATACAGTAGGATTATTATAACATTAATGTACCTCTCTGTCGAAGATTGTTCTCAGCTTGAATGAAATTATCGTAAAGTATAAAGTAGACATGACTGAAGTTCCCTTCAAAATAAGTTTTAGCTTCTTCGGAATCATAATGCTCTGCAATATGAAATGCAATTAAAAAAATTATTACTTCACACTCATAAAGCTTACAAGATTTTAGTTACAAAATATGTACACACCGCTAGGTGCTGTTCTGTTTGTTCTTAAAAATTTGAAGAGATATTAATACTGTTATAGTAGTACTCTTTTAGTTGAATGGTGTCCATGAAGAGATGTGTGTACAACAGTAGAAACTTAAATAATTTTCATGCCACATTAAAACTTCCATTATGATATTAAAACTGCACAAAAAATAGTAAACCGAAGCACATCAACTACAGGTACAGTTATTCTTGACTTAATTAGCATGTACGTTATGTAGTGCGTATGGCTCGTCCTAAGCTCAAATTAAAGCAAAAACATTGTTTAGAGCACTGGCAAATCACGACAAAGGATATAGAAACAATATTACTCACCTAAAACGATTTTTAAATGCTTTAGTCGGGTCGCAGAATCCTTTTTAGAGTCTTGTATTTTTACGGTGGATTTCTTAACATCTTGATGAGATTTTTTGGTAAACATCTCGGAAACTTGTTTATAAGGTCATTACGCGGATTCTTTTCATTCTTAGAATGAAAAATACATTAGTTTCACATTGTTTTCTTCAAGTTTTCACTCCCATTTTGACATTTCACTTACATAAAAATCACGGTTGACGTAAACAGATACTATCGCAACGTTCCGTTTCAAATGGAATTTTATACGAACCGTATTATAATTTAAAAAAATATACACTTTCTTTGGTATCTGTTTTTCCACTTTTAAGTAGACAAAAACTATATTATTATATTTTCTTAAGTTAAATACAGGGGTTATAGAGCAATAATGGTTGGTTTCTATATCTTACCGACCGTTTATTGGCTGCATCAAATTTGACATAAGCTCCATACAAATAATATCAATATTTAACGGATAGTGCGGCAAGTGAATGAATAGTAAGATATAGATATAGGAACCAGCCATTAGTCAGTCGACGTTGTCGTATACACCTCTCCAACGATTCTTAATCGGCAACAGCCATGAACCTGGGAGAGCTTCAAACTTATTGTCTAGTGCGAGAAACTTATTTATTGATTAGGATAGAACAAAAATAGCATGTCGGCACACATCCTGAAAGCTAAAACATACCTACTTTGGGTCGCTGAGATATTATTATCAATCAACTGATATAACTAGTGGCTTTATCTCAATTCTAGCTCAATGAATGAGGTAGATATATATACTCGTAACTTATCTGGCAAGTAAATAAATTTCATTCAATGCTAGTAGGTGTACTTGTACACTTGTACTAAAATGAGGGCAAAAACTCCTATGCCCGGTTCCTATATTTTACCCACCGTTCATTTCCCTTATATTATCGGTTAAAATTTTGCATGAGTTCTTTTGTCAAAATTCTACCGATGGTAGAGCAAGTCAATAAAAAGATATGGGAAACAGCCATTAGTTCAATTGATATCACAAATATATTTAACATAGTCAAACACTGCTTTTCAGAATAACACACGACATCATCGTTGGTATTCGACCCGAAAGCAGGCAAAATGCATAAGAGCATAATTATTATGCCCTTATTGCTAAAGATAGCTCTGCAATAGATAACGTTTCATACAATATCTAGCAATGCGCAGGCATCTGCATCAAATTTTGGAGATGACATAAAGTTGGATGTAGAAATTAATCAAGTCCCAATTAATTTCATATGACTTTATCGTCGAATCTATCAAAGCATTAGCCAAACGTTTTTAGCCTACATATTAATTAATTAATGATGAATCATTGTATTAGCTTATAATTTACTAATTCTGAATTGCCAACGATAATTGGGATCCATCGGCAAAGGATTTCTTCATTTGATGCCACCATTGCCACCCGTGACCACAAGGCCTGGTTTGTATTTCGGGCAATGAACCAGCATTTCCGTATAGCGTGCCATATAGAGTAAATTAATATAACCAATGCAGCCAGCCTTCTGGATACGCTTGACTTGCTGTATCTCTGGCAGCAATTTGTTAGGTACATAGTTTATATGTATTTATTTATAACTTTGTTTATTGTTAATAGTATTTTTCGACTAAAACTATTTTTTATCATGAGTAAATAAGAAAACATATTGGAGAATACATATTATTTTTAAATGGTTCACTGGTGTATTTTAATCGATGGGCGCGTGAACTGTGTGGAAATACCCATAATAAACTGTTGACGTCTTTCAAGATACAGATTGTTCATTAATTGGTTAAACGAAATTATTGCTATAAGCTGTTGAAGAAAAACAGGTTTAGAATTTATATTTTCTATATCTTCGTGTAAACGATTGTTCGTATTGTGGTCAATTCGAATATCGTTAGGATTCATAGACGCGCGTTTGCAAAATATCTGTTTATGTACTTATTCTTTTTATAGTTCGGTAGACATTTTTGAAAAAAACGGAGACTTTAGGAATAGCCATGTTTAACTGTCCGTCTTTGTATTTTCGCGGTAACTGCTAGGTCTACATCATCTATATGGATTATATTTCACATAGTAGGGGAGCCCGAGATGCTAAATGTGGAGTTACTTGAGCGTCGCGGGGACCTGTTGGATTGTGAAGATTAGATGCTAAAAAGATAAAATTTTCTATGATGTGTTTCTTCTGTTTCCCTTTCACTGGCGGGAGGAGTGTTACAGGTTTTTTTAAAGTAACTCATGCAAAAAAAATACTGATCAGGGTGACCATCCTGTATATGTAGCTAGTAGCTACACATGTAGGTACGTGTAAAGGCGCCTCACACGACGTATATTTGCACGATAGTGCTGGTTTGGCTCGGCGTAGATTGGGTAAAACCACAGGAAAGCCTGAATAGAATCTTAATGTACTTACCTAAATGATTCACGTAGTAATAGATAGCTCGTAAAAGTTATAAAACTAATATACTCGTAATTTAAAGAACATCAATGCAGTTATAAGTTTACGTAGAACCGGCTACGGAGTTGAGAAAGTGAAACGGTTAAGGCGCAAGGGGCGATAAAATGACAAGACTAAACAGTTCACATTCATCATTTACTTATATGGGAAGCGCCACTGTGCGTAAACTAGACCACCACACACTTGGTCGATTTTTTACAACTAATCGTTGAGGAATTTTCAAGCACTTATTGATACTTACTATTATTATATTCTTATTTCGTCCTTAGGCTTTTTCGACTGGAATTTTCTGAGTTGGGCTGGGTGAGACAAGCCATCGGCGCCAGAGGGTAGATCACTGGCCGTTTGCGTGGGTGGGGTCTTGTGGAAGGGTTCCCGCCGGCCAATACTGCCGTTCAGTAGAGGGCGCGCTGGGTTCCGCGCGCGCTCTCTCGATCTTTTTCTCGTGGGGCTAAATATTTCGCCGCCCTACGTTGGATCTCAGAGGGACGATATTAGGAGTTATGCTTCCCCCCGGCCGATGATGTGGTCCTAGACGCCCAGCTTGCCAGGCACGCGTTGGCTAAGAGTCCGCTTTTCCAGTAACCTTGGCATCAGGCGAATTAAGGAACGCAGAGGGGTTTTAGTGGGTAACCCTTACTCGGGTGGCATATTTTCTGGGATAATACCAGCCCAATATAACAAATACCACGTTCGTACTTAATCGGATTTCCCCTTCTAAAAAAAGAGTGAGGAAAAGTAAAGGATCGAGATAAGGCAGGCAAACTTGGATGGTCTTTCGTGTAGTAGGTAGTTAATACTTGTAGACTACGAATGACTGACAACGACGATTAGGATTGACGTGAATTATTATGTTCCTAATCGCTTATCATATACAATGACGCAGAGGTAAAATATCTCAGTAACATTACAGAATTTCAGTCTGATACGGGGATGTGGGATTGCAGTGTTAGGGCCAGTCCCCACGTTGGGTAAAATGGATATAATATTATTATAGTTCATCTGTACTAATCTATAGCAATACTAAAATGAAGTGTGTCTGTTATATCACATTTTAAGTTAAGCTTTAAACTGATATTTAAATAAAAGCTGTCACATAAATATAGTTACAATTACTATAATATACGGTACCTAATGGTATTTGACCGCAATTAGAATATTTGTCTTGATTCCGTAAAGTTTTATTCAGAGTAGGCCTTCGCTAAAAGCGACTAAGTATGTGATCTTTGATTTGCAGTTATTTGTAAAGTTGTTTTGTTTAAAGGAAATAATTATTTAGGGGCATTTAAATAAAAAAATCACCAAGAAACATAGAAACATCTTTATATTTTTACAGACCTGTCAAAGGATATCGAATGTAACTGTAGGTATACTCGTATACTCAAATTTATTTAAAAATTATTTTCATCCCTTGTCACTTGACATTCTGTATTTTACTTTTTTTACGTTTTTACTAGGTCATTGTGTAATGGCATTTTATAACATGTACGTCATTAATAATATTTAATTATTACATTAATGATTAATTAATTTACATGACCAAATGGTCATATGTCTGTAAGCCTTATACTAGAATTAATAAATGTATACTAGGATATGCCCGCAACTTCGTCCACGCTTGACTTGAAATTCCCATGGGATTCCCGGGGCACAAAGTACCGTAAAATTTAAAGATTAATGTAAGCTATCGTTTTAGTAGAAACTGTGTCGGAAACTACTTTGAATCTCTGCCGAGAAAGTTTTCGCGGGATTCCCAGGATAAAAACACACATTTTATTCCATAAAATTACCTAACGATCAGTAAAAAAATCACATTGGAATTCGTTTTTTTTAATTTGGTATATTAAAATCATTCCCGTAATATTTCCGCGGAAATCTCAGGGTAAAAAGTAGCGCAAATTTTAAGTCTAAAAATTTGCTGTCTTTCAGTGAAAATTACATCGAAATCGACCCAGTAGTTTTTAGGTGAATCCCGAACAAACACAAGAAATCTATAAAAAGATGCATCGTGTTTTCCATCTTTTATTAAACCTATTCCACTTGTTTTTATTAAATAGCTTCAATGTACAGAGATGACGTTTAGAATTTTATATTATGAATATATATAGTTTTTGCAAAAACGCACAGGTACATAGAAAAAACTGTGAGGAACTAACATAACAAATTCATAAGAATTAAATTTAAAAAAAATCAAAATCTGCTCTAAATGTATGACGGTATGAAATTAAAGGTCACTTGTTAACGGGTCTCCTATTGCGAACTTTTCCGATGCGTCATCAATAATCTTCATACACAACATAAAAAAAACATAACAGACTTGAAAGTTTTTTGGTTTTAAAAACCCAAAAATGAATATTTAACCGACGCCTTTCTACAATATCTTGAAGTCGTTGCCAAGTAAAACATAAATAAAACATCAACTTTGCAAAATATAGTAATTTTTTTTGGTATTTTATTTCGCATCGAGTTGAAGATCGGTCGGTCGTAGAAAGAAGTCAGACTTGTTTTTGTTTAAAAAAATGTTATTTCCTTTTAGTTGCACAAATATTTGAATAGCTTTAGAAATTAAATATTAAGCGTCTGTAGAAATTGTACTGGCACGCGTATACAAGTTTGCCACCTCATTCTTCGGTATAGATGCTATCCAAGAAGGGTTGCCCTCGATTTTCCTACGATTCACTCAGATCCTGACTTGGTGACAATGGACCTCGGGAGTCGAATTTAAAAAAATTAAATCGATCCACCCATTGACGGCGACATCGTATAACAAAGAAGTCGGTTAACAAATTTCGAGGGTTTCTCTCAAATTCCCTGGGATCCATCATCAGGTCCTTACTTGGTGACACTTTGGGAGTATATATTTTCAAATAAAAAAATATCGGTCCACAATTGACGGAGAAATTGTCTAGCAAACATTTTTAAGGGTTTTTCTCTCGATTTTCTGGGTTCTGCTCATCGGATCCCGATATGGTGACTATGGGACCAATTTGGGAGTATCCTTTTCGATTAAAAAAAACTTAAAAATCGGTCCACAATTGATGGAGAAATCGAGTAACAAACATACAAAAAAAACATGCAGACGAATTGAGAACCTTTGAAGTTGGTTAAAAATTCTTAGTATAACTGCTGTTTTAAAACGTGTAATAGATAACAGTGATCAACGGCCATTATTTCTGCAAGTTTTAGTTGATTTATCAAAAACTTGTTTTTTGTCGTTCAGTTAGTTTGCATGACGTAGGCGCACTCATCTCATGCGACTCCAAATGCTGATCTAGTCAGTCGTAAACAGTGTATAAAAGCGCGCGTTTGTTGCAAATATTTTACATATTTGATTACTCTAGTCATTTTCATGTTTATAAGTAAATAAATACTCGTAAAGTATTTTATTTAAAGTAGCAACAGATCTGTGGAAGTTGAAACAATGTGTGTGCTAAATAAATTCCATGTAGCATTATGTTTTATACTGTGTGTTTCGGCTGCAAAAAATCCAGCTAAAGACGCGATTGGTTTCCCAGAGGTAGAGGAAAATACGGCAGTACAAAATAAAGAGGTCAGTTTATCGCAAAATGTTTGTCACGTATTGCATGTTATTTTATGTTTTAATAATAATGATTTCTTTCATCGATTCTTTGTATTAAAATTATAAAAACTTCTAAATATTAAATAAGTACGTTCTAAGGTCAATATGCTAATAACTCACTCGATGAATATATATAATACATTATACACTATAATGACTGTGTGTAGATATAATCACGCCTGTTTTTAATCGAGTAAGGCAAATTTATGTATATAATATAGCAGCCATATTTTCAATAACGAGAATGGATAAGTGTATCTTTATTCCGAAAGATGGGGTAGTTTCCGCGGGACGAAAGAGAGAGAGAGAGAGATAACACTTTATGAAACACCAAAATATACAACTACAAAAACAGACCATATTCACAGTTTTTTCTAGGCAATACAATCGGCGGCCTTACCGCTCAAAGCCATTTCTTCCAGGCAACCTATATGAAAGATATTGAATCAGGCGAAATAAGCGGTGCAAAATAAAGGCAATAGATACATAAATACTCAAACTAATTTAAGAAATAAATATACAAATACATACATATACATATATATTCCATTATTCAGACAGCTATTTGTGGACAAATAGTGTTTTCTAAGCAAATTTTTAAATTGTGGTAAGGATTTGGCCTCTGACATTAAGAGGCAACATATTCCAAAGTTTGACAGCATGCGCTTCAAAAGAATTATCATAATAGGATGATGAAGTGTGTGCAGGCGTCATAAGTTTTCGGTACGTGTTATGATGCAAATTGTGGGCAGTGGATAGCCGAAGGAATTTAATACGTTCCTTAAGGTACTGGAGACTATTAGGAGTAAATAATATGTTATAAAAGAGAGTGAGAATGTGAGTATTCCGGCGAAAATGAATAGGAAGCCACTTGAGTCTTTTACGATATTTGGAAACAGTCATATTTTCGCAATCCAAATATGAACCTGATACAAAAATTCTGAAGCCGTTCAAGCTTGTTCAGCTGTTCTAAGGTTAAATCTAGATAGCAGGCGTCAGCGTAATCAAGTATGGTTAGTTACTTCCCTCCCTGAGTTAGGTTCCGGTACGGGCTAAGGGCCCCTAGCTACTAGGTAACGCAAGGGATTCATCTGCCCCCGTTTCGAAGTGGGGTGTGTTCTCCCAGGGCACACTCCAGGCACTTTATTGCGCTGGATCGACTGTTGCGTAACTATGTTCTATATCTCAGTCTTTCCATCACAATAAAAAGCGCAGGGTCGACAGGGAGGAGGGGGTTTTTAGTGGGTATTGAGGTTGCTCGCCCGTGCGGCATCGCTCTGAGTTTCCACACTCCTGTGTCAGCCATCGCGGACGGAGTGCAAACAAAGCATACTATTGCTAGCGTTATCGCCCCCGATGGATGCGTGCCGTTTCCTAGTGACGGCCCAGAGAGTGCGTAAATCGGTTAAGAATTTTCCCTGCCTCAAAAAAAAAATCAAGTATGGGAAGCAAGAGAGACTCAGCAAGCGTAATTTTGGTAGCAGTGGGCAAAAAGTTTCTGGGCAACCCTGGGTAGGGATTGATAGGTTTATAATACTGACGGTGCTGCAGTTTATAAATAATGATAAATGCTAAGTATACACAATAAGTATAAGTACAAAAACAATATAAATGTATTATATCGTGTATATATATTATATATCTGATAATGTTATAAAAATGTATATATTATATACATTTATATTACACTAGCTAGACTTCGACCGCGTGGATTTTTTTTTCATGAAAAGTATCCTATGTTACTTATAATAACTCCAAGAATATGTGTACAAAGTTTCATGATGATCATTCAGTAGTTTTCGCCTGAAAGCGTAACAAACAAACTTACATTCACATTTATAATATTATAGTTATTAGATTTACACAATAGAGAATCAATGCTTCTGCGCCTGAAGTTTAGACACTTCTTTCAGGTTTTGGCTTGTCTATAGCAATAGATAGTTCATTCCAAAGACCACAGTCTGGATGGTAAAAGAATTATTGTAAAAAAAGACACATGAACGGGTGTATTTATTCTGTATTTAATTTTAATAACTCCAAGTGCCCATTTGACGCCATATGGGCCAAATTTCCTGACAATCTGGCTAATGATGTTGCTGGCTGTCCTACAGTCTGACGCCCAGAGCAAGTACACCCTTATCTCCGCTAGATCTGACCCTTGTCACACTATATACCTTATTGCTTAGAAACAAAACCTGTATAAATAAAAACAGGTTTTGTTTGTACTCCCAAAAGGAAATAATTAAATTCTGCATCACAATAGTATAATAATTTGACTATAAAAAGTGCAATACAATGCAAAATTTTAGTGCTTACATAGCGGATCGTGGTCATGTCGAACAGATAAAGCCCACTACATTGTGACATAGTAAATAACATGGATCGCAAATTTTCTTCTTTGTTGCCAAACTATATAGGATAAGAAACTGGCGGGAGAAGTTTAAACTTTGGGACACTTGATCCTACAATTAATTGTAGTTATTAATTCCATAAAAATAATATGTAAGAAAGTATATTTAATAATACTCAAGTCTATCTAGCGAAAGTGAGAACACAATAAACCAACAGATAAAATTGTAGATTATTACACGAGAGGTGTAAGTGACCTATTTAAGGATGAAATGGTTTGGCGCACTAGCGTAACGAGGGCGCTGATAATTTGAGTGTCTAAATAGGCCTTTTACCCTAAGATATTTAACTCAAATTTATGTAAATTAAATAATAATTTAGCAAAACGTAATTTATACTTCTATATAAAATATTATTAGTAGTCCAAGACAAACGAGTATGCTATACAAAGACAAAGAACACACGGACGGACGTAACAATTTCATAAGAATTCATTTGTTGCCTACGAAATTCAATAAAATATGGTAGGAATAAGAATGAAGAGCTGAAATTGCACCTTTCTAAATGAGGAAATATCTTACGCTACCGAAAACAAAAGTCGTTCTGATTGAATGAAATTAAAAGTAATCATACCTGCATGCATGTGCTAAGTCGCCTGCAGGAGCTGGATAAAGAAGGAAGAACACTAGAATATATAGTAGCAAAATCTTGGGGTGGTCTGTGTACATCACAATATTCCTGAAAAACAGTGAAGTGTAGGACTCTTGGCGACTGCCCTAGTCTTAATAACATACCGGTATTTCGCCCACTGAACCTTTTTGGGCCTGGTTACAATTGATTGTTAAACAGTGGCCTGGTGTCTATCTTTTCCTTAGTTATGATGTAGCTTACATTTACAGCGCATAATCCTTCCACGTTCTTTATACTGTAATGGAACGTGTAAAATGGATTAAAATTTTATTTTGAGCTATTTTATTAATACATTAGCTTCAGCCCGCGACTTCGTCCGCGCAGTGCGATTTTTTTACTATCCCACGGGAACACTTTATTTTTTCGGGATCAAAAGTATCCTATATATTGACCAGGGATATAAGCTACCACCATAGAAAATATTATTTAAATCGGTCCAGTCGTTTCGGAGATTAGCCGGTGCAAACAGACAGACAAATAGACAAACAGAAAAACAAAAATTTGAAAAAAGTCTAAATTAGTTCTATTTCACTTCTTACATCCCCCTGACTCGATTTTTATCATTTTTTTCATTGTGCAGAAATTCGACCTCTACAATTTTATTATATATATAGATGACTAATTTTTGTTTCGTGCTAATAAGACATTATAATTATTATATGGATTTAAGAACATTTCTAACAGAAACTGGGATTTCTATATTTAACATTGTTATCGGCACGCGATTAGAAAGCAAAGAACTTAATAAACGCTTAAAGACTTGATTACTAAAAGCTCAAAGTAGGTAAGTACTTAGTTATAACAAGTTCTAAAGCATTCCCAATGACAGTGGCCAACAGAGCCGTATCTATGTCGAATTACTTGTTTCAATCAAATTTTGCAAGGCTGAAAGGATACAATGGAATTTAATGACATTGTTATACTTCATTTTGTTTTTACATCAATCGCTTCGATTGCTTCATCCAAATTGAAAGACAGAAGTAAATCGTGTGTTATTGCGTTCTTACATTATTCCGCAGTTACTGACTCCACATTCTAAGCTTAATTTTGTATATTTTTTATTTACTGAGTAAAAAAAAAACAACAGTAATGATGAATTATATTTCTACCAAAAGCCGGTACGATCTTATTCATATTGAATTAGTGTAAGTTTGAAGGCTTCTTTAAGAATTGCAAAGGAACTTTAAAACTTAATTAACTCAATATAAATAAGACCGTAAATATTTATTTTCATACCCTTAAATTAATTTTAACTATACAAATATCCATCCCTGATTTCATATAGCCCGAGTCAAGTTCAAATGTTTTTATTCAAACTAAGTTGTAGTGGAAGAAGCTTTTTGAAAGTCGTACCGTAAAGTTCAATATTAAGTCTATCTCCTACTCTGTGTATAACATTTCAGCACGTGTGCTGTAAATATAACGATTGCATTTTTTCCCGGATGCAATCTATCTCCTTGCCAAATTTCAATTTAGTGGTGATAAAGTACCAAATAAATAATGTTTTTTTTCGCTTTTACATATAATTATTTATGTACATTGACTGATTACCAAGAACGGCGGCGCCTATGCAAGTATTTCAAATGTATTTACGTGTCGCCTGTCCCGTTCGCCACTTTTATCGGTGTAATTATAAAGACTAAATAGTAATTACTGATAACATGCAGGAATGAATACCCTCATAAGCAGTAATTCTGTACGGTGTTACTGCTTTTGAGTAACAGTTAACTATGAAGATCTGAGATTTTTATAAGTGTAGTCATATTCAATAAAAGAAAACAACTTGTTACAGAGACAGTAAATGAGTATAACATACTATGGCTATGTTCCACATGAAACTCACAACGATCACGCTTATGACCGCGTTTTGTCCTGTTTCGCTTACCTGCGGGCGTTACACTCATAAACACAAGTGGAACGGATTATGGAGCGTTGATATCATTACAATAAAATACACAAATGTCATTGGTTGGTTTGAAAATCGCGCCTTTTCAATGTCAATCGATACAAAGAATCAAAGCTCTGTTGTCAACGCCCACTTCGACCGACCTCTTGACATGGTCGTTGTGACCGCTGTGTGATTGAAAATAATGACGTCATTAGTGACGCTTTCGCCACGACCATAACGACCGTGGTTGTTATGTGGAACGGCTGACGGAACATTTTGGGCGTTGTGAGCTACTTACTACAGGAACACGCCCTTTATATCCTCCAAATCCAACGTCTCGCATGAGCAAAGTGTCGGGGGTAAACCAAATATGAAGGAATAATAAAGTAAGTTTTTCATTTATTGTTTCAGAATAGACTGCCTGTATACTTACCAGCTGCGTGTCCTGTAAATGAGCTTTACTATCCTGGCGACCAGAAGGATGACTGGATTTGCGACTGCAGGCCAGGTAAATGAATTCACTAGGGTACACGACAGCCAAATCAACTGAGATACTTTTTGCTATCTTAAAAACGTCGCAGCCTCCTAGATTTTCTAGTTTACCTAATTCTGATGTCATAAATATAGCGAGTGAAATCGGTATTTGACACGAATTTATTAGATTTATTAGAAGGGTTTAAAAGCTGTAATTAAAATTATACGTATTATTAACTTACAAAAGAAAATATTAAACTTATTTATTATAACATTAAAATCCTTCTTGACTATTTATGTTTAGCTAAAAACGATTTATTTGCTTAATATCTTAGACTTTTAATAATGGTCTAAGCTCTAAGCCTTTAATACCACCTGTTGACCTATATGAAAGATCTAAGATAATGACGTAGTTTCATCACGTTCTTTAACATGTATGAAAATATAAAATATTGAAATAGAGTGTTTTTATACCATTTTAGTTAATTTTATAATTAAACATTTTCTTTGGTGCCTTAAAGCTTCAGTTTTTTCTCCTGATAATTGCTCAGAATGTCTATTAAACTTTATTTAAAAATTTATTAGAAAAGCTACGAGGTCGATCATTATGAAAATTGTTGTCTAATGGGAATTTAATAAAATCAATTCCAAAGCTATTCATATGCTACCAAGGATTTTATCAACATGTAATTGGCGATAAAAGAAACTTACTTTTTTAATCCTAACAATGCAATTATTTAATTATGAAACAGATTTCGTTTGGTACATCTAAATTTAATTGCTTATTTGGGTTTTATAACCCCGTGAACTTTCGATAGTGAGAACGAATCCGGGATTCATTTTACATCGGGCATTGGTATAAATTATGTTGGCTGCCTGCAGATTTGGAGATAAATAAATAAAAATAATTCTTTATTGCACACAATTATGGAAACGTTACAATAATATAGTTGGGGTCATACCTACATCAGTATTCTCCTACTATGCTGGAGACGATTGAAACATAACCATCGTTTCAGTTGGTGTAAATTAAAAGGATTTACAGGGCTTATATATTTGTGATGTTTGGAGTTGAAATTTTAGGTCCGTGGTAAATCGGTAAAAAGGATTCTTCAAAGAAATTATAAGAAACTCATTACGTATACAAGTCGCGAAAACTTAAGAAAATATTATGTAAGAAACTCTTTGATACCACCCATGATCAGAAGGCTGGTTAGTATTTCGCGCAACGAATCAGCAATGCTATACAGTGGCAATGCAGCACGTATCCCGTGCCCAGAAGGCTGGCAGCGATTTGTTGCATACCTTGTATAAATTGAGTTATAATTTAGTTTATTTTTAAGTAAATAAAGCTAATAAATACATTTTGTAGAAAGGATTTGCATTACGGCAAATTGTTGTATTTACTTTGTTTGCCAGTAGTCGAATGCCTCTGAGATGTTTAATTCAGATATAAAACAGACACATCAACTACATCAAAATGCATAATTCCAAATATTATTTCAAAATATAAACCTTTTCGATATGTTCAATTTAACAATAAAGACTGATGCTTAATTAAAAAGTCCCTGCTCCATCTAGCTTGGTGTTAGTAACCGTGTCAAATGCGTCTTGTTTATAGGTTTAAAAACGCAGTTGATGATTAGATACGTTAGTGTACGCTATCTATCGAAGTTTGACGTCATTATCATTATCATAGAAATGTCCTATAATAATACAACGCTGCATCTGTGTGAAACGGATTGTCCCGGATAGACTAAGGTCATTATCTCAACACATCCAAAATTCTTCGCAAGATAAAAGTGTATAATTTAGATGACCAAAGTTGTATAATTTTTACTAGAATTTGAGGAGGTTAAAGTTATAATTTTTCTATTTCAGCGTACCTGTACCATCCAGACTCTGATATGTGCTGGCCTGCATACCGGCAAGGACCTTGCCAAGGAGGTTTCCACTTGATTCTGCCAGAAAATACAGCGATACCAGTATGCGTGAAGAATGACTGCAATATAGACTCCTATGTGATGTGGAATGGAAAATGTGAGAAGATGAACACGTTGTCTCCTTGCGTATCAGATTTTACACGGTATGCACCTATGATGCTAGGAGTAAACGCAACTACTTTAACAATCGAGTGTATTCCGATGGAAGTCCAATCGAGATTTTCGGAGGCTGCCGTTACAAGTAGAACTAAAGTATGTGCAAATGGTTCTAAGAGGAATGTCGGTAACAAATGTGTTCCTGTTTAATTATATTACTGTTAAGAATATATGTGTGTTTAATTTAAATAAATACTACCAACAACTTCGTCTTATCTCTGAGTGAAGTAAAACAACTGTAACGCTAAATCTCTTCTTTATTTATTACTGTTACAAATTCAAAGGGGTAATAAAACACCTACAAAGGACCGGTTTGCATCATTTTATAGTTATTTTTACTTCCTTCAAAATTTTTGTTGAGTAAAATCATAAAAGGTAATTTATGTCGTACCGCAAAAGAGTGAAACTCACTTGCCGAGTCTGTTTTTCCCGAAACCTACAACTGTCGTGTGAATAGGTACCTTCTAGGTAATCACCTTCTAGGTGATCTTGGACCACATCTCGGCTCAAATTGAGCGATATAATGATCAAAACCTCAAGCAAGATATAGTCAATACGTTGTCACATTTCATGAGAGCCTTGCTAAATCTTGGTTAATGTTAGTTTTAGTGATTGTACCCAAATGCCGTTTACTTATACCCTTAAAAAAATAACGCCGTTAATGATTACCTACATTAGTGCATATATGTAGTTATACATAAAGTTATCTGTTAATGTTTAACGCCATTGACAATGACCAATCTCAAATTACGCATTTGACCATTGGATAGTACATCTGCGGGGGTTTTTTTAGTGCAGGAGTTCAGCAGACAGGCAGACGGCCCACTTGACGGAAAGCGGTTCCATCGCCTATGGACATTTGCAACACCAAAGGTGCTACAAATGCGCTCTTAAGGGAGACTGGAACCTGGTTACTAATGCAGGAACACAACTCAAAGTTGTTATGGCGACATACTTTAGAGCAGGGGTGGAGGCATCCAGTCGGGCAAATGCCCTACCACCTGGCTGTAGGTTGTATTGTAACGTTGATTATAGGAAGGCCTGTCTATATAAGTATATACGTATAGGATCAGCCACCGTACGGACGACTTCCAATAAGACTATCAAGTTACGAACACGTAGCAGGGGCGTAGATTTCATTCGACTGAATAGTCTGCGAAACCCTATATTCTGTGTACACTGATATGCAATTAGTCATTTTTAAAGCTTGCTGACGATGTCGACGACCTCTCCCCTAATTTATTCATGGAGTCATGCAACGTTAGACTCGATCAATAGTAATATTCTTAAAAGTGGAGCCTCATCTGGTATTGGGTATTTTTTCTTGGTGTTTTTTATGCATAATTTAGAAAAATATGATTCTCATTAAAATTCAGGCAAGTGGGCGAAATTTCATACTCCTCCGTCCGCTCAACTTTCGTACAAAATTTCTGCTTCACGTATTAATTTATAGATATATTACATTTCTATAACTCTGGCAATATGTAACGTCATAAACAATAAAAAACAATATGGTATCACAAATAACGTATAAAAATCCATCGTCACTGGATGAAACGGCCTATAACTATAACACCATCCCAGGTCCTCACCTGGGACCCACCTTAATTGAAACAATTTATGTATCACCCAAAATTTGAAAATACGCATTAACCGTGCACGGTATGGAATTACGTGGTAAGTGTTGTCCTAGGCAACCGCCAGGCGTCTCTTATGTAGCCATGGTGACATGTCAGACCGTGTGCTAGTGCTACATAATATTGCGTATATGCTAAGTTTATTTACCAATTAAAGTAATGGAAGCCACACAACGTTACATCCGTCGTCACACATTTAATAATTAATAATAATATCACAAACAAAAACCTACTATAAAGTAGATTATAGTGAAGTGGCAATTAGACAAATAATGTTTTCCATAAAAGGGTAAAAGCTTTCGCCGCATTATTAGTTTGCGGTGTTCGGGAAGGTTAAGGTTGATCGACTGTTGGAAGTTTTTTTCTTCACTCAGGATTTTTACGGTAAGTCTTTACATATTATTCTCTTTATAAAGATAAATATGAACTTTTTTCGAGGTTTCTGTTGGAAAAATTGCAAGTGTAAGGTTATATTTTTAGATAAAATATAAAACAAAAGAACTAATAAATCTTAGCTAAGATTTAAAGGCAATATGGACCAGACAATTCGGTGTTGTAAATTACCACTTCATTTATTTTTTCTACAATTATCTAATCTCAAAATAAGTCAGCGTTTCTCCAAAACAGGATATATTTCTATACTTTTATATAATAAAAAATTTTCTTAGCTACATGTGTGCGAGCTAGTATCTACTAATTTTTGGATTCTTACCATACCGTTGAGCGGAATATCAGTAATCAGTTGAATTTCATGAATATGAATACAAATATTGTGACATATATAAACCATGATGATTTTAGCGATAAGGCCGCCCATTGTATGTATGTTTTCTTCTTTTTTATATATGCTTTGAGCTCAGTAGTTATCTATGATTCTGTAAGAGTTCTGTTTTTACCGAAGTTGCGATAGTATGTTACAAATTACTTGCTTCAAGGAAAATTTTATCATTTTCTCCGTTCGCTTTGTGATGGAGTTGCGACTCAAGACTGATCGTTAAATTTCTATGTAATGGTGAGCGAAGGCAAGCTTATACTATCACGATTGATCGCTGACCCACTTCGAGCTGGCCAGTTGGCCACCAGGCTGCCTTTGACCAACGATTTTACATAAACACCGCCACGTATCTAAACTGGACCAAGGCGTGTGACCTGAGACTAATTTTATTTAGGCTAATTACTAAAATCTTTCGTCTTTTATTGTTGCTTGATGCCTTATCTGCATGTTACAAGTTGTAACAGGCGGGACTTCATGGTGTGCTAATTTTTATTGTTTACAGAACGATTAATTTTGTTTTTAATGCTGTGTAATTTATTTTTAAAACATTGCTGAGATAAATAATAATCTACGTACAAAATTTACATGACAACTATATAAACCTTTTTAAGAGACGTACGATTAATGAAACTATTATTTATTGCATCTATACAAAATTTTACAAATTGTGTCGCGTAATGCAGGCAAAGATGAGGTCGTAATTTGGTTTACCGGCGCTGCGTTTGTCAGTAATTACTTTGTAACCTATAAGCAACCTACTGTCAGTTTTGGCATTTCAGTGGAACGGACAGTATTCTATAGATTTCCCAAATCGGTAACATTACTAAAATTACATATCCACATTATGAAAAAAAAACCTAAATAAAAACCAATTAATTAATATTACCTATTACATTATTATATTTAATGTACTTATATACCCTAAGGATTATAGGCAGAGTATACTACTGAGCGTTAGCCACCGTCCTCCATAGGTAGAATGTACAAAAAGCTGGCTACGTTGCCTCGCTGGACCGCCATATTGATCTGGTATCTGAGGTAGACACCGGTCGTCTTGTGCTTATGTGCAATAAATATGATTATATTCGTATCTCAATGTATAAATGTCAACAACATGCGCCTAGACCACAAAAGCTGCTGAAGCGGTGCGTGCTCGTTTCAGCACGATGTTTTTCAATTGTAGACCTGGGACTCAACTAAAACGATATACTAGTCTTGCGTCATCGAGATGTCGCAAAATATGTGACTAAATCTATTTATCATACTAGCTGTCGCGGCAGACGTTGCCCTGCCCTGAAGAAATAAAATTTAGAACCCGACTACAGCGCCATCTGCTGGGCTTATTTGTGAATCTAAACCATCCTCGAATGCACTTGAACACACACAAAAAAATTCATTCACATCGGTCCAACCGTTTAGGTGGAGTTCACTGTCAACACACGTACAGACGAATTATATATATAAAGATAAACAGAAGTAATAGAATGAACGTCTATCAATGTTACTCAAAATGTTTATATCATCATATTGGCGTATTCTTCCCAACTTGGCCCGGTGACCTCCCCTTATAGCCACCCAAAGTCTTCAACTTTTTAAAACATCTTTATATCATCTCATTTATACACCGTAAAAACAACAACAAACACATGGGAAATTCATGAAGATTCACATAAATCCATCACTCACTCAATATATTGAAGAACCTTGCCCTGGCTGTTGGTAGAACAACTGTGTTTGTTTCGCCACCACTTAATATTATAAAATATTTGAAAGTGCCGTCAATTATAAGTTCGATGTCTAAAATGTCCAATATCTTGCAAATACTTGTTATAAATATTAATATTTAAAAGTACCGTCAATAATATGTTCGAAGTCTAAAATATCCAATAGCGTATTGACTATAGCCAGTATCTAGACCAATAGCAAGCAAGGAATACTCGCTTGCTTTTGGTTGTACTACTTTAAATTCACCCTATATATATATATAGATTTTTTGGGCCATAAACCCTCGCGTCCTCAGAACACCCTACAAAAGTTTCCTCAATCTGATCAATGGTTTATGAACGCATAGAGGGCAAACATAGAAAAAATATTTTTATTTATATATATTAACAATTGTTCAATTTTATTTATACAATCAATATTAGACGTATTAACCAATATGAATCAATTTGGTTGAAAAGCACAGAACTAAACAATGATCTTATAATAACTAGATGCGCAATTTACGGCACCGACGTGTTGCCACTTGGAAGATGCCTGCAGGCATATCTGTTCTCAGTTGTGAGTTAGATATTAAGCGAGTGTGACGTATCCGCGACGGGCGTAAAAACGTATTCAAAATCGTGAAATGTACTGTTAAAAGTTCTGTATCACTTCCGAAAATGATAATAAAGCAAGTGACGTTAGCTTTCACAAGTAAGTTTACTTAATTTTGATGGCATTATTTAAAATAACATTAGAAAACAAAATAATATATCGTGCATTGTTTTTGTCATCGGTGTTACCAGTAAAACGAATTAAAATTTTAAAGATTTTATTTTTAACAATTTTTTTGGAGTGTAATTCATGAAAAAGTGAATGATGGAAGCGTGCGCCAGTAAATTTTGTGTGCTTTGATAATAAAATTTCGGCAACGATTCTAATATGCTTATTAATTTTTTTTATGATACTAGAAGAGCAATAATTTTCATAAAATAGTGTTAGGTTCAGCAGCAGTTAGAATGATCCTTATTTGTTTGTCTCAGTCAAAAGTGGCGGTCATTCTAATATCACAGGGAGGGAGGTCATCTTCGCAGATTTATATGACGAACTTGGCAAGTTTCGATATAAAGTGGAACCTTACGCTATGTCTTACTAGTATATCAGGATACGTAGCGATTCTCGAAAGTAGACGATTTTAGGCCCTCAACGTTAATTAAAACTTTGCACATGTTTTATTAAAATGTCTTGTTAAGATATTAAGCAAGCCATGAAAACCAAATCAAACCAGTTCACTAAAAATATTTATTTTAAAACATCGTTGTACAGACTCTTATAATAATTATGTACTAAGTACATATTGTAAGTATTATATTCTATAAAAAAGAAGCCAAAAAAAAGTTAATCTGGGGATATTTCTGACTACTGGCAACTCTGTCCGTTTTTACGAAAGCAATGCCTTGTCTCATTTTAATGTAATTGGTTGGACTATGGAAGAAACGAGACAACAACAATATAGTTTACTTTGGCAAACTGTTGGCATTACATTAGATTTCAAAGCTACGTCTTTTAAACTCGCAAGTGGCTACGCATTTTAAAGAATTATTTGTAAGACGTTGCTACTCTAGTATATGTAAGCTCACTGGAACTAAAGGATAAGTAGGTATTCAATGACAATGAATATTTCAGTTTATATTTTTATTAAAATATGGATCACTTTGGTTAATTTATCCAAACTGAAAGACAGAAATGATCTAATATCGACTTAAGTATTACACGACTGCCTGCGACCTGAATAAACTCATAAGGTTACTGTAGCACAGTCAAATTTAAATACATACATGAATGCCTACTGAAATAAATTAAAGGAAAACAGGTTGGTTATCTCCATGTACATGCCGGATTTATCACGATGTTTACCTTCACCGCCAGCATGTGTGGTAACAATATCGAGGGTTGAAGGCTATTTAGGCGCCGATTAGTCGGAAGAAAACTTTAAAATCTCAAATGACCAAAAAAATCCGCATAATTATATTAAGATAAAAAAGCCATCACGTCCCTTAAAACGAATAGCTCTTCACCCATCGATAAGCACATTAGAAAACTCCGTAAGTATGGCATGCTTCTCAGCCAGTTTAACCCACGTCATTTAAAACACAAGTTTGGAGACGCGGGTATGTTTTTCACTAAGCTGCCACGGATTCATTTATTCAATTCACACTAGTGCCACTGAATATTTTCCGTCTTTTTAATCCAAAGGTGGCAAATAGGATGACGGCCATTTTTTTAAATTTTTTATTTGCAGTTTAACCTCTTTCATTGGGCAAGAAAGAGGACACTCGTGATTCGGTCACCACTACTGGGTCTATATAATACAAAATTCTAAATATCGATTACATTTTACTTCACATTAGGTTACTTATACTGCAATACATACATACATACATACATAACTTCACGCCAGGTCCCTTGCGGGGTAGGCACGAACAACAGAGCGCCATTTAGGCTTATTCTTACACACCTCACTTGCTTCTTTGACATTCATAGTTCTTGTCATGCACGCTCGTCTGTTCTTAAGGCTCCTGACATCACCTTCTGCTAGTACACGATCAATTTGATCATGGAAGGTGTGTCGTGGCCTTCCGCGACTTCTGCATCCATCCACTTTTGCATTGTATATCTGTTTAGTCATTCTTTCATCATACATTCTTTCCACATGCCCGAACCACCGGAGCATTCCTTTCCTTACCTTCACCCCGACACTCTCTTTCAGACCAACTCTCTTTCTTACTTCGGTATTACGAACACGGTCCGCGAGCGTCACTCCGCAGATACTGCAATAACTACTTAAATACTACATTATTATAAATATATATTTAATTTCAATTGGTTGTAGGTGGAGGAAATGGAGATAAAATTACCTACATATATATATAAATATACACACACATATACATATTCATTGTTATTTACTCTTGGCCATCACCATTCAGACAACACAAGTTGTTCTACTGGTTACGGCCCGAGGGAGATGATCGTTCATACGCATATCGCACCGATCCAGTCGGCCCTAGGAGCTGAAATCAAGATGCGGACTCCAGCAGGACTTTACCATATCAAAATATACTAAGTCTGTATTTCCCAGACAGTGTATTAACTAATATGGCACGCCTTTACTGCAGCAATTACCTATCTTTTCTCTTCAACATATAACCATGGAGAAATGTCAATCGCCTCGTTAAAATGATAACTCAGAAAAAGCTTTTAAATCACATTTCTGGAGATTGCTTACAAGTCATTCTTTATTGGCATTGAGTTATAACATGTTTTATATGATCTAAGTTTATTGGATTGAGAAGCCGGCTCCCTAGCCAGTAAGTGACCACGACTTGCGTTTCAAAGTGAATGCGTCAGAATCTTGACAGCATACACGAAGGAAAAAGTAAATATCGTGAGGATAGAATCAGGTCGGTGGGCGGCCTACTTTGCTATTCATTTTCCCACAACTATAAATAAAATTAAAGCAATAAACATTAAACCAAAACGTTTTTAGCAATACGAATGTTTATGTAAAACTCTTTTGTTTCCGGAATTTACGTATGACATCACTATTGCAAAATACCATTTTTTTAATAGCTGTTTTAACGTAGTCTACAATCTTTTCTAATATCTAGTCTGTTAAATAAATTAGTAATCTAATCTTTTTTATTCCCAGCTATTTTTCATGGTAAAATTTATCTTTTATATACGGAAAAAGTGACTGCTGTATTAAAATACAGGCACTTTATTCGGTATTCTATTATTTTGTATAATTTTATTCTATTATTATTTTATTCCGTATTCTATTATTTTATTATTTTGATTTCTATTATTTTGCCCCAATAAAGTCGCGTAGCAATTTGGAAAAAATAAAACCTTAAGCTTAGTTCAAACTTTAATAAGTTTGGTTAAAAGGTGAATTACTCAAATTTATGTTAAACATAGATTGATAACTTTGGTTTATTTATATAAAATGAACAATATAAGTGAAACGTGTAATATCGGCGTTATAAATCGTCATGAGAATCCTCTTTTTTTATATGCAGTATTTTCGGTTAAATTCTTTTCAGGACTCCATAGATAATAAAATAATACGAAAAAGCAAACTGACTTCAAAAGAATCTCTATAAATATACAATAAAAAAAACATCAAAAAGAAACCAGCTTCAAGAGTAACTAAGAACCAAAAAACAAATATTTTCTACAGACAATATCTTGAATTCGGTATGAAGTAAAACATAAAAATAACACTATTTTGCTTTTTTGATCTTATTTTATGTTTCACTTGGCACCGATTTCAAGATGGTGCATAAAATATTTTTGTTGTTTGTACTTTTTAGTTACGTAAATACTTGAATGGATTTAGAAAATAAAATATATCGAACACGTTATACGTGTCTATAATATTCTTGGGGTAGAATAGAATATTCTTTATTGCACACAAGAAAATAATAATACACATGAATTAATAATCTTATAACTAGTACAATCGGCGGTCTTATCGCTAACAGCGATTTCTTCCAAACAACCTTCCGGAGATAATTTTACATTTCAAATAATGGGTTGGTATTTAGTGCGCACTCTCACTTTCCTTGGGATCCATTCATCAGATCCTGATTTTTTGATAATGGGCCCACACCAAAATTATACCTACTATACGAAAAAAAAAATCGAAACTACTATACTACTATTGACGAAGAATTCGCGTAATAAATATACAAAAAAATTTAACAGCAACAGTCAAATTGAGAACCTGCTCATTTTTGAAGTCGGCTAAAAAACAGTAGCCACCTCTACGAAATCTTTTCCCGTGAACTCTATGAGATTTTATCATCGTTTTGTAGTCATTTACAGTTTTATGATTTATGTAGTGTATTGTTATATCTATAGAGCTATGAATATAGGCGTATTACTTTGGTTTACTGCGAAGAGTGCAGATGATTAAAAACCAGTGTAAAAGCGTAACTGCCGTACTCACGCTACGCAATAATAATAAAAACAACAGCCCTTTGTTGGTTCTGTACGTTATTATCGAGGGTAGTGGGTCAGCTACTCCCAATTACGAGCAAAACAACGCAAATACCCCAGAACCTGCTTTGCTTTTTCAAATGACCGAACAAAGTGTGTAATGCATATTTTTAAATTAAGGAAAACCCCTTTACCTCTTTGTGATACGCAATATCCTTATTATACTTACTAAGAATACGAAATACTTATGACTTATAATTTACGTCAATGGAAGTTTAAAAAGCTGCCAGGTTTATTTCCTTAATATAATGGGGAAACCTACACTAGCATTTTTACTGTTGCTTAGAATATTCACTTGCTGTTGAGTTCTTTCTTAATTGCGAACCCGGCAAGCAACTGGCGAAAGGACAGACACCTACTTAACTACCTATGTCCGCTTCCTAATCTTATTATTAATTCAATTGCCCTACCGTCAGTCCAATTTTGACATTAACCTGTATGGTGCTTATTATGTGAAATTTAACCTATAAGGTAAATGAATTCTGATATGTATAGGAACCTGCCACTAATTGAAAGCCGTTACCGCCGGCTACAGACGTTTGCAACACTGCATTTTAGGATGGGATAATAAGGATAGGATAGAGGGGATATGATATAATGGAATATTGGAGTGGGATAGGGAAGTTGGGATAAGGCAGTAAGAAGAAGAAGAGAGGTGCGCATGTGACACACGGGTACCTACTGACGCCAGTAGGTGTCCGGCGACGCAGATATGCGCAGAATCGCCTCCCGTGATCAGCTACAGGGGTCCACCTGCATCTTGCGATACCGTGGAAATAAACCTCTGTTGACGAAGTGAGTTTGCCCAGCTTCCGGGGCACTCTCGGGCCTTGATGTCTCATGCTCTTCCTATCACAAGCGCGGGCACATTGGAGCCAGGTTCAGCTTTAGTGGAGTATTATTGGAACGACTGTACCTACTGTCTTCACATATGCCGGTGGTGCTTAATTTCGCCGCACACAAAGAAACCGGTAGTGTACGAAAAGTACTTCCCGTACGTTGCTTCACCAAACAAAAAAAAACAAATAAATGGGGGATAAGAACGTGCACAAAGGCGTTACGGTGCAGTAACCCTGTTTTAGATTCCGGGACATACAGCTAAAGTACGAAAATAGGGCGCAGGTTTAGGTTCAGTGGGTAATTTGGCAACCAGTTACTGCACGAATGCCTTGTCCTGGTGAGGCACGCATGCGGGAACCAGTCGCTGAAAGTCCCACACACGCTCGATGCAGGCGCATTAGGTCATCTCTCCGTATACCCGTATGGTGTCCAAAGACCATTCCCCCTGCGATAACAAAAAAAGGGGGAGTAAAAAATGGACCATCGGAACTTAACAACAGCGTCTACAGTGCTTGAGGTCCAGGATTTTAGATACCAGGAGAGTTTGTAAACATCTTTTTGACGACAGAACTGATTAAGCTGATGACAAGTGGATATCGAAGCCCACGAATGTCTGTTATACCTATTAAGGAATCCACACCACACCGTTATAGACAAGTGTTTAGGGATATTAGAGATATTTTGAGAAATATGTATCTTCTTCAGCCAATTTCGGTCCACTGCTAGGCCTCCCCAAGTACGCGCCACATATCCCGGTCTCCCGTCTTCCTCATCAAGCTCCTGCCGGCGATCTTCCGCAGGTCGTCAGACCACCGGGCTGGCGGGCGTCCTACGCTACGTTTGCCGAGACGTGGTCTCCACTCCAGGACACGTTTGCTCCATCGGCCGTCGGTCCTGCGACAGACGTGACCGGCCCACTGCCACTTCAACTTGCTAATTTTGCGAGCTATGTCGGTTACCTTAGTTCTCTTACGGATGTCCTCATTTCTGATCTTATCCGTAAGAGAAACACCTAACATAGCTCGCTCCATAGCCCGTTGAGCGACTTTGAATTTGTGGACCAGTCCCGCTGTCAGTGTCCATGTCTCGGCACCGTATGTCATAATAGGTAGGACGCACTGCTCGAAGACTTTCGTCTTCAAGCATTGAGGAATGCTCGACTTTGAGAAATATGTATATGGGGCAGAAATAATAATGTTTTTGAAAGGTTTCAACTGACAATTCTTTAGCCAAGATTACCACAGATAAATTGTACTCAACTGCTGTACTGATTAGATCTAGGCAAACTACTAACCTCGATCGCTGAATAAATGTATCCAGTGTCTGCTAAGAGAAAGGCGGCAATTAGGAGCATTTCTAAAATCTAATAACTCTCTCAGACGCCCCTCTCATTTGTAAACATTGTAAATTCTAAAAAAAGGATTGGTATGGAAAAGTTTCAAAAATACGTTCAATGAAACTGAATTTGAACAAAATCCGATTATTTAAAAATAAAATGTACGCGTCTAAATGCTTTTTATGGTTCAGGTTTCAATGAATGAAAACAGTAATGTCTCTCTACATAAGCCTTCATCATGTTATATATAATGAATTGGAAAAGTCAGAAAAAATTACCCACCATTACATTTTCATATTTAATCCCCATTAAATATGAAAATTTTTATCCGTTCAGGAACGGAGAAAGAATACGGATTCCTGCGGCCGGACGGCCTGTTGTAAGAGGCAACCAAACCAGGTAGGCTAGAGTCTGGTGATGTAAACTATAGGTGTGCGAAATTTCATACTCCTCCGTCCGTGCAAGTTTCGTAAAAAGGGGTACATAGATTTTGCTTCACGTGTTAATAAAATGATTATTATAATATAAATTACATATACCTACATGCGAACAGTAATATTATTTTATTTGCTGCAATAAATTTTATTTAATAGACAAACAAATAATGGTCAGTGATCAAGTGTTTGAATGTGACAGAGATGATGGATCTGCACTTACGACGATCCTGACAAACAACTTTCGCTTCATCTACTTTCATTAATAATCATCTTTTCATGCAAGCGCATTAATAAGTGTGATTGTCTGTATTATATGTATAGTACGTAATCCAATCTCACTGAGGTACGCCTGGTATGCCTAGTGTATACCTTTTTTTTTGACGAGGGGAAATCTCGCCGGCTCGATGGGCTGCCGGAATACCTACTAAAACCCCCGGTGTTGCTCCTTTCGCCGTTTTGCCGGGGCCGCAACACACAGCGTGAGCCTTACCCGCGTACCCCGGCTGGCGCCAGTCGCCCCTGTTACTAGGGCGGCCTCTTCTTGGCCGGTGATACATTGTCCTCGGTATCTCCCGTTCCTTTTACGGGAATGAGGGGATCGCGCGAAACACCGACGCGCCCCCTCGCGGCTTGCGTGCGGGTGGAGGCCGGCAAGGTCCCCCGGTGGCCTCAACACCCGCGTGCCGCTTATTTAAGGCGGCTGGAGGTCTGACGTGACCGTCCGGTGCCGCCCTCTCCTGTTATTACGGCGGGAGATGAGTGCGGACTCGCACTCCCTCTCCCGCTCCGCCGCCTCCTTTGCGAACTTACAGCCTCGCAAAAGGAGGCGACGGCGTCCCAGTTGGTGCTGCTCCCGGCCATTGCAGCGATCACAGCCGGGAACGAAAGGTCCAAGCCGATGGTGGCGCCGAGGACACGACGCTCCTCATCCCAAGCTGTACACTCTTGAAGTGTATGCAGCGCCGTGTCCTCGACGCTGGAACTATCAGAGAACGGCAGGGTAGCATAATGATGCTACCCTGCCGTTCTTCGTTGGTTCCCGCCTTATCTGACACAGGTACCTCCCGAAGCAACCGTGCCCCGAAAGGACTTGCGTCAGGCGGAACGACAGGGCGCCGACCTACTATATACAGTATACCTACCTGCGTTAGCCAAGACACGCTTTCAAATTTTACAACTGTTTCCTAAACGCTATCATTTCTCGGTTGTACGTCATAAAAATCCCCATTTTTATGTTGTCATATTTGTTTTAATTGAATTCAGAGAAATTAAATAAGTTGTAATAAATAACAGGAAGGAAAATAATTACCAAAACAAGTTTTTAAATTCTATCTTAAAATTAGCCCTGATAAGCACGAATTTCTTATAAGTATTCTTAGTATTGCGTGTTTACAAAATTAAATATGCAGTGTTATGATTTGATTGATGATGCAAGTGTTAAAATCCTATTACTTATAGATGAATTCGATTATTCTTCCTGTTTAAAACATTGCTAAACAAGTTTTAAGAAAACTAGCAAAAAATATCTAACAGTTTTAATGGGTATTTTAAAGCACTATTTATATCTTTTGGTTGTGTAATGTTGTTGGAACTCAAATTTAATTTTTACGCTAAATCTGTTGTAGACTTACAGTTAAATTTGATTAAGCAATGGGAGCTTATTGCTATCCATGATATTTTAATGATTTTTCGTAAAGTATGACAGCCGCACCTACTTTTTTTTATTGCATGAGTTCAGCAAACAGGTAGACGGCCCACCTGATTGACCGCGGTTATTATCGCCTATAAAAATTTGCAACTACAAACGCGCTGCTGCTCTCTAAAGAAGAGACTGGCCTAGCCACTAATGACAAAACACACCACCTACACCAGGGGTTGTAGCCATCCAGACGAGCAAATACCCTACCACCTGGCTGTGGGTTAATTTACGTACTTATTAATATTCCATATCAAAATATTAAATCGTAATCTTTTTAGTCAACTCTACTAGTGTTTATGATAATATTTTGTAACCGTCGACGACGGCACCCTCGAATCAAATGGGTACTTCCGGGTGTCTTCAAAACAAAAGCACCGCCTAATATTCGTAATTAAGTACGTCCTTGAAAACTTCCATCGAATCTGGATCAAGCGCAAATCCATTTTCTACATAGCTCGCAACGTGAATTATGTTACGATGATTATAATCAGCCAGTGGTGGTGGCGTGACGGAGTTACGTCACGCATCACTCTGGCAACCCCTCGCGTACATTGTGAACTCAAACAATTGTTTGGACAAACTACATAATAAACACCAGAACAACTGCCGGCCAAGTAAACTTGGTCCCTCTTACAGCCCGTAAGGAACTTAGAAAATACAAGGTGGAGATCTCAAACCGTATTAGCTTATAATATTTAATGTACTCTGGGGTTTTCCTGACATTTGACATTTGGAGTTTTTTTATCGAATAGTTGTTATATTTGGTTTGTGTGAGTAATGAATAATGATAGTAGGCAATCTTATTATTTTGAGTTAGATATGATCTGATTATATTTATACGTAAATATAGTAAAAAGAAAGAATAATCGGTTTTTTAAAATACTACAATTTTACACGCGTTTACACTCGCGTAAACTAAGAGGCCGATTTTGCGGGACTATTTCCCTAATCGATATAAAAGAATACTACTAATATTAATTTCTACTAAGTATCGAAATCACATGTATATATCGCTGGTTTTGTTACGAAAGTGTGATAAACATACAAAGTAAATTTCGCGTTTGTAATATAGTATACTACTACATGAAATACATTTCCTAATCTTTATTTTTAAATAAGCTTAGAACGTTTACGGTTATGTTAGCCCCAATATACCCTTGCTTAGTAGCTATACTTATGGGTGTCTACAGATATAGGTGTTAGTAAAATTGATTTAGCGATCGAAAGCAGGTGAATCATTTCAACTGCTCGTACCTATTCGCGCCATTGGTGTCAATATGCCAATGGCATATTCGTGATATAGACAAACGTGCACGATTCAATCGGCTGAGAACCATTCACCGTGTAAGAAGACGGTGACCCGCTTTATGCAAGTTAACAGATAAGGTGTTTGTTGGGCGGGCGTTGCGTGGCGCCCACCACCACCTGTGCCCCCGGCCACCACTGCCCCCAGCCACCACTGTCCGTTGTTATGTTGGTGGGCAGCGGGCAGCGGACGCGGTGCTCGCCAAGCCAGCAGTCGGAGGCACGCGCCCTCTGCGCCCACTCGCCCCTTACAACGTCTTACGCCCGCCACTTCTGACGAAACACATGGCACCAACCATTCTCTAATAAATTCTGTTATGGATAAGCGTGCAACGAGTGGTAGGGGTGAGCCCATACCAAGTATCCTGAAGAAACCAAAAAGCCGACACAAGGGAGACCTTCTCGACAAGAGCACGAAGATAAAGCGCGAGAAGGTGGAAGGTTCGAAGAAAGGCGGAGATGTGGGCGGCCCGCTTCCTCAAGGCTGTACGCCGCTAATGTACGCCTGCCAGCAGGCTGACTACAAATCTGTCGTTGACAACCTCAACAAGGACGTGAGTTGTGATCGTCTGCACATCCGAAGTCCAACCTCATTTCACTAACTTGAATTGCACCCAAAACGTAAATAGTCATATCTTTTTTGTTTCATTGATATTATGATTGGGACTTATTTTTCTAATAGCTATAATTTATTTTGGTATATATAAATAAATGTTTGTCTTTTACGCGTTCCTAAACTATTGCCCAGATTATGAAGAAACTTTGGTAGGGCATTCTGAGGATGCTCGTGAGGGCTTCTGGCCCAATAAACAGAATAAGTAACAAAACATATTTTTTACTTTACGTGTAAACAACAAAGCACTACAGGATCAATATTGAAGTAAAATTAACTATTAATGAAACCAAATAGGTACTCATATATTACTCTAATTATTTTTATAAACTCGTATAACCCACAACACCATATCGTAATTTTCATTTTTGAAATACAAACATGCAAGCGTGGGGGTACTTCGACGCGAGGGGGTAGTCAATCAATAGGTGTAGAATCGACTGCTCCGGCACAAGGGTGCACTGTGACATGCACAACGCGTGGTAGACGTACGATTATAACGAAGACAGTTAGTTGTCTAGTTACACGTGCTGACTACGATCGACTGTAAACGGTTTGCATTGTTAGGAATTTGCTCGTGGCAACGCCGGCAACGCATAGCAATCACTATTCATATGTTAACACACTTTTCCATTAGATACCTATTCATTCGACCTTTAACAAAGCTTCATTGTGCTATTCAATTATATAAAAAGCGTTTTTCGTTGATTGATGCTGAATAAGTTATTTCATTTAGGATGCACAATATGTCGCATGTAACAGTTGTGATATGTCTTTTTTAGATACCTACATATATGTATGTAATTTTTATTATGTTATTACAAATAATGTATCCGAAATATTTATGTGAATAATTTAGAGATAATTATTACGAAATAAAACATGAATTTAATTTATTATGTTGCAACGGTTCCAAGAGTAACATTTTATTTTTATTCCCACGTTCCGTGATCACGGCTACTGAAAATAGACCGAAACGTCGGACTCGGAAAATCAAATAAAATACCTCGCCTGGAACTGTTAAAACGTAGTTTGTTTATGTGTACTAAAATAAAAACAATTTAAGAAAATATTTGAATTCAATTTGTTAATCAATAATCACGCATGACAGTATCAAAATATGAATTTATTCGTGAAATAAACTTTCTCCTTGACATATAGCCAACATCAGTACGCGTACGTGATCGTGGTCTACGCTGCGCGCTCCACTACTGTGCATCAAGCAGTACGAGCGGCGCGAGCCAGGCTGCACGTGCGGCGTGCGCGGACCGCGTGCTGATGGCAGCACCAGCGCTGGCAAACGCCCGTGACGCCGACGGCCTCACGCCTTTGCACCTGGCAGTGGTTCATGGAAACGTACCTCTGGTCCAGACCCTGTTGGCTGCCGGAGCAGATGTGAATGCCAGGGACGACGAGCATCACACTGTCGTGCATTGGGCCACTGGTAATAAGATTTCATGTCCATGTTTCGATTACAGATTTGTAAATACAATGTTTATCGTAATTCTTCTACGCGTGTCAGGTCACTGAACTCCTAAGCCGCTGGATCGATTTTGATGACTTGTTTGTGTGTATTAATTGTATTAATGAATTATTAAAGTGGGTCCTGGGATCGTTCCACTATAGCAATCGACAGACGGGGCCGAAAGCGGATTCCAGGATTTTGATTACATAAATGTATGTATTTAAGTGGGTCTCTGAATGATTTAGGTTCGCAGGAATAGATTGTAGATTTTTATTTTTTCAGCATAGCAACAACATAAATACCATCTATTAGAAAAGAATGCGGGAAAAAATAATTCTTGAGCTTAATTAATTTATGTTGCTGGTGTATAAACCTAGATTTCATTTTTCAACCATATTATTATTTAAAAAATTATACGTTTTGTAAGCAACGTTTTGATGTAGTTTTTACGTTAGTGTGGAGAATTCCCCTTTGTTTAAAACTTAGTTCATCAGCCTGCAATATATTATTATGAATCTTTACTTTCAGTTTTAGACGGATAAATAATAACGATATTATTATTTTAATTGTTCATTTCTTTTAAATTCCTGGACACTAGGAGACAGATTGACGCTCCACTTGATGGAACGTCGTTGCCGCTACTTATATTCATTTACAACACAATAGGTGCTGCCGGTCTTGATAAGGGGACTGAAACCTGACCACTAATGCTAGGACACAATTCAAAGTTTTTGTCGCGGTATACTTACGCGATGGTAAGGTTCCGATCAGGGATGGTAATTTTTTTATTGCACGAGTTCAGCAGACAGTTAGACGGTCCACTTGATGGAATGTGGTTACTATCGCCTATAGACATTGGCATACTCTAGACCAGAGGTGGTAAACACCCAGACAGATGCCTCTTGCGACAGCGCGCCCAGCTGCACAAATAAGTATTATTTTTGTGTTCCTCGCATTGAGTTGTATGTATTTTCGTAGTACATTATACCTCAATGGTTCCTTAACGGATAATTTGAGGGCTAATTAACAAAACGCTTAAGTATTCGTTTTGAAGACTATTCAAATAATAGATCCCAATATGAATTGTAGTGAGTTGTTAATAGTTGTTATCTAATCGGTGTCACTCAGTGGTATGCGGAATAGTGTTGCGTTCGGCGCTATCACCACATCGGGCTGCGAGTGGCGGCCGCTGCACGCGACCGATTAGTCACGCCGCACTGTCTTGTCTTCTGTCCATCATAGTGATGTTTCCGAGAATTCAAAACAATTGTTCAAAAATGACGGCACTCTGATGTTTTTTCACAAACCATGTTACAGTTCTAACTTACTGCAGATTTGACGCTATAATTAAGATATATGGCTTTAATTAATAACAATAACATTATCCCAGATGAAATCCGAGTATAACGCTTTCTAAACGTATACTTCTGAGACTGAATCTTCTATTGTAGCAAAAATATTTCTAGTGGCGTAAGTTTCAGAAGAGATTCATACAAGTGCTGCTATCCTTACGTTGTTTCCTACTTCTCCTTCTTCAGCTCCGTTACACATATTAGATAAAAAAAATCAAAACATTAATGCCGTAGCTGCCGTATATATGTGATTTAAAATCAATCATTTACTACCTTAGATCATACAGTAAACGACATGTTATACCTCAATGTTTCCTACAGTTAGTTGTACATAAATAAGCATATAAGTATCAAAACATTTAATAAAATATCGATTGGATCTGCTTAAGCTTTCACTTATATAAAAAATGAAAATTTTGTTCAAAATTGAAAGGCAGAATATGAGATGTAATTGCAATTTATAAATGTATCAAAATACCAAATACCTACGTCAAATACGATCTAAACAGTGTTATGAACAACAGTCCTTGGTCGCTTCCGTCCTTTTAATGACAACCAATGGAGAACTAACTGACCTTACTAGTCCTAGTTCTGTAATAGTTTGACCTTGGCTATACATATCAGGGGGGGTTTTCCGAACACCCATGTCATGTTCGGAAAACCGGCTTTTTCGGATAAACGATCTGTATTGGTACAAATTTGTGTACAGTTGAATGCAAACCTCAATAATATATTTAATGACCAATAGGAATTGAATGAAAAGTGCAGACAGGCTGGTAATAAAGTAAGTACATACGAGGTACAACTAACGATAAAAAAATGCAATATTCGTCTGTCGAAGCAAGGCTACCCGCTTACGAGCAGCTAGGTCACGTACTTTTATTATGAACAGATATTCAATACTGGTCGCTTGGGTATAACTTGTGTTTCAAACCAACGCAGGACTAATATCTAAGCAAGAAAACGATTCAGAAGCACCAATTATGTTTTCATCTTCATTATCTGAACTTCTTGGCGTCGTAGTTCAGATAAGCGATCTTTCAGTTGATCGACGGATAATAGACGCTCCACTGTAATTATATCGTCGGCGTCAGTGCAGTACCTTGTAGTTAAATTTTTTGGAGAATTAAACTTTTTCGTCAAAATATAATTTGTAATAACTGACGCTAAAAGAAATTTCATAGAAAATATAAATAGTTACAATGTTCTGCACTGACGCAGATGAGTATGTGTATGTGATAGAGTATGTGACAATTTTAACGGCAGAAAAGTAGTATAATCAAAAATATATTTACAAAATTACCTAACGCTGATTATATATGCACATAATATATACTTAGTTATTGTTTATGTTGTGGTGACGTTAGCACTGATTACTTTGAAATACCGCATCATAAGTCATATTAACATACTGCGGGAAAGTGGTAGGTTTTAGTTTTGGGGAGGAGGGGGTTGTCCGGCGACGGACGTTATTGAGCGGCCGGCAAGGTCGGGCCCTTGAACCACCCGCCAACTGGCTAGATATGTATCTAGGATTTCATTATAGGAGAAATAATCTGAAAGGTCACGTCATGTCAGAATTAATGTTTTATGCAGGCATTGTTGGCCTTTCTCAAAGGCTATGTTACGCTACCCAGTGAGGAATTACTTTTTAATGCGTCTGATAGCCGACACATTGTCAATATCAATAAATACTAAATGAAGACGGTTGAACGATTGGTCAAAATAAATGGCAGGAATTACCCTCTTATAAGTAACAATATTTAATACACTGCCGTTATACTCAAATATGCATCTACTAAGGAAATAACTGAAATTTTACATGAAAATGTATGTACTTATATGTAAAAGAAAATCGCATTAATTACACTATTTATAGGTAGCTTAGTACCAGTAGATAGACATAGGATACTTTTTATCCCGTTGGAACCGGTAGGTGGCGCTGAGATCGGGTCCTAGATTTTTATTTTTCAGAGCAGGACAACGCCTGCCGGGGCCGCTAGTTTAAGATAAAATCGGTTTAGCTAATTCGAAACTTAATCAGACAAGTTATCAGCAGACAAATATTCTTTTTATAAGAGGCTACTTATAAATCTCAATTTTCTTTTAAATGTTAGCACTAAATTTATAACTGCGTACAAGTTAAACATAGTCATGTTAAATTCAAATTAAAAATCAAATTAAACATAGTCATTTTTCGCAGTTTGTGGTGAAGTGGGAGCGTTGCGCGCTGTATTGGCAGCAGGTGCCGACGCAGCGACGCCTGACCAACACGGTGGGTATCCTCTGCATTACGCCGCACAAATGTGTGGCGCGCCTGCTGCGACGGATCATCAGGTACCTTCATTTCAATTCCATATAAGTAAAAGTAATTAGTCCACTATGTACAAAGCTGTCTCATGATCTCATGGTCGTTTCCTATCTTGCTTACTATTCATTCACTTGCCCTATCATCAGTTGAATTACGTATTACTTGTATGGAGCTTATGTACAATTAAACCGATAGTGAGACAGAACATAAAACATAGGAACCTGCTGGTGGGATTGGTAAAAAAAAAATCTTACTGGCGTTGTACCGACTTTATGCAACGTAATGTTAGGATGGTGGATCGTGGTTGGGTTCTTGCAAAAGTGTAACACACACTTTTGTAGCTAAAAGGTTTAATTCGGACGTGTTATCTCGACAATGGGCAAATCGACTCTCATTGATAAAATGATCTACAGTTGTATAGCACAAAGTACAAATGCTGAGTTTGCTTTTACATAACAGTGAGAAATAAATTTAAATGTTGTATTTTGAAGTCTTATTTTTTTGTTTTTCTCGTAGGCAAGAATGGAAATATATGGTCCACTTTAAGTGATTACCGTCACCCATGGACATCTGCACCATCAAAAAATACGGTGCGTTGCCTGCCTTGCAAGAATTTAAATAATACTTTTTTGCTAATGCAAATACATAATTTGTTCTCAAAGTTTACACTTATTAACGATGACATTAACGTTGGTACACGCAATAACATAAGACTTTCCTGTATCGCTGAGAACCAATATTGTGTTATAGAATTAAATGTGACATGCTGTTTTTGAAGAGTTCCATATTAAAGTGGGCAAACGGTATCTATAAAAAGATGATAAAGAAATTTCTTAATGTTTATAGAGTAGAGGAGCTGCTTTAGAAGTATTACGAGCATTAATTCGTGAAGGTGGTGCGCGTGTTGACGTCAGAGATGCTGACGGGAGAACTCCGCTTTTATGGGCTGCGTCTGCAGGCTCAGCTGCTGCTGTGCTAGCGTTACATCAGGCTGGAGCTAAGGTCGATGAAGATGATAGGTAATTTACTTTAAAAACGTATGTAAAGTCTAAAAAAGACTCAATGCTAGTTTGCTTCCGGTCTGTTTTTAGACAGCGGATTATCCCAGAAACTATTGTAACTAGATATATGATATTTGGCGCATTTATAAAAGTCTTTTCTTATGAGTCTTGTAATATTAGAAATAAAGTCCAAGGGAAGAAAACATCAAAAAATATTTGAGTCATATTTTTTTTTAAATCTACTGGTATAGTTTGAAGTATAGTGCAAAAATGTGTCGCATCTCTGAAGTTTTCGGAGGAAAATATAAAAAAAGTATAACATATTGTATTAATATTTAATATTTAGACATTAAAATACAATTATTATTCAAAGATTTTAATATTTCTGAGAAAATAATAATTATAATCATTGTATGATCACCGATTCATCCAGTCCATTTTTTTTTAAATTTAGGTTTGTCGACGATCTTGTATATATGTTTCATGATATTTGTATTATGTCTAGGGACGGCTTAACAGCTCTTCATTGTGCAGCTGCAAGAGGACATACAGAAGCTTTAGAAACTCTAGTAGGTTTATGTGGTGCAAAGGTGGATGTCGCTGATTCTCATGGATGTACTCCATTACATTACGCAGCAGCACTAGGACATGCAGATGCCACTTCAGCATTGCTCCAACATGGAGCTGATGCCCAAAGGCAGGATAGGCGAGGACGCAGTCCAGCCCATACTGCTGCTGCTAAAGGACAAATTGAAACTGTGCGAATACTTGGTTAGTGACGATTATATAAACTAATTATTATGACATAATTAAAAAGTAATTAGATTCTTTGTATTTTTCGTAGGTGGAAGAGGGGCAAATCTTTGGCTGAGGAATTCAAAAGGTGACTTACCACTGCATGAAGCAGTAGCATCTGGGCGACGTGAATTGGTAAAATGGTTACTAGACGGCCGACCTTCCCAAGTAAATGCAACCAATCATGAAGGAAAAACACCATTACATATAGCTGCAGCTACAGATAATGCAGATTTATGTCGTTTACTGTTGGACCGAGGCGCTGAAGTGAACCCTATAGCGAGATCATCAAAGAACGAACCTCTAACTCCTTTAGATTGTGCAACAACTAGAGGTCTTAGATCAACTGCCAAATATTTGCAAATGCAAGGAGGACTCCCAGCATCAAAATTAGCAAACACCCAAATCATTATCGATAGAGCTCCAATTCAATCCTTGCCTACACGAAGAGTCACCAGCACTAAAATAGACGTCCGAGACAGGATTAGAATAGAAAAAAGAGAAGTTGTTGAACTTTCTAGTCCTGTTCCAGAAAGACGTCGTATAAAAAATAAAGCAGAAGAAAGTGAATCATCAAACGAATCTTATACAGACGAAAAAAAGATGTCTAGAAAAAAATCTGAAAATAAATACGCAGATAAGCATTACGCGAGAAGAAAACGACTAGTACGATCACAAAAAAGTTTTAGTGATGGTTACGATACCGAATTCGATATTAATGCCGGAAATGTATCCTATGAAAAGAAATCAAAAAAATCAAAAAATAGTAGGTCAAAAAGTGAGCCTTCAAGACGCTACAAAAGTAGTGTTAGACATAGTCACCGTTACACGTCAAGTTCTGCAAGTTCTGAATCTGACAGCTATATAGAAAAAAGAAAGACTAAGAGACATCGTAAACGTAGTAAAAGAAAAGTGAGTACATCATCGTCTGAAAGTAGTAGTTCAGAGTCAACAGAAAGAAGAAACACAAAACGTAAAGGAAAAAGAACTTCAATTCATATTGAAAATGACGAAAGAAAACAAAGCGTTAACATAGTAAAATATAAAAGCACTGACAATTCACAAAGCGTCGAAAAAAGTGATATTGCCACAGGTGTTGTTGAAAACACGGAAACAGCTGTTAGCATTTTAAAATCAAGTTCTGATAAAGAAGTAAATCAATCACAAAAGAGTAAAGCACTCAGTGAAACTGAAACAGACACTCTTTCAGTGAAAACAAACATGGTTGTAACGGAAGCACAAATTCATATGGAGCGTGAATCTAGTCAACACGGCAATTCAGAACTTACAGTAACAGTAGATGCATCAAATAACGTGTCCATTGAAACATCAAATATGTCAGTTTCTCACAAAGACTTGGATGATACTAGCAAATTGGAGGAGGGACAAACCAAAGAAGGAAACATAATAAGTGATTCTCAAATCAATGAGACTGCCACTCTCCTCGAATCAACTAAAATAGATACAAATACTCAAGAGGGTAGTAACGAAGTTTCAAAAAATTTAGAAAAATATGAAACACCTGGAATACCTGCAGTAAGTAGTTGCGTAGAAATAAGTAAAGAAGAGAGTGAAAAAAGCAACATAAATGAAAATGATGCTTCTATTAATGTAACACAAAAAATGACTGATGCAACATCTAGGGAGCCTGATAATGTAAGTAAAATTGAAAAAGTTGAGAGTAACCAACCCGAACAGGATGTTATTAGTGAACCAAATCCAAGTTTAGAATCAAAACGAAAACGATCTTTTCAGGTCTTATCAGGACCTGACGACGTATTGCAGAATAAAAATGTATCAGCGGATTCCAAAACAAGTCTGGATGTTCCAAGCTTAGAAAAAACAGAATCACAAGAAAAAAGTAGTTCACCGGTTGTTTCGTTTGCTAACAAGGATGAAATCTTTGAAAGTAAAGATTCAGAAATACATTCTGATCACTTTATGGGGGAATACATTAATCATAGCGAAGAACAAATAGAAAATAAAATAGAAACAAAAGGGAATTTAGAACAAGGAATAAATAAAATAAACAGTTTAGAGGAAAAAAGAAAGGAATACTCCCATACGACCAGTAGTAGCACAGAAAATACTGATAAGGCAGAAAAAAGACTTGTTTCAGTAGTTCGCGAAGATACCAGTGATGTTTCGACAAGCGATCGTGCCGTACAACAGGTTATCATGGAAAACGCGTCTGAAGATTATGATATTAACTTATCTTTATCTCAATCGTCGCCTAAGCGTTCGAGAAAATCTTCAAAGGATAGTCAAGCCAGCAGTAGAAAAAGTAGTATATATGAAACAGAAAGCTATAAGGTTCTTTCTGATGTAGGGACAAGGGAAATCGCCACTGGAATATTGAAAAAATCTATCAAAGCCGATGATGGATCTGTCGATGATGATAAAGAAATGGTCGATGAGGATCTAGTAAATAAAGAGAGTCTAATGTTTGGAAGGATACCAAGCATCAGTGACAATGAAATTTATAGTCACACTGAAGTAAATGGGCGCCGAAAACGTTTCAGGAAAAAAGGTAGGGCAAAGAGTCGTACAATTAGATCTAAGAGTGAAAACTCAGAGAGAGGTTATGAATCAAGTGGATTAATAGATTCAGGGTTTGAGCCTAGTCCACGAGCACTGCAACGACGCATAACGAGTCCACGTCTTGCTGCCTATTACCGGCAGAGGAATGCTAGTGGAAGATTCTCGGGGAAGTCGGACAGCAGGATTCCTGTCCGTAAACCAGGAGATAAATATGCCGTCGACATGAAATCTGTTACTCAGCGTATTCAAACTAACATGAGGCGGTAAGCTAAGCATTCTCTTACTAACTTGTATTGTTTCTTAATTATATCCTGATAAAACATTTTTATATTTCAGCTATTATTGTGAAAGAAAAATTTTTCAACATTTATTAGAACTAAAAAGACTCCAAATAAGAACAAGTAAATCGAATGAAGCTGTTCTTGTGAAGAGAGCAATCGATGAGTACAATAAATCAAGTTTATCAAGTGTTGGATTAGGTCCATATAATAATCCAGATTATTCATTTAGTAGTTTTGAGAAATTTCTTTATGAAAGCTTGAGGAAGTTACAAAAAAGCGGTAAGAAGCATTTGGACAATCTACCGGAGAAACCAATTGACTTTGATTATGGCGAAAGTGAACTGTACAAGATGAGTGCAATCCCTGACAATCCATGTCTATGCACTAGTAAAACGCACCGATGTTTCCATGCAATACACGCCTACACCGGTATACCGTGTGCCGCATATTGTAAGTAGCTACCACTATTTTTAACAGGTTCACAGCGTTTAGGTATAAGTATCTTCAAAGTCGAATTGATATTGTTTTGAGTAAAGAAATAAACAACATTTCTCCATGTCCCATTGCTTTTTTGTATCTTGGCTTGGCATATGTCCTGCTCAGTCCATGTTTAAAATAAGACATTTCCTCCGAGTCTAGTTTAATACACTCCTTTAAAATCGTTTAAGCTGGCTGTGGACATGCGACGGCATTGGCCAGCAGCCCATATATGGACTGTGGACTGTAAACCTGTTAAAGGCGAATAATATTCGTCCGTCGCCAAACTACAAGACACTTCGTTAATTATTACAATTATTTCATTTTCGTAATTTTTAAACTTCATTTATATTGATATTTATGCTATAGACTACAAAATCTAAGACATTTAAGAAACGGGAAAAAGCTAATGTGGGATGTATTTATGTTAGCAAAGAGTTATTTGAACTTATTAAATAAATCTCGAATATACCCAAATCCAAAAACATTATTTCAGTGCCTAACAAATGGGATCATCACACAATGCCGAAGCCAGCAACCGCTGGTCCGAGCACAAAGTCAAAAGGTTTTCTTCCAAAAATAAATTCGAAGCGGTCAAGTGGTACAGGAAAAGCACATGTGACTTTAGAAGTGTCCCACGGTACTGAGAAGCAGCTTATTGCTCTGCCTGCCGAGAGATTGGACAAAAATAAAAGATATTACGTTACTTTCACTGTCAAAGGCTCAGAGCCTCCATCTGATAATGATAATTCAGCGCCCAATGCAGCGCTTAAATCTAAAAGTCTAGGTGGCTAATGATTGCAAAGTGAAATAATGGATCAGCGATTCACTGCCAGAACTTTATGGGATACGAAATATATAGATAAAAGTGAATAGAGTTATTTTTGCGATTAGACTGAGTGATGCCGTCCAATGTGAATGAAAGGAGTATTATTTTTGTAACTGTATAAAATTAGATCATAAATAGTCCCGTTAGGCAACTAAAAAAATTCATGTTATCTATTTTATATGTAATGAATATAGACTTGTTAACTGTACAAGGTTAAAAGAGTCACAGTCGAGCCAGGTTTACAAAATAAATAATATAATTTATTCACAAACATCTTTTTCGATTAAATTGTTTTTTTTACATATTAATTTATAGAATATTTCAAAAGCATAAGTTTTATCCAGATTGTGATTGTTATGTATTAAAAATAAAGATTTTTGTACAGAAATATTTATTGCTAGGTTGTAACCATTAAGTACCGTATCATACTATAATTACGGAAAATCGACTGTGACGCCTTAAATAGAAACGATAAGTAGTCTTCCTTGATGAGAAGATGAGATGAGATGTCCATAAAATATTGCACAAAATATAAAAAAATGTTCTACATGTTGTTGTCTGCACTAAACATACTATCAAAATATCTAAAAAAAATACTCATCAGTATGTAGAAATATATTGTAATTGATTATTTAGAGCTCGTGGTATCTTTTATCTTTACCTTCTATTTTGTTTTAAAGCTCGAATAATATTGGGCACTCTATTGAATCAACTCCGTTAATCATTATTATAACATACTAGGATTAGCTCACGATTTCGTCCACGCTTGACAAATAACGTCAGTACTTAAATGTTATTTGCAGCAAGGCAACAGATTTTTAGTATGAAAATACATGAATTCAGAAGATTCCCGGAAAAACCTGGGATAGATGTAATTACTAAAGGCATAAATACACTACATATGTTCTAGTAAAGATGTCTAATAAATATAGAAAATATCATATTAAGCAAGTCCAAATGTCACGTGGTTTCGAAATAAGGAAATTCCGAATTATATTGTTTTAGTATCAATTGGATCCAAATCAGCTAATTTTTATTTATACCACTAAATTTAAAACAACCCTAAGAAAATTCTCGCAGGATTCTATGGGACACGAAGTACCGCAGCTTTATACAATTATGTAAGGTATCGTTTTAATGAAAACTGTGTCGGAATAAGCTAATTTTTATGCACCCGAGAAATTACAAACCGCTCCTGGGTAAATTCCCGAGATAAAACGCAAATTTTAAATCTAAGAATTTGCTGTTCATCGAAAACCACATCGAAATCGGTCCAATAGTTTTTACTAATAAAAAATGCATCGTGTTCTCGGTCTATCCCAGTTTTTTAATAATTTCAATGCATAGACACGGCATGTTTAGAATTTTATAATATTATATATTTATTCACTTAATAAAAGTATCAAACAAATATGAAGTAAAACAATTTTTAGATCCATAGAACAATAATAACTGGTTTCGAAGTGGAGAACATAAAATATGAAGTAGATTTTTTTTAACTCATAATATGTGTGACCTTAAAAAATGTTCTCCGGTGGAACTTAATTTATATAAAAAAAAATGATTTTAAAACTTTATTTGAAATTCATAATAACAATAAATAATGACATTAAGAGTAAATAACAGAAACATAACGAATAAGATATCATAATGGCATTTGGGTGATTCAAGAGAAAAGTGACAATTAAATTAATATTCTTATATGCCAAGCAGTAGAGCAACTCCGGCCAGCGTCCATCGCGTTGGTTTATCTTTGGTCTTCAAATTAAAAGTCCACACGAATGTCGGACCGCGCATTCTATAAAAACAAAACATGTTATTATCACAAAGGCGGAGATAAATACAGTGCAGTACAGGCATAACAATGACAGGAAAAAAACAAGTAAATGTCATTTCTTGGAAATAAACACAAAATAAAGTGAATAGGTAGTAACATCTATAATGTATCGATTGAAGCCCATTGTAAACACGGTATGCTAAATATTCTTTAAGGCATAATAAAACTACGTTTTAACGGTCTTAAACGCAATATTTTATTATTTGGACGTGAAACGCCACAGTACGTTTTGGACTTATGACAAATATTCACTAAATGATTAATTTTTTTACAAACAGTTCAGGATATATTGCAATTTTAATTTTGTTGTTGTTTAAGGTGCATCATTTAGAAGAAAAAATTGTGTCAGCTTCAACGCACGACTGAAAACAGTACCCGGCCGACGTTCTGCCCTTAAATAGTAAAAATTTAGAATCTGATTTCAGCGCTATCTACCGGGATCATATGTTAATAATCTAAACTATTCTCGAATCCACTTGAACAAACAAAAAAAATCATATCGGTCGCAGAAGTTTAGCGGCGCCACCTACTGGGTCCTATCGTGAATCTAAACCATTTATCTTATCACAATCTGATGATATTGACAATTGAATGACAAATGTTGATTTTTAATTATATACATTTTGAGCCACCAACCTATTAGGGCATCGGCAGAACACCCAAACAAAGTATCATTCTAATCTGACCAATCTGGCTCCCGAATCGGGAGCCTATCGAGGACAAACATAAAAACATTGATTTTTATTTACAAGCCAAGGACGGTTATGGGACCTTCCAATTGCAAAACGCCGTCTTTTAGGTATACTCAAAAGTAACTCTTTTGAGTTAACGCTTGTACTATTTCACTCCTCATAAAATTTCCATACCGGGGGCGTTATGTGACAAAATCTCACCTGATCTTATAAACAGGGCACTCGTACACGTTGCGCGTGTCCTGCTTGTCTTGAGTGACCGCCTTCACGTATATGACGGGCATCATCGGGAATAGTTCCATCATGCGGGACTCCACGATGCCGCCGGTGGCCGTGTCCCAGCGCGCGCCCTCCATGTACAGTCCGTGAATGTTTGCACCTTCGCGCGGTGGGCGCACTAAAACGTGGTCATTGAATATTACTACAGATTTTACTTAAATATTTTTACGTAATTTGTATTAATATGTGAATTGTATGTCTATTTTAATTGTATTTTATTTAGTCAAGTTTACTCACTTAGCCAGCCGCAAAGATTATTAAAGCAATTTGGCTATGGGGGTCTGAGGTACGAGTTCATTTTGGAAAAAGGGTATCTTACCTAAATTATTTGGGGATCTCTGGTTTAAAACGTTGTACTTTTTTCTCTCGATATACTTACTTGTTCATCGTGAGCATGTAGTAATTCAGCTGTGCATTGCAAGACCTAACGACTGATATTATTATTGAAATGATTTCTGAATGATGATTTATTTTCTTAGTAGGCATTTGTGAGTTTAATAAGTATTATATTAAAACTGTGTGATTGTTTCTTTATTAAATAAACTAGGTATGTGAAACTCCATTATAGAAATAATCGCGAGTCGACTCTGACCCACGACTGGAGTTTACTGCTTAAGTACGATTGTCTTTGAATATGCAATAGTGCGACGGCGGGCGAAGAAGGGCGGTTACAAGACCTAACTTCAAAACACCGTATCTTACACTGAGGGATATTATTTTAGAACTTATTTCTTTGAATTAAAGTTCGAAATTGTATAAGACAAAAATTTATGCTTTTGAGTTAATACTTGTGTTATTTCACTGCTCATAAAATTTCCATACCGGGGACCTTAAATAAAAATCAAAGATTAAACTCCAACAAGTCCTTAGCACTTCTTCATGTACCCATATATTTTCCGGGCGCTGGAGCGACTGCAGACTTGGTGCATTATCGAGTTGGTTTTCACATTAATCACTAGCCGCCCGGCGTTTGACATGGTTAAAACGTGGCATCACCTCCAGCTACAAGTCGTTAAGGTTTGATATTGCTGCGATAGCACCGCGTGGTCAGCCGTGAGCGTGTCCGCTACTTACCAACATCGCAACTCCATTGCTTACGTAGTCACACATTCAATACCTATCTCCTAACTACACCCATCTCGCTCTCGGACGTTGACGTGAACAAACACTGACTTAATAGTTTATTGTTTAAATGGTTAAAAAAAGATATTATAATTTAAAAGGAAACCATATCCTACTTGCAACAACAGAACAATCATCCGGCAAAATTTATCGCGCACGATACGAGGATCCTGTGTAAATATAACAAATATCTACACATGGACCACATTAATATGAGAATGTTATAATTAAATTAAAGCTAATTTATCACGATTTATATAAAAATTCGCCGATATTATTACATTCATTATTTTTATTAGATAACATTAAGTAAAAACAAGAATAGATCTCGTGCGGTTGGAAAAACCCTGTGTATCATA